>CM035146.1:22521208-22998708 GCA_020205605.1 Panax ginseng | reverse complement strand
TTTGTTGTAGAATGTGGCTTATTAATTGGACCCCCGTTTACCCATTTTTCAAAATAATCGGTAAAAAATTATTTAATATAATAAAAGTGGGGCCACATGTGGGGGCCACATGTGTTGAAAAAGGAATGGCAGAGATAGTCACAGGGGGGGGGGGAGAAATCTTGCAGGATGTTTATATGTAATATATATATTTATATATATATAAGTGGCCAACTTGTATTATTTATATATATAAAGGTGTTGTATTATTTTTTTTTGTTTTGTTAGCTGAAGCATCCGTGTTTCTTCAAAATCTCCATTCCGTGATTGTACAATTTAAGAATATGTTATATATTTATATAATATGTATTATATTTATTTAAAAGTTTTTGTTTTATTAGAATATTTTATTAAAACAATCTGGACCGTTCGTTTAAAAGTAAATCAATCTGGACCGTTCATGAGTTAGTTACTATGCAGTCCATTTTTCTATAAATAGAAGCTCATTCCTTCATTAATTTCTTACGAATTCACTGAAACTCTAGAGAGAAAGAAGAAAGTATTCTTTACTTCACTACATATATATCCAAAGATTTTCTTTTTTTTAGGTAGGGAATATTAGTTGTTGTACTCGTAAGGGGTGTTATTCTTTTGTATTCATGAAGAGAACTTATGTTATTCCATTCTTTATTATTCTGTTGGAATAACCTGTATACGCGAGCTACCCTATACTTGGTGACATTCTTCTATTATTCCGCCTTTACTAATCATTTGGAATATCATGTCTGCATGCGTTTCACCGCACTGATTCCGCCCCTTATTAGTATTCCGCTTGGAATAACCTGCCTCATCTGAGTACCACATGCATGGTGATTTCATTGTTATTCCATTCTTTATTATTCATTGGAACATCATGTCGGTCTTGAATTTAGCCTTGACTCGTTCCGTTATTATTATTCGTTGAATAACCTGTCTATGTGAAGTACCGCATGCATGGTGATTTCTTTTGTTATTCCATTCTTTATTATACTCAGTTGATGAAAGTTTTGACTTCTATACTCCATGAAATTAGTGGAATATTCTTTATATTTGCGCTTCATCCAGTGTCTTTTCATGGAAATATTCTTCTGGACATTCTTGAATATTACTCTACAAAGCAGTATCATGTTGACAATTTGGACGTTTTTAGTTCCTGAATAAATTAATTCTTGAACTTGTTTTATTGAATTCTTATATCATTGTCATCATCTTCATGTTATATTTTTTTTTTAAAGTCATCTGTGGCCTGTAGTGCATAGATGGACTTGGTATGATTATGACCAGGGATTATTCGGTGTAATCATGGCTGTAATGTTACAAATGATGTGGTAAAAGTCCTCATTGGCACGTAGTGCATTGATGGACAGTGGTTGGCATGATCATGACCATTAATGAATACACAAAAATTTTTGGCCTGTAGTGCATGGATAATTTATGGTCGTGATACTAAAGAATATCCTTGGCCGTATGCAGGGGTGATTCGATGATGTGGATTATTTATTAAGCTGAGTCTCAGCGATAAAAGTGATGAAAAACCTTTTAAATCATAAAAGATAGTAGATTTTATTCTCTACTTGACTCTTTTAATGGATTGCTTGTTCCACCGCAGCTTAAACTTGATGTTTGTTATATTGTATCGCTTTAACAACTCTGCTTAAGGCTAATGATAATTTATTACGCATTATCTTAGTCATAATATTTCTTACTGGGCTAGTTGAGCTCACCCTTTCTTTCACTGTTCTCTTTAGGAAATGAGAATATAGTGGAATGAGTCGGGGGAACGGAGTGATGGTCCTAGATGGTGCATTAGTAGTCCTCACTATTCTATGAAATAGCGTGATAATAATTGTAATGAGGACTCCTTTTGAGTTTGTATACTCTCTAGTAGACAATATTTGTATTCAAACTCACAGTTTATGTTTTGTCGTATTATACACGACAGTTGTATTATTAAGTTGTATTTGAATTACATACCATGTATCCCATGACTCAAGATGGGTGATGTATACCTAATTTTGGGGGCGTCACAGTTGGTATCAAAGCTTAGGGATATGATCCCTGGCTAAGATATGAGACTAGAACTAGGAGGGGAGAGACGGGGAATTCCTTCGCTAGTATGACCTACTTAAGTTTATTTGGTATTTAATTGGTCGGTCAAAGTATAGGGATAATATGTTATATGTTAATTAACCTTTGTTTTGTGGCAGTATCTGAAAATGACATCCGAGAATGTTGAGAATAGCAATGGAGCACAAGAGACTGTTGAGTCTCCACATATCAATAATCAGGATAATGTGCATCAGGAAGGCGACAATCCTCATGAAAACAACAACACGGACCAAATGAAGAATGATGGATTATTCAGAGGCTTTATGAAATTCATGCAACATCAGGCGAGAGCGGCTCCTGTCCAAAAAATGTAGGTGGAAACACTAGAAACTCTCGGATGGTCACCGCTAAACAGTTCAAGGAGTTGGGACCACCGGAGTTTATTTGAGAGCCAAAACCACTTAAGGCGGAAGCATGGATAAAATAGATCACCAAGATATTTGAAGTCTTGGGATGCTCCGAGGAGCAAAAGGTTCCCTTCGCCACCTTCATGTTATGCGTGAAGAGGCGACATCGTGTGAAATCAGAAAAGCGACTCACCGACTGGCCGCACTCAAGATGTCTTGGGAGAAGTTCCAAGAGCTATTCAACGACAAGTACTTTCCCGAGAGTATTCGTCACATGAAAGAAGTGGAGTTTATCAAATTGGAACAAAACAATATGACCGTGTAGCAATACGAGGCTAAATTTGTGGAGTTATCCCGTTTTGCATCCCATTTGGTCGATAATGAGGAGCGAATGACACGAATGTTTTAAAGGGGTTTAAACCGAGATACGTCCAATATCTTATTTCTCATAAACCGTGTTTGTACTAAGATGTTGTAAATAGGGCTCGATTATTGAGCGCCATAACGAGTCAACGCAACCAAGAGAAAGCAAATAAAGAACATGAAAATACCAAAGGTATCACCATCAAAACTGTGACAACAAACGTGGAGGAATCAACATGCCAGAAATGGTAACCACTTCGGTGGTAATCATGGCCAAGACAGTAAAAATGGACATTTCAAGAAAAGGAGATTCAACAATGATGGAAGGACGTCAGCACCACCACCCGTGGTTAAGGAAGGAGAACGACCAACTATCATATGCTTTAAATGCGGAGGGGAGGGACACATCAGTCCAAACTGCGTGATGCCGTCCAAAGCATGTTATAATTGTGGAAGAGAAGGTCACTTAGCCCGATTTTGTCGTTCACCAAAGACAAGTTCAGCCAGGATGGAGGCACCAAAGGCCGTCCCAGAAAAGTCAAAGCCGGTAGTGCAAGGTAGAGCGTTTGTTGTGACCTCCCAGAAAGCAAGGAACCCGAATGAGGTCATCACGGGTAAGCTTATCATAAACTCTAGCGAAGTCTATACCTTATTTGATACCGGTTCTACCCAATCTATTATTTCTCCTACTTGCGCTTAACGATTAAATTTGACTCTAGAGAAATTAGACTTTTACTTATCTGTAGAAACTCCGTTGGGAGAAACCTTCATTACATCCACTTTTTATAAGTCTTGTTTGGTTCAAATCGGTACCCCTCACATTACCTGTCGATCTTATTTCATTAAAAAAGTTGCATTTGACGTAATTCTATGGATTGATTGGTTAACTACTCATCATGCAAAAATTGATTATTTTCGTAAGGTTGTTAGCTTTCATATTCCTAACCAATCTGTTATGCGAATTCAAGCCACCAAACCATTAAAATCAATCACTGTCATCTCAAGCCACAAAGCTATTCGTTTATTGAAAAATGGATGTCAAGTTTTCTTAGCTCATGTCACGGATCTAAACAAAATAAGTCAGTTTTGAATGATATTTCTATTGTTAATGAATTTCCTGACGTATTCTCAAAGAACTTCCCGCCTACCCCAGCAGCGTGAAATTGAATTTTGTATCGACCTTGAACTCCGGTACAAAACCTATTTCCAAAGCCCCATATCGAATGGCTCCTGTTGAACTTCAGGAGTTAAAGACCCAATTACAGGAATTGTTAGACATTGGTTTCATTTGTCCTAGTACTTCTCCTTGGGGTGCTCCTATTCTATTCGTGAAAAAGAAAGATAGGAGTATGCGACTTTGTATTGATTATCGGGAGTTGAATCATGTCACCATCAAAAATAGGTACCCATTACCACGTATTGATGACCTGTTTGACCAGTTGCAAGGAGCCAAATTCTTTTAAAAGATTGATCTTCATTCCGGATATCACCAATTGAAGATTAGAACCGATGACATTCCAAAGACGGCTTTTAGAACTCGGTACGGGCATTATGAATTTCTAGTCATGTCCTTTGGATTGACTAATGCTCTTGCTGCCTTCATGGATATGATGAACCGAGTATTCAAAGAATATTTGGATCACTTTGTGGTCGTCTTCACCGTGAAGATCATGAGCAACACTTGAGGCTGATACTCCAAAAGCTTCGTGAATATAAGCTTTATGCCAAGTTGAAGAAATGCGAGTTCTAGCTTGAGGAAGTAGCATTCCTTGGGCACGTGGTATCAAGTCATGGAATATCTGTTGACCCAGCAAAGATTGAAGCTATTAAAAGCTGGGAGCAACCTAAATCAGTGACCGAAGTACGTATCTTTCTCGGCTTAGCTGGTTATTATCGGAGATTCGTAGAAGGGTTTTCTCGAATCGATACTCCACTAACTCAGCTGACTCAGAAAGATACAAAGCTCGGTTGGAGCGAGGAATGTGAGAGGAGTTTTCAAGAACTCAAGAGGAGACTCATTTTAGCACCTGTTCTGACAATACCATCTAGTTCGGAGGGATTTGTCATCTACAGTGATGCTTCGGCCAAAGGGTTAGGATGTGTTCTCATGCAACATGGGAAAGTCATAGCCTATGCCTCACGATAACTCAATGAATATGAGAGGAATTATCCTACTCATGATCTAGAGTTGGCAGCTATTGTCTTCGCACTAAAGATTTGGAGACATTACTTGTATGGGGAGAAAGTGGAGATTTTTACGGATCATAAAAGCCTCAAATATTTCTTCACTCAAAAGGAACTCAACATGCGATAACGAAGTTGGCTTGAACTATTGAAAGATTATGATCATACCATCCAATACCATCCTGGAAAAGCGAACGTGGTAGCTGACGCATTGATTAGAAGATCATATGCGGGTACAAGTGCAATATTGTCAACGCAAAGGCCCATTTTGTATGACTTGCAAAGGATGGAGATAGAGATAAAGACTCCAGGGACCCACGTGATGATGGCGAATATACGAGTAGAACCGACTTTAATTGATAAAATTAAAGCTTCTTAAGTTACAGATCCGGAGCTGATGCGTATGAGGAAGAAAGTACAGGAAGGTGCGATGCCGGAAGAAAGAATCGATAATAAAGGAATACTTCGAGTCAACTCCAGACTTTGTGTTCCTAACGATCCTGAGTTAAATTATAAAATCATGATGGAGGCGCACATCACACCGTTTGTAATCCATCCTGGGAGTACCAAAATGTATCGTGATCTTCGTCATACATTTTGGTGGAATAATATAAAGAGAGAGATAGCGTTGTTTATCTCAAGGTGTCTAATGTGTCAACGAGTCAAGGCAGAGCATCAAGTACCAAAAGGTCCATTGCAACCACTTGAAATTCCAGAATGGAAGTGGGAGCACATTACCATGGATTTCGTTACCGGTCTTCCCAAAGTTTTCAAGGCATAGATGTGATTTGGGTCATTGTTGATATATTGACCAAGTCTGCTCATTTCTTACCGATATGAGAAACTTATACACTTGAACGTCTTGCTCGTATATACATAAACGAGGTTGTAAGATTGCATGGTATGCCAGTATCCATAGTTTTTGATCGAGACCCGAGATTCACTTCAAGATTTTGGGTTAGTTTGCAAAAAGTTATGGGCACGGATTTACTATTTAGCTCGACATATCATCCTCAGACGGACGGGCAGTCAGAGAGGACGATTCAAACTCTTGAAGATGGGACAAGTTCTTATCATTGGTGGAGTTTTCCTACAACAACATTTATCAAGCAAGTATTGGCATGGCTCCATCCGAAGCGTTGTATGGAAGAAAGTGTCGTTCTCCAAATCTTTGGGATGATGAGGTGGGTCAAGCAACGTTGTTGGGACTGGAGTTGGTATGTATGACTACGGAAAAGATTCAAACGATCCGACAACGTATAAAAACCTCACAAGATCGACAAAAGAGTTATGCTGATCTTCATCGAAAGGACGTGGAATTCGATATAGGAGATCATGTATTGTTACGTGTTGCTCCATGGAAAGTAGTTACGAGATTTGGAAAGAGAGGAAAGCTCAATCCTCGATTCATCGGCCCATTTTTAATCCTTGATCGAGTAGGAACTGAGGCCTATAGACTCGCTTTACCGCCAAGTATGTCTCATGTTAATAACGTTTTTCACATATCCATGTTACGTAAATATGTGGAAGACCCGAACCACATTATTGAGTTGGAACTAAACGAAATAGCAGAAGATTTAACGTATGAAGAGGTTCATGTTCAAATCTTGGATAAGAAGGAACATATTCTATGCTCCAAGGTTATACCTCAAGTTAAAATTTTGTGGAGAAACCACGATGTTGAGGAAATGACTTGGGAGTTAGAATCTGAAATGAAATCAAGGTATCCTTACATCTTCAATATACCAGGTACGTACCCTAATTTCGAGGGCGAAATTTCATAAGAAGCAGAGATTATAAAACCCCAACTTTTTGAATAAAGATGAATTTTCTATAAATATTATTTTGGAGTGAAATTGATATAATGTTATAGTTGTGGGTAATATTTATAAATTTTGCAAAGTACGCAAGTTGTTATACAATATTCGATTGGTCGGGGAATATTCGTTTTAACAGGGAATATTCGTACAACGGCACAATCATTGATGGACCCCCACAACGGAATTATTGTCAGATTGAGAAAACGACAAAAATATTTTTTTTTAAATAACGGTGGAAGTTTTACCGTTAATACTGTTGAACTACTCGGTAGTAAAATTACAGTAATACGTGTGCTTGCATAGTAGCACACAATATTGATTATTGATGCTTACATGATAAATCACTCAGTTTTGTTCAATTATTGCTACAGTATTTGTTGTAGAATGTGGCTTATTAAATGGACCCCCATTTACCCATTTTTTAAAATAATCGGTAGAACATTATTTAATATAATAAAAGTGGGGCCATATGTGGGGGCCACATGTGTTGAAAAAGGAATGGCAGAGATAGTCACGGGGGGAGAAATCTAGCAGGATGTTTATATGTAATATATATATATATATATATATATATATATATATATATATATAAGTGGTCAACTTGTATTATTTATATATATAAAGGTGTTGTATTATTTTTTTTGTTTTGTTAGATGAAGCATTCGTGTTTCTTCAAAATCTCCATTCCGTGATTGTACAATATAAGCATATGTTATATATTTATATAATATATATAATATATATTATATTTTATTTAAAAGTTTTTGTTTTATTAGAATATTTTATTAAAATAATCTGGACCGTTCGTTTAAAAGTAAATCATTTTGGACCGTTCATGAGTTAGTTACTATGCACTCCATTTTTCTATAAATAGAAGCTCATTCCTTCATTATTTTCTTACGAATTCAATTGAAACTCTAGAGAAAGAAGAAAAAGTATTCTCGCTACTTCACTACATATATATCCAAAGACTCTTCTTCTTAAGGTAAGGAATATTATTTGTTGTACTTGTAAGGGGTGTTATTCTTTTGTATTCATGAAGAGAACTTATGTTATTCCATTCTTTATTATTCATTGGAATAACTCAGATATCGCCAGGCTACCCTATACTTGGTGACATTCTTCTTATTATTCCGTCTTTACTAATCTGTTGGAATATCCTGTCTGTGCATTTTACGCCGGACCTGATTCCGTCTTTATTATTCTTTGGGAATATCCTGTCTACATGCATTTCTGTGGGACTGATTCCATCCTTATTAGTATTACATTGGAATAACTTTGCGTTATACCGTGGTATGCTTGGTGATTTCATTGTTATTCCATTCTTTAATATTCTCGTTGGAACATCCCGCTTGCGGTGCAATTTTCACTTTACTTGGTTCCGTTATTATTATTACATTTGAATAACTTTTCACAATGCTGAAATACCGTATCTTATGCATGGTGATTTCTTTTGTTATTCCATTCTTTATTATACTTAGTTGATGAAAGTTTCGACTTCTATACTCCATGAAATTAGTGGAATATTCTTGATATTTGCGCTTCATCCAGTGTCTTTTCATGGAAATATTCTTCTGGGCATTCTTGAATTTTACTCTACAAAGCAGTATCATGTTGACAATTTGGACGTTATTAGTTCCTGAATAAATTAATTCTTGAACTTGTTTTATTGAATTCTTATATCATTGTCATCATCTTCATGTTATTTTTTTTTAAAGTCATCTGTGGCCTGTAGTACATAGATGGACTTGGTATGATTATGACCAGGGATTATTCGGTGTAATCATGACCGTAATGTTACAAATGATGTGGTAAAAGTCCTCATTGGCCCGTAGTGCATTGATGGATAGTTGTTGGCATGATCATGACCATTAATGAATACACAAATATTCTTGGCCCGTAGTGCATGGATAATTTATGGTCGTGATACTAAAGAATATCCTTGGCCGTTGTACAGGGGTGATTCGATGGTGTGGATTATTTATTAAGCTGAGTCCCAGCGATAAAAGTGATCAAAAACCTTTTAAATCATAAAAGATAGTAGATTTTATTCTCTACTTGACTCTTTTAATGGATTGCTTGTTCCGCTGCAGTTAAACTTGATGTTTGTTATATTGTATTAGTTTAACACTGTTTAAGGCTAATGATAATTTATTCTGCATTATCTTAGTCATAATATTTCTTACTAAGCTAGTTGAGCTCACCCTTTCTTTCACTGTTCTCTTCAAGAAATGAGAATATAGTTTGGAACGAAGTCTGAAACAGAGTGATGGTCCTAGATGGTGTATTAGTAGTCCTCACTATTCTCGTGAAATAGTGTGATAATAATTGTAATGAGGACTCCTTTTGAGTTTGTATATACTCTAGTAGACAATATTTGTATTCAAACTCACAGCTTTATGTTTTGTCGTATTATACACGACGTATTGTATTATTAAGTTGTATTTGAATTACATACCATGTATCTCATGCGACTCAAGATGGGTGATGTATACCTAATTTTGGGGCGTCTAATATATATATATATATATATATATATATATATATATATTTGAATGCCCTGTCGTTGTAGGTTATATATATATATATATATATATATATATTATAAGTTTTGTTTTATTAGATTATAAATATAATATATTTTATTTTATTTAAATTTTTTTTTATTAAAATATTTTATTTCACAGTAATGAATAATAATATCATTTTTTAGAAAATTTTGTATTATTTAATTCTCCCATGATTCCTTCTTCATGCGAAATTGTGATTTTCTAAATTCAAATAATATCATTCCATTCTCCTATAAATAGGATGCTTAGTTAGAATTAAAAATCACACCAAAATCAGAGAATTATTCTTTTATAATATTGAGCGTATTTGTGTAGAGTTTTCAGAAGCTTTGAGCGTAGAAAACAGTGAAAGTTTTCTTCAAGAATATCTCTGCTATATCAGTTGGACTACTCTTCTTTTTAAGGTAAGGGATATTATTTTTGTTCAATACTCGTAAGAAATAATATTTTCTTCCATATTCTGTAGTATGTAAGTAATATTATTTCGTTTCAGATTTCAAATTCTAAACTCGTTTTGTTAAGTTTTGGCTTCTATACTCCATAAAATTAGTAGAATATCCTTGAATTTTGCGCTTCATCCAGTATTTTTTTCATGAAAATATTATTCTGAAAATTCTTGATAAGTTTTAACTTTTTCATGTCAGAGTACTACTCATGGGGTACTATTCCTGAATTACTATTCACTCGAGTACTATTCACCCGGGCTACTATTCATGACAAAAACTTATTTCTTTTCGGTGCAAATCATTTTTGATATAATATTATTGTTGAATTTTACTTCATAAAGCAGTATCATGTTGACAATTCGGACGTTTTTGAATTCTGGATAAATTAAATTATAAATCTTTAAAAAAAATTCCTTTGCTTTCATTTAATTGAATTCTTATATCATTGTAATCATCCTCATGCTTATATTCTTATGAAGTCATCTTTGGCTTGTAGTGCATATATGGACTGTTGATTTGTATGATTATGACCAGGGATTATTCGGTATAATCATGACCGTAATATTATAAATGATGTGGTACAAGTCCACATTAGCCCGTAGTGCATTAATGGACAGTTATTGGCATGATCATGACCATTGGTGAAAACATGAATATCCTTGGCCCGTAGTGCATGGATAATTCGTGGTCGTGATACTAATGAATATCTTTAGCCCGTAGTGCAGGGATTATTCGATGATTTGGATTATTTATTAAGCTGAGTCTCAGTGATAAAATTGATGATAAACTTTTTAAATCATAGAAGATAGTAGATATCATGCTCTACTTGACTCTTCTAAGGATTGCTTATTCCGCTGCAGTTAAACTTGATGTTTATTATATTTTATCAGTTTAACACTGTTGAAGGCTAACGATAAATTATTCTGCATTATCATAGTCATAATATTTATTACTGGGCTAGTTGAGTTCACCCTTTGTTTTTATTGTTTTCTTCAGGAAATGAGAATATAGTTAGGACTAGTCGGGGAACGGAGTGACGGTCCAGCTGTTTACATTAGTAGTCCGCACTATTAAGTGAAATAGTGTGATAATAAATGTAATGAGGACTCCATTTGAGTTTTAATATTGTCTAGAAGACAATATTCGTATTAAAACTCTCAGCTTATGTTTTGTCGTATTTTACACGACAGTTGTATAATTAAGTTGTATTTGAATTTTTTACCATGTATTTGGCGATCCAAGATGGGTGATGTATACCTATTTTGGGGGCGTCACAATTTTCATTCTCATGTTTATATTGTGTTGAAAGTCATCTTTGGACAATTGTGCATATATTGATTGTTGATTGGCATGATTATGACCAGTGATTATTCGGTATAATCATGACTATTGGTGAAAACACGAATATCCTTGGCCCGTAGTGCATGAATAATTCGAGATTATGATACTAATGAGCTAAGTTTCAACGATAAAATTGATGATAAACAACATCCTCTTTGGCTTACGTGCAAAGATGGATAGTTGATTGGTATGATTATGACCAGGGATTATTCTGTATAATCATGACCATTGGTGATAACACAAATATCCTTGGCCCGTAGTGTATGGATAATTCGTGGATGTGATACTATTGAGCTGAGTCTCAGCATTATTGGTTTTTCAGTTGTATGTCTTAGGCTCGTATTGCAAAGATGGACTGTTGATTTACCTGATTATAAATATGAATTATGAATTTAATTATAATCTTTGGTGGTTCAGGTGAAGAGAGTTCTCTTTTTCTTGGGTACAACAAAGAACTGTTGATGAGTATTATATGAATGAAATATTAACGATTGACTTTTAATTTAGAGGAGATAGAAGACATTATGTTCTACTTGACTCTTCTAATGGATTGTTGATTCCACTACTATTATGGTTGAAAACTTTTATCATCTACCATATGTTCTAAATATCTGATTTATTATTGATGAAAGCTATTGATAATTTATTTATCTTAAGTCGTGATATTCTTTGTTGGGCTATTTGTACTCACCCTTTTACTTCACCACTCCTTTCAGGAAATAAAAGTGTAGATGGGACTAGCAGAGATAACATGGGTATAAAGTGGTGTTTCGAATTACTCGCAAGCCTAATCAAATTATGAAACGGTGTGGCATAATAATTGTACTGAGAACTTAAAATGTGTGTGACATATTTTATACATCATTTAATATTTAATTTTGGTGAACAACAATAGGGTGAGGCGAACTCGAATTTGGAAGCGTCGAAAATGCACTTCATTACAATGAGAAGGACATAAATCTTCTCGTGTTCCTTTGGGGACTTAAAATATTTGTTGCTGTAGTTTATATGGCATTGTAATAATTTGAGTATGAATATTGTCGTATTATATATGTAACAATATTTGTATTGAAACTCACAGTATATGTGTTGTTGTATTTTGCACGACAATTGAATAAATAAAGTTGTCAGTAGTGTTATGTATTTGGCGACTCAGAATGGGTGATGTATACCTATTTTGGGGGCGTCACAAGTTTACTTCATGTAAATATGATATGTAAGGAGAAAGTTATTTAGTAGTGAAATATATATGAATATGGCTTATTTTGAAGTCAAAATTGATGTTTAATTCATTGTATAATGTATAAATTGATTATTGATTGTGAAAGTACATGAAGAAACAAAAACAAAGCATTTTAAATTAACTTTTTTGGTTGAAAAACAAAATCACAGTGTTGATTTTCACTAAGAAAGTCAAAAAGTGAAGTTTTAACAAGAACATTGTAATTAGAGGTCTTAAATTCGATGTTTATATTGTTTATATTGGTAAAATCATGTTAAGAGACCTTAAGTTATGTTTATGTGAGGTCTATATATATTACGTGTTAAATTGGTTGTTAGAAAGTAACTTGTAGGCCAAATTGGCTTTGTTAGTGTTCTTCGCGGCCAATGCTAAAAGCGTTAAGTAAAATCAGATTGCACCACAAATAATCACCAGAGTTCTCGCGTCATAGCCACAATAATGTGTCATAGCAGTCGCCATTCCCAAAGCAGTAAATCAGCCATAGTTAGATTAGCTTTGTTGGCCAGAAAGTTTGTTTTAATTATAGAAAATATGTAATTGTTGATAGGTTGTAATGTTATGACTGTCAAAAATGTGATTTTTATATTGTGGTCTTATAGTACCAAGAGTGAGAATATTATAAACAATTAATGAGTTATTTTATTGCATTAATAGTGTGACTTGACTATATGATTAAAACTACGTCATACATGAAATAGGTATTTAATTATGTACAGAGTACATAAAGTAACTAATTATGTCACGATGACATGTGTATAGGGTATTGAGAATCGGGTTATTACGGTTTAGCTTACGCGCAAGGCAAGTTTCCGAACTCTAACCTCTATTTGAATTTGTTCTATCTACCTTTATATTGAACAAGTAATTCCTAATCCTATTTATACAATTTAATTATATTCATGCAGAGCTATTTAACCTAACTCTTATTTTGAGAAGGTTTCCCTACTTTTAACTTGTTTCTTAGTATGCAAGCTTCTAAATTCTGATACAGTTATGTTGAACAAGTTTTATCGTTCACCTTACTATTTAGTATACATGCTCAATAACACAATTTTGTTACTAAACAAAATTCTAGCCTTAGCTTAATATTGTTCAAGCAAGGTATGTTGCGTTATTCAATGCTTATGCTTTTAGTTCATTTCTAAAGCATGACCTTAATATATAATGTTGATTCATTTATGACTTATTCCATAGCATATTGTTATTATATTTTTATTCAACTAATCCTTAGTTGATGTTCGTTAAACTATAAATTACCTTGAAACTTATCCAAACCAAACTTACTTTGGTGCGGACTTGTATTCTAAATACTGAGATGAACAACCCTATTACAAGGGATAAATTACGCAAAGCGTTTAAATGTTTGTGCACAATACATTGTACGAAAGGGCTGATCCCCCTAAGTACGAGAAGTCACTACTATCTTATGACTGTTTAGGTTTAAGTTGAAAGAATACTTATAACTTTGGACATAGTTCGTGGTCTTGTGACCCTCAGATATATACTTCAATTTCTGTTCCTGATTATCATTGATAAAGAATATTATCCAATCCTATTGAGCCTATGTGTTTGGCAGTTGTTATGATATTATTATTCATTGTCACTTCAAGTGAGCATTTGTTTGCTCACTCTTGCTTATATAACTATTATAGCTAAAGTTATGAAGATCGATGAACCTACCACCAGTAAACGGAAAGGAAAGATTAACAAGTGTTTAAGACTTGTAAACCTGTTGATTTTTTTATTGTCAGACTCTATTTTAAATATTGTGATGTAGTTATTTAATTTTCCGCATTTGATGTTTGTATTTAAAGGTTAGATAGTCTGGGAGATTTTATTGAACTTATTGATGTAATCCTTTAAAGGGAAGGTTTATTGTTAAATTTTATTTTATTTGGGTAGTTAGAAATGAATGTTTTTATCAAGTGAACACCAAATCTTGTGGGAATAAAGTGCCCGGATTTGGGGGTGTCACATGTTGACTGTGACGAAACCTTCTCACTAGTAGCGATGCTCAAGTCCATTCAGATTTAGCTTGCGATTGCAGCTTACCATGACTACGAAATCTGATAGATGGACGTGAAAATGACCTTTCTCAATGGGAAAATTGAGGAGGATGTGTATATGACACAGCCAGAGGGATTTGTTTCAATGGTTGGAACAAATTAAGTTTGTACGCTACAATGATCCATTTATGGATTAAAGCAAGCTTCTCATAGGTGGAACATCCGTTTTGATGAGACAATCAAAGAGTTTAATTTTATCAAAAATGAGGATGAACCATGTATGTACAAGAAGGTTAGTGGGAGCATTTTTTCATTCATTGTATTATATGTTGATGATGTATTACTGAGAGGGAATGATATTCCTATGCTACAATCAATTAAATTCTGGTTATCTAAACACTTCTCCATGAAGGACATGGGAGAAGCATCCTATATTTTTGGTATAAAGATTTATAGAGATAGATCAAAAAGGATGCTTGGCTTATCCCAAGGAACATACATTGACTCGATGCTAAAGAAGTTTAGAATGGAAGATTTCAAAAGAGGTCTCATGCCGATAAGCCATGGAATACATCTCTCCAAGAAACAGGCCCCAAAGACACCTGAGGAGAGAGATCGTATGAATAAGATTCCTTATGCTTTGGAAATAGGATTTATCATGTAAGGTATGATATGTACTAGACCGAATGTCTCAATAACAACCCGATATTTTCTATATAATTAAATCAAAAATTTTGCGTATAATTTTTTTTATTTATTTTAAGGATGAGGATTTATACAAGATAAGGTGTATATGTATTTATGTGATAAATAAAAATATATTTATTACATGAATATTTACATATAATTTTATTTTAGAATTATTGATTATTATAAATTATATTCTTATAATAAGTAATTTCATAGAATAAATGTTTTTATTAATTATTTTCTATGAAAATATTGTTATATATTATTTAAATAATATATGAAATGATTTCCTTTGAATAATTATAATAATTATTTTCTTATATGAATTTTGTATGCAGATTATTAAGTTAATTATTTTACTTTAATTATTAAGGTTAAATATGAAAGAATAAATCAGATATGGAATCCAAACCCTAGTTTTGGATTTTGATCAATGGATGAGAATAATAATATAATACTAATTATATTTTTATTTTTCTTCAGTGCTATAAATAGGTACTGGATGTACGTACCGTCAATGATTTGTCAATTATGGTACAATATTTGAAAACCCTAATTTTACGGTGGGAAACCCTAAATTGAAACTCAATTATGAGTTTAAGACTTTTATATAACTGTGTTATATGAATTATGTTGTGTATTAAATGATTAAATGTGTAAGACCCCGACTTTTATAAATAAAGATGAATTTTCTATAAATATCATTTTTGAATATTATGGAGTAAATTTGATATAATGTTATAGTTGTGGGTAATATTAATAAATTTTGCAAAGTACGCAAGTTGTTATATAATATTCGATTGGTCGGGGAATATTCGTTTTAACGGGGAATATTCATACAACAAGCACAATCATTGGTGGACCCATTAGCGGAATTATTGTTTGGATTGAGAAAACGACAAAAAATACTTTATGAAAATAATTATGGAAGTTTTACCGTTAACTGTTGAAATACCCGATTTTAAAAGATACAAGAATACTGGCGTGGTTGCATAGTAGCACAGTATTGATTATTGATGCTTACGTGAGAAGTCACTCAGGTTTTGCTTATTATTTGGATTCCTATTTACCCATTTTTCAAAATTATTGGAAGAAAGTTATAAAGTATATATATATATATATATATATATATATATATATATATATATGTGTGTGTGTGTGTTTTTACGTGTGTGTATGAGTGTGTTTGTGTGTTAGTGGGTTTTGGTGGGGTTTTACATTATCAAGTGGTGTGGGGTTATATTATGTATACATTATGGGAATTGTCAAAAAGGGGGTGGGGAAATGGATTGAATGGGAAGGAGTACTATATTGTATTATATGTCCACATATATATAAAGTTTGACTAATTGGCAGACAAGTTGCAAAGTTATTCACGGGTGGGTGCATTTTCCCTTTTAAGCATGTGTGGATTTGTATATATATATATATATATATATATATTATATTTGTCTGATTTGTTTGGATTGGAGGGAGGCTTGAATTTTGCGTCCGTAAGTTATCAAAATTTCATCCGTGAATTTCACAGTTGTTGCGTCCGTGTTTTTTATTTAAAAACAGTACTCCTTCCATCATCCTATAAATAGGATGCTTATTTAGAAACGAAAATCACACCATAAATCCAAAGAATTCTCTTCTATAATCTTGAGTGTATTTCTTTAGAGTTTTAAGAAGCTTTAAGCGTAGTGCAAGTTTTCTTAAAAAATATCTTCACCCTACCAGTCGGAATACTTTTCTTTTACGGTAAGGGATATTATTTGTTGTACCCGTAAGGGTTATTATTTCTTTTGTATTTATGAAGAGAACTTATGTTATTCCATTCTTTATTATTCTACTGGAATAACCAATATACGAGGACTACCCTATACTTGGTGACATTCTTCTATTATTCTGTCTTTATTATTATTCTCATTTGAATATCCATGTCATCATGCGTTTCTACGGACACCGGTTCCGCTTTATTATTATTCGTTGGAATATCATGTATCATATGTTTACGCCGACTTGGTTCCGCTTTATTATTATTATTCGATGGAACATCCAGCCGGTCTAATTTCGCTTGACTGGTTACATTACTTATTATTCCATTAGAATAACTTTGTTTTATGCGAAATCCGCGTGCATGGTGATTTCTTTTGTTATTCCATTCGTTATTATACTCAGTTGGTTAAAGTTTTGACTTCTATACTCCATGAAATTAGTGGAACATCCTTGATATTTGTGCTTCATCCAGTATCTTTTCATGGAAATATTCTTCTGAGCATTCTTGAATTTTACTCTACAAAGCAGTATCATGTTGACAATTTGGACGTAAATAGTTCCTGGATAAATTAATTCTTGAACTTGTTTTATTGAATTCTTATATCTTTGTCATCATCCTCATGTTTATATTATGTTGAAAGTCAGCTGTGGCCTGTAGTGCATAGATGGACTTGGTATGATTATGACTAGGGATTATTCAGTGTAATCATGACCGTAATGTTACGAATGATGCGGAAAAGAAGTCCTCATGGGCCTGTAGTGCATTGATGGACAGTTGTTGGCATGATCATGACCATTAATGAATACGCAAATATTCTTGGCCCGTAGTGCATGGATAATTGTGGTCGTGATACTAAAGAATATCCTCGAGTCGTGAAGCGGGGGTGATTCGATGATGTGGATTATTTATTAAAATTTGAGTCCCAAATATAAAAGTGATGAAAAACCTTTTAAATCATAAAAGATAGTAGATTTTATTCTCTACTTGACTCTTTTAATGGATTGCGTGTTTCGCTGCAGTTAAACTTGATGTTGTTATATTTTATCAGTTTAACACTGTTGAAGGCTAACGATAATTTATTCGCATTATCTTAGTCATAATATTTCTTCTTTCATGCAGGCTAGTTGAGCTCACCCTTTCTTTCACTATTCTCTTCGTGAAATGAGAACATAGCGAGGACTAGTCGGGGAACGGAGTGACTATCGGAAGAATAGCATTAGTAGTCCTCACTATTCAGTGAAATAGTGTGTTAATAATTGTAATGAGGACTCCTTTTGAGTTTTTATAATCTCCGATGAGACAATAATTGTATTCAAACTCACGCTTTATGTTTTGTCGTATTGTACACCCATATTTGTATTAGTAAGTTGTATTTGAATTTTGTACCATGTATCTGACAACCCAAGATGGGTGATGTATACCTATTTTTGGGGGCGTCACAGTTGGTATCAAAGCTTAGGGATATGATCCTTGGCTAAGATGTGAGAATAGAACTAGGAGGGGAGAGATGGGGAATTCCTTCGCTAGTGTGACCTACATAAGTTTTTTTTGTATTTACTTGGTCGATCAGAATATAGGGATAATATGTTACATGTCAATTAACCTTTTGTTTTGTGGCAGTATCTGAAAATGACATCCGAGAATTTTGAGAATAGCAATGGAGCACAGGCAACCGTTGATTCCCCACATATCAATAATCAGGATAATGTGCATCAGGAAAGCGACAATCCTCATGGAAACAACAACACTGACCAAATAATGAATGATGGATTATTTAGAGGCTTTATGCAATTCATTACAACAAGATGGCGAGGCGGCTCTGTCCAAAATGTAGTAGAAACACCGAAACTCTCGACTCGGTTATCGCTAAATAGTTCAAGGAGCTGGGACCACCAGAGTTTAAGGGAGAGCCAAAACCACTTATGGCGGAAGCATGGATAAAGTAGATCACCAAGATATTTGATGTCTTGGGATGCTCCGAGGAGCAAAAGGTTCCCTTTGCGGCCTTTATGTTGCGAGGAGAGGCAGATTACTGGTGGGAATCGGTAAAGCGTACTCAACTTGCCACACTGAAGAGCTGTTCCAAGAGCTGTTCAACGAAAAATATTTTCCCGAAAGTATTCGTCACATGAAGGAGGTGGAGTTTATCAAACTGGAGCAAAATAATATGACCATGTCGCAGTATGAGGCTAAATTTGCTGAGTTATCCCGGTTTGCGTCCCACTTGGTTGATAATGAAGAGTGAATGACGCGAATGTTTTTACGAGGTTTGAAACCTGAGATACGTCAACATCTTATTTATCATAAATTGTGTTTGTATTCAGATGTTGTAAATATGTCTCAGTTAGTAGAGCGCGATAATGAGTCAACGCAATCAAAAGAGAGCAGCCGACAAAATTATAATACTAGTGAGAACAGTCATCGAAGCGGTGACAACAAGCGTGGAGCGAATCAACAGGCCAGAAATGGTAACCATTTTGGCGGTAATCAGGGCCAAAACAATAAGAATGGACATTTCAAGAAGAGAGATTCAACAATGATGGAAAGACGTCAAGACCAAAGACCACTGTTAAGGAAGGAGAACGACCACCTATCATATGCTTCAAATGCGGAGGAGAGGGACACATCAGTCCAAACTACGCGATGTCGTCCAAAGCATGTTATAATTATGGAAGAGAAGGTCACTTAGCCCGATTTTGTCGTTCACCGAAGACAAGTTAAGCTAGGATGGAGGCACCAAAGGCCATCCCAAAAAAGTCAAAGTCGGTAGTGCAAGGGAGAGCGTATGTTGTGACCTCCCAGAAAGCAAGGAACCCGAATGTGGTCATCACGGGTAAGCTTATCATAAACTCTAGCGAAGTCTATACTTTATTTGATACCGGTTCTACCCATTCTTTTATTTCTCCTACTTGCGCTCAACGATTAAATTTGACTCCGGAGAAATTAGATTTTGACTTATCTGTGGAAACTCTATTGGGAGAAACCTTCATTACATCCACTGTTTATAAGTCTTGTTTGGTTCAAATCGGTACCCTCATATTACCTGTCGATCTTATTTTATTGAAAATACTTGCATTTGACGTGATTCTAGGGATTGATTGGTTAACTACTTATCATGCAAAACTTGATGTTGCGTGAAGAAAGGACATTCTTGGTGGGAATCAGAAACGCATCTACCGACTGACGACTCAAGATGTCTTGGGAGAAGTTCCAAGAGCTATTCAACGACAAGTACTTTCCCGAGAGTATTAGTCAAATGAAAGAAGTGGAGTTTATCAAATTGGAACAAGACAATATGACCAGGTCGCAATGACGAGGCTAAATTTGCGGAGTTATCCCTGTTTTCCCATTTGGTTGATAATGTGGAGCGAATGACGCGAATGTTTTAAGAGGTTTGAAACCTAGATACGTCAATATCTTATTTCTCATAAACCGTGTTTGTACTCGAGATGTTGTAAATAGGGCTCAGATTATTGGAGTCGCAGAATTGAGTCAACGCGAACCTAGAAAGCGGTGGCGGATGAAAATACCGATGGTATCACCATCAAACAAAGACAAAAATGTAGAGGGAATCAACATGCCAAAAAATGGTAACCACTTCGGTGGTAATCATGGCCAAGATAGTAAAAATCGACATTTCAAGAAATGGAGATTCAACAATGATGGAAGGACGTCAGCACCAGCACTTGTTCTTAAGGAAGGAGAACGACCACTTATCACATGCTTCAAATGCGGAGGGGAGGGACACATCAGTCCAAACTATGCGATGTCATCCAAAGCATGTTATAATTGTGGAAGAGAAGGTCACTTAGACCGATTTTGTCGTTCACCCGATGACAAGTTCAAATGCTGATGGAGGCACCAAAGGTAGTCCCGAAAAAAAGTCATATTTGGTAGTCTAAGGAGAGCGTTTGTTGTGACCTCCCGAGAAAGCAAGGAACCCAATGAGGTCATCACGGGTAAGCTTATCATAAACTCTAGCGAAGTCTATACCTTATTTGATACCGGTTCTACCCATTCTTTTATTTCTCCTACTTGCGCTCAACGATAAAATTTGACTCTGGAGAAATTAGACTTTGACTTATCTGTAGAAACTCCGTTGGGAGAAACCTTCATTACATCCACTGTTTATAAGTCTTGTTTGGTTCAAATCGGTACCCTCATATTACCCATCGATCTTATTTCATTGAAAATACTTGCATTTGACGTGATTCTAGGGATTGATTGGTTAACTACTTATCATGCAAAAATTGATTGTTTTCGTAAGGTTGTTAGCTTTCATATTCCTAATCAACCTATTATGCGAATTCAAGCGACCAAACCATTAAAATCAATCACGGTCATCTCAAGCCATAAAGCTATTCCTGACGTATTCCCTGAAGAACTTCCTGGCCTACCCCTAGAGCGTGAAATTAAATTTTGAATCGACCTTGAACCCGGTACAAAACCCATTTCCAAAGCCCCATATTGAATGGCTCATATAGAACTTCAGGAGTTAAAGACCCAACTGCAGGAATTGTTAGACATTGGCTTTATTCGTCCTAGTACTTCTCCTTGGGGTGCTCATGTTCTGTTCATGAAGAAGAAAGATGGGAGTATGCGACTTTGTATTGATTATCGGGAGTTGAATCATGTCACCATAAAAAATAGGTACCCATTGCCACGTATTGATGACCTGTTTGACCAGTTACAAGGAGCCAAATTCTTTTCAAAGATTGATCTTCGTTTCGGATATCACCAATTGAAGATTAGAACCGATGACATTCCAAAGACGACTTTCAGAACTTGGTACGGGCATTATGAATTCCTAGTCATGTCCTTTGGATCGACTAATGCTCCTGCTTCCTTCATGGATATGATGAACCGAGTATTCAAGGAATATTTGGATCACTTTGTGGTCGTCTTTATTGATGACTGTGACGCCCCCAAAATTAGGTATACGTCACCCATCTTGGGTCGCCACTTACATGGTACATAAATTCAAATACAACTTAATAATACAACTATCATGTCCAATACGACAAAACATAAACTGTGAGTTTGAATACAAATATTGCCTACTAGAGGTTATACAAACTCAAAAGGAGTCCTTATTACAATTATTATTACACTATTTCACGTATCATAGTGAGGACTACTAATGCTATCATCTCGTCCGCTACTCCGCTTCCCGACTAGTCCTCGCTACGTTCTCATTTCTGAAGAGAACAATAAAAGTAAAAGGTGAGCTCAACTAGCCCAATAGGAAATATTATGACTAAGATAATGCGTAATATATTATCGTTAGCCTTCAAATGTGTTAAACGATACAATATAACAACCATCAAGTTTAACTGCAATGAACAAGCAATCCATTAAAAGAGTCAAATAGAATAAAATCTACTATCTTTTATGATTTAGAAGGTTTTCATCACTTTTATCATTGGGACTCGACAAATAAATAATCCACATCATCGAATCACCCCACTTTTCTGACCAGGATATTCCTTAGTATCAAGACCACAATTTTCCATGCACTACGAGCCAAGAATATTTTTGTATTCAATAATGGTCGTGATCATGCCAACAACTATCCATCAATGCTCTACGAGCCAATGAGGACTTTTTCCACATCATTTGTAACATTACGGTCATGATTACACCGAATAATCCCTGGTCATAAGCATACCAAGTCCATCTATGCACTATAGGCCACAGATGACTTTCAACCAAATATAAACATGAGGATGATGACAATGATATAAGAATTCAATAAAACAAGTTCAAGAATTATTTTATCCAAGAACTAATAACGTCTAAATTGTCAACATGATATTGCTTTGTAGAGTAAAATTCAAGAATGCTCAGAAGAATATTTCCATGAAAAGATACTGGATGAAGCGCAAATATCAAGGATATTCCACTAATTTCATGGAGTATAGAAGTCAAAACTTTAACCAACTGAGTATAATAACGAATGGAATAACAAAAGAAATCACCAGGCATGCGATAGACCGCACAGGCAGGTTATTACAACAGAATAATAAATAACGGAATCAGGTCCGACGTAAAACGCACAGACAGGATATTCCAACAGAATAATAAAGACGGAACCAGGTCCGGCGTAGAACGCACAGACAGGATGTTCCAACAGAATAATAAAGACGGAATCAGGTCCGGCGTAGAACGCACAGACATCATATTCCAACATAATAATAAAGACGAAATCAGGTCCGGCGTAGAACGCACAAACAGGATATTCCAACATAATAATAATGACGGAACCAGGTCCGGCGTGGAACGCACAGACAGGGTGTTCCAACAGAATGATAAAGAATGGAACAACAGAAGAATTTCACCAAGTATAGGGTAGCCCGCGTATACAGGTTATTCCAATAGAATAATAAAGAATGGAATAACAGAAGTTCTCTTCATAGATAAGAAAGAAATAATACTCCCTACCTTGGAAAAAAAACTGGATACTCGAATAGTGAGGTAGCAAATTTCTCTTCTTCTTTCTCTCTATAATAATCAGTCTAAAGCTTTTGTGAATTGGTGAGAAATGAATGAAGAATAAACTTCTATTTATAGAAAAATATAGTTTCGATAATTGCACGTTTTGGGGATCAAAAATTACAGTACAATACCTCCAACTTTTCTTTCATTTATAATTTAGTCCTGCAAGTATAATCAATCTTGCACCAACTTCCCTAATAGTAAATAATGTGAATCAATAGTTCAATCATGTGAATCAATAGTATAATCATGTGAAAAATACGAATTTCAGTATAGTACTTCCATATATACCTCCATTTTTAATTTAGTCATGCAAGTATTATCAATCTTGCCCCAACTCCCCTAATAGTAAATAATGTGATTCAATAGTACACATATGTGAACAAATAGTTATATAAGCATGTGAATTAGTAGCAATTAATTGCTCATTTATCCGATAAATTACCCGATTTATCACTATAACCCCTAGACATCAATTATCATCGGAATAAATGTCGATTTTCACTAACACAAACAATTCCAACATAATAACACTATTTTTATCAAAAATATAAATTTTGAAATTTCGAAGTTTAACTTTTCCCTAAAAAGTCAATTTGTTGACTTCTTGACCAAATAGTGAATCTCGAAAAATTTTGTGTTTATAGACTATTTTACTAATTTACGTCATTTCGGACTCAAATATCACGTCGCGTCTCCAAATTTAACTCCTAACAACATTCATCATTAATATTATAACTCACAATATTTATCAACCGAATCGCTCCCGGGAAAGAGGGGCTTTCAATAAGGATTTCTCCTATTGGCGGCATGATTAGATGACCAAACCTCTCCTTGACCAGAACTTCTAGATATTATAAATATTGCGAGTTTATAATATGAATAACTTTAATAAATCTCAAGTATTGATTTAATAAAAAACATTTTATGCAGATATAATCTTGACCATAATTGAATCCATAATATGATAGATATGATGCAGCAATTCTTTGTGTAATAATTGAGTATAATTGGTGACTTCTCACGTAAGCATCAATAATCAATCTGGTGTACTACTATGCAACCACGCTGCGTATCAGTACTTTTAACACCGGATGTTTCAGCAGTTAGCGGTAAAAACTTCCGCCGTTATTTTCATAAAAGTATTTTTGTCGTTTTCTCAATCCGACTAATAATTCCGTTGTTAGGGTCCACCAATGATTGTGTTGGTTGTACGAATATTCCTGTTAAAAGCGAATATTCCCCACCAATCGAATATTATATAACAACTTGCATTACTTTGCAAAATTTGTAAATATTACCTACAACTATAACATTATATCAAATCCACACCATAATATTCAAAAATATATTTCGAGAAAATTTAATCTTTATTCAAAAAGTTGGGGTCTTACAACCTCCCCTTCTTATGAAATTTCATCCTCGAAATTAGGGTGCGTACCTGGTATGTCGAAGAGGTAAGGATATCTTGATTTCATCTCAGATTCTAATTCCCAAGTCATTTCCTCAACATCGTGGTTTCTCCACAAAACTTTGACTTGAGGTATAACCTTGGAGCGTAGAATATGTTCCTTCTTATCCAAGATTTTAACAGGAACCTCTTCATACGTTAAATCTTCCTCTATTTCGTCTGGTTGTAACTCAATAATGTGGTTCGGGTCTTTCACATATTTACGTAACATGGATATGTGAAAAACTTTATGAACACAAGACATACTTGGCGGTAACGCAAGTCTATAGGCCACAGTTCCTACTCGATCGATGATTAAAAATGGGCCAATGAATCGAGGATTGAGCTTTCCTCTCTTTCCAAATCTTGTAACTCCTTTCCATGGAGCAACACGTAACAACACATGATCTCCAATATCGAATTCTACGTCCTTTCGATGATGATCAGCATAACTCTTTTGTCGATCTTGTGAGGTTTTTATACGTTGTCGGATCATTTGAACCTTTTCCGTAGTCATACGTACCAACTCTGGTCCCAACAATGTTGCTTCACCCCCATCATCAAAGACATCTTTGAGAACAACACTTTCTTCCATACTGGCGCCTCGAATGGAGCCATGCCAATACTTGCTTGATAATTGTTGTTGTAAGAAAACTCCATCAATGGTAAGAACTTGTCCTAACTTCCCTTGAAGTTAAGGACACAGAGTCTTAATAGATCTTCAAGAGTTTAAATCGTCCTCTCCATTTGCCGTCAAATCTGAGGATGATATGCCGAGCTAAATCATAAATCCGTGCCCATATCTTTTTGTAAACTAACCCAAAATCTTGAAGTGAATCTTGGGTCTCGATCAGAAACTATGGATACTGGCATACCATGAAATCTTACAACCTCGTTTATGTACATACGAGCAAGACGTTCAAGTGTATAAGTTTCTCGTATCGGTAAGAAATGAGCAGACTTGGTCAATCTATCAACAATAACCCAAATCGCATATATGCCTTTAGAAACTTTGGGAAGACCGGTAACGAAATCCATGGTAATGTGCTCCCACTTCCATTCTAGAATTTCAAGTGGTTGCAATGGACCTTTTGGTACTTGATGCTCCACCTTGACTCGTTGACAAGTTAAACACCTTGAGATAAACTCTGTTATCTCTCTCTTCATATTGCACCACCAAAATGTATGTCGAAGATCACGATACATTTTGGTACTCCCAGGATGGATTGCAAACGGTGTGTTGTGCGCCTCCATCATGATTTTATACTTTAAATCAGGGTCGTTAGGAACACAAAGTTTGGAGTTGACTCGAAGTTTTCCTTCCTCATCGATTCTTACTTCCGGTATAGCACCTTTTTGCACTTTCTTCTTCATACGCATTAGCTCCAGGTCTGTAGCTTGAGCAGCTTCAACTTTATCGATTAAAGTCGGTTCTACTCGTATATTCGCCATCATAATATAGGTCCCTGGAGTCTTTAACTCTATCTCCATCCTTTGTAAGTCACACAAAATGGGCTTTTGTGTTGTGAATATTGCACTCGTACCCGCATATGATCTTCTACTCAATGCGTCAGCTACCACGTTCGCTTTTCTAGGATGGTATTGGATGGTATGATCATAATCTTTCAACAGTTCAAGCCAACGTCGTTGTCCCATGTTGAGTTCCTTTTGAGTGAAGAAATATTTGAGGCTTTTATGATCCGTAAAGATCTCCACTTTCTCTCCATACAAGTAATGCCTCCAAATTTCAAGTGCGAAGACAACAGCTGCCAACTCTAGATCATGAGTAGGATAATTCCTGTCATATTCTTTGAGTTTTCTTGAGGCATAGGCTATGACTTTCCCATGTTGCATGAGAACACATCCTAACCTTTTTGCGAAAATCATCCTTTGTAGATGACAAATCCTCTGAACCGATGGTATTGTCGAGCAGTCTTGAAATGAGTCTCCTTTTGAGTTCTTGAAAACTCTTCTCACATTCCTCGCTCCAATCTGAACTTTGTATCTTTCCGAAGTCAATGAGTTAATAGAGTAGCAATTAGAGAAAATCCTTCCACGAATCTCCGATAATAACCAATAAAAGAAAGCTACGTGCTTGATCATTGATTTGGGTTGCTCCCGACTTTGAATAGCTTCAATCTTTCTTTGGGTCAGCGGATATTCCATGACTTGATACTACGTGCCCAAGGAATGCTACTTCCTCAAGTCAGAACTCGCATTTCTTTAACTTGTCATAAAGCTTATATTCACGAAGCTTTTGGAGTATCAGCCTCAAGTGTTGCTCACGATCTTCACGGCTTTTGGAATAAATAAGGATGTCATCAATAAAGACGACCACAAAGTGATCCAAATATTCCTTGAATACTCAGTTCATCATATCCATGAAGGCAGCAGGAGCATTAGTCAATCCAAAAGACATGACTAAGAATTCATAATGCCCGTACCGAGTTCTAAAGGCAGTCTTTGGAATATCCTTAGTTTTAACCTTTAACTGATGATATCCAAAACGAAGATCGATTTTTGAAAAAAATTGTGCTCTTTGTTACTGATCAAATAGGTCATCAATATGTGGCAATGGGTACCTATTTTTGATGGTGACATGATTCAACTCCCGATAATCAATACAAAGTCACATACTCCCATCTTTATTCTTCACGAATAGAACAGGAGCACCGCAAGGAGACGTACTAGGACGAATGAAACCAATGTCTAATCATTCCTGCAATTGGGTCTTTAACTCTTGAAGTTCAATAGGAGCCATTCGATATGGGGCTTTGGAAATTGGTTTTGTACCGAGTTCAAGGTCGATACAAAATTCAACTTCACGCGCTCTGGGGTAGGCGGAAAGTTCTTGAGGAATACGTCGGAAATTTATTAACAATAGAAATATCCTTCAAATTTGACGTATTTTTGTTTAAATCTGTGACATGAGCTAAGAAAGCTTGACATCCGTTTTTCAATAAACGAATAGCTTTATGGCTTGAGATGACCGTGATTGATTTTAATGGTTTGGTCGCTTGAATTCGCATAATAAGTTTATTAGGAATATGAAAGCTAACAACCTTACGAAAACAATCAATTTTAGCATGATGAGTAGTTAACCAATCAATTCCTAGAATCAAGTCAAATGCAAGTATTTTTAAGGAGATAAGATCGACAGGCAATGTGCGGTTACCGATTTGAATCAAACAAGACTTATAAACAGTGGATGTAACGAATGTTTCTCCTAATGGAGTTTCAACAGATAAGTTAAAGTCTAATTTCTCCGGAGTAAAATTTAATCGTTGAGCGCAAGTAGGAGAAATAAAAGAATGGGTAGAACCGGTATCAAATAAGGTATAGACTTATTTAGAGTTTATGATAAGCTTACCGTGATGACCTCGTTCGGGTTCCTTGTTTTCTGGAGGTCACAAAAATGCTCTCCTTGCACTCTGGCTTTGACTTTTAAGGGACGACCTTTGGTGCCTCCATCCTAGCTGAACTTGTCTTGATGAGCGACAAAATCGGGCTAGGTGACCTTCTCTTCCATAATTATAACACGTTTTGGATGGCATCGCGCGGTTTGGTGATATGTCCCTCCCCTCGCATTTGAAGCATATGATGGGTGGTGGTTCTCCTTCCTTAACCACGGTTCTTTGGTCTTTGGCGTCTTTCCATCATTGTTGAATCTCCTTTTCTTAAAATGTCCATTTTCTTGTCTTGGCCATGATTACCACCGAAGTGGTTACCATTTTTCGGCATGTTGATTCCTCCACGCTTGTTATCACCGATTTGATGGTATGTTACTCTTTGGTATTTTCATCTTTGCCAGGTTGCTTTCCCTTGGTTAGTTGACTCGTTCTTGTGCTCCAATAATGAACCCTATTTACAACATCTCGAGTACAAACACGGTTTATGAAATATGATATTGACGTATCTCCAGTTTGAAACCTTTTAAAAACATTAGTGTCATTCGCTCCTCATTATCGACCAAATGGAATGCAAACCGGATAACTCTGCAAATTCAGCCTCGTATTGCGACACGGTCATATTGTTTTGTTCCAACTTGATAAACTCCACCTCTTTCATGTGATGAATACTTTCGGGAAAGTACTTGTCGTTGAATAGCTCTTGGAACTTCTCCCAAGACATCTTGAGTCGTTAAATTTGGAGTGCGTTTCTGATTCTCACCAAGATGTCGCCTCTTCCACCAACATGAAGGTGGTGAAGGGAACCTTTTGTTCCTCGGAGCATCCCAAGACATCAAATATCTTGGTGATCTACTTTATCCATGCTTCCGCCTTAAGTGGTTTAGGTTCTCCAATAAACTCGGGTGGTCCCAACTCCTTGAACTGTTTAGTGGTGACCGTCAGAGAGTTTCCTGTGTTTACAACTATATTTTGAACAGGAGCCACTCTCGCCTGATGTTGCATGAATTGCATGAAACCTCGAAACATTCCATCATTCATCATTTGGTTAGTATTATTGTTTGCATGAGGATTGTCGCCTTCCTGATGCACGTTGTCCTGGTTATTGATCTGTGGAGACTCAACGGTCTCCTGTGCTCCTCAGAGGCCATTTTCAAACACTACCACAAAACAAGGGTTAATTGACATGCAACATATTATCACTATACTCTGACCGACCAATCAAATACCAAATAAACTTTGGTAGGTCATACTAGCGAAGGAATTCCCGCCTCTCCCCTCCTAGTTCTAGTCTCACATCTTAGCCAGGATCATATCCTAAGCTTTGATACTGTTGTGGCGCCCCAAAATTAGGTATACATCACCCATCTTGGGTCGCCACTTAAATGGTACATAAATTCAAATACAACTTAATAATACAACTATTGTGTACAATACGACAAAACATAAACTATGAGTTTGAATATAAATATTGTCTACTAGAGATTATACAAACTCAAAAGGAATCCTTATTACAATTATTATTACACTATTTCACAGAATAGTGAGGACTACTAATGCTATCATCTGGTCCGTCACTCCGTTCCCCGACTAGTCCTTGCTACGTTCTCATTTCACGAAGAGAACAATAAAAGTAAAAGCAGTGAGCTCAACTAGCCCGATGGGAAATATTATGACTAAGATAATGCGAAATATATTATCGTTAGCCTTCAGCGATGTTAAACGATACAATATAACAACCATCAAGTTTAATCTGCGGTGAACAAGCAATCCATTAAAAGAGTCAAGTAGAGAATAACATCTACTATCTTTTATGATTTAGAAGGTTTTCATCACTTTTATCATTTGGGACTCGACAATAAATAATCCACATCATCGAATCACCCCTACACTACGGCCGAGGATATTCTTTAGTATTACGACCACAATTTTCCATGCTTACGGGCGAAGAATATTTTTGTATTCATTAATGGTCATGATCATGCCAACAAGCATCCATCAATGCTCTACGGGCCAATGAGGACTTTTTCCACATCATTTGTAACATTACGATCATGAATACAATGAATAATCCACAATCATAATCATCATACCAAGTACATCTATGCACTATAGGCCACAGATGACTTTCAACAAAATATAAATATGAGGATGATGACAATGATATAAGAATTCAATAAAACAAGTTCAAAAATTATTTTATCCAGGAACTAATAACGTCCAAATTGTCAACATGATACTCTTTTGTAGAGTAAAATTCAAGAATGCTCAGAAGATTATTTCCATGAAAAGATACTGGATGAAGCGCAAATATCAAGGATATTCCACTAATTTCGTGGAGTATAGAAGTTAAAACTTTAACCAACTGAGTATAATAAGGAATGGAATAACAAAAGAAATCACCAGGCATGCGATAGACCGCACATGCAAGTTATTCCAACAGAATAATAAATAACGGAATCGAATTAAGGCGTAAAAGCGCCTGCAGATGTGATATTCAACGAGAATAATAATAAAGCGGAACCGGTCCCATGTAGAAACGCCTGAGCGAGATGTTCCAACGAGAATAATAAAAACGAAATCGGTCGGTGTAGAGCGCGCGCAGGCGGCATATTCCAACATAATAATAAAGAAGCGGAATCGGTCCCAAGCGTAGAACGCCTTGTGACGTGATATTCCAACGAATAATAAAGAGCGGAACCGGTCCGGGCGTGAAACCTTGTGAACAAGATGTTCCAACGAATGATAAAGAATGGAACAACAGAATAATTTCACCAAATATAGGGTAGCAGCGTATCTGAGTTATTCAAACGAGAATAATAAAGAATGGAATAACGAAGTTCTCTTCATTGATAAGAAAGAAATAATACTCCCTACCTTGGAAAAAAAAGCTGATCTTTGGAATAGTGAGGTAGCAGATTTCTCTTCTTCTTTCTATCTATAATTTCTCTCTATAATAATCGATCTAAAGCTTTTGTGAATTGGTGAGAAATGAAGGAAGAATGAGCTTATTTTATAGAAAAATATAGTTTCGATAATTGCGTTTTGGGGCTCAAAATTACGGATACAATACCTCGAACTTTTCTTTCATTTATAATTTAGTCCTACAAGTATTATCAATCTTGCACCAACTCCCCTAATAGTAAATAATGTGAATCAATAGTTCAATCATGTGAATCAATAGTATAATCATGTGAAAAATACGAATTTCAGTATAGTACTTCCATCTATACCTCCATTTTTAATTTAGTCATGCAAGTATTATCAATCTTGCACCAACTCCCCTAATAGTAAATAATGTGATTCAATAGTACACATATGTGAACAAATAGTTATATAAGCATGTGAATTAGTAGCAATTAATTGCTCATTTATCCGATAAATTACCCGATTTATCACTATAACCCCTAGACATCAATTATCATCGGAATAAATGTCAATTTTCACTAACACAAACAATTCCAACATAATGAAACTATTTTTATCAAAAATATAAATTTTGAAATTTTAAAGTTTAACTTTTCCCGAAAAAGTCAACTATTTACTTTTTGACCAAATAGTGAATCCCGAAAAATTTTGTGTTTATAGACTATATTTACTAATTTTGTCGTTCTGGACTCAAATATCACGTCCGCGTCTCCAAATTCAACTCCGAACAACATTCATCATTAATATTATAACTTACAATATTTATCAACCAGGTCGTTCCTAGGAAAGAGGGGCTTTCAATAAAATTTCTCCTATTGGCGGCATGATTAAGTGACCAAAGCTGTTGGGCTTGACGCGAAGCATACAGTGAAATTAAAATTTTAAAGCAATTTCCGAAACCCTAAAAGCAGGATCCATGCAAAAATCAATTAATTGAAGTTTAGAGATTATCTGAAATATAAAAAGCGAGAATCAAAAGCAAATTGCTCCTCGAATGTCCAACGAATACAAACCGAATTTAAGCCTCTCACATTCATTATCCACCACGAGCATACACGAGGCGAAATCGTGACGATTACGCAATAAGAAGGACTTGCGGTCTAGCCACCAAAAGGAATGGATTTTACAAAGCTGTTTTCACTCTAGTCTCTCTCTAAGAAGCGGCTAGGGTTTTTCAATTATGATATATTACCTAAGTAGGCTGCTATATATCATATATATAGTAGTTAAAAGGAATTAATCAAATCAAAACCTAATTTCATAAAATCCAGAATTTATATATATATATATATATATATATATATATATATCTTAATTAAGTCTTACTTAATTAATATACATATATACAAATTATCCTTTTAATTTAAATTAATTGATTTAAATACTATTAATCATATTAATATATTTAAATCCTTAAAATTTAAATTAATTCCCTTTAAAATAACGTTACATGTGTGTGACCCTATATAGGTTATTATTACGTTGGCAATAATTTTAAAATCATATTATAAAATTATAAGCGGTGAGCGCATCTAGTAATGCATCACTTGCTACCCAGTAATAATAAGATCGATGATTTGATGCAACTTTTTACGTGACCAATGTTTCAATGTAATTTAATCCTTTTAACCTTAATATCTAGATTAAACTCGAGTCATGGAATGTGTCATACTCTTCATAATTTAATCTGAGTTTTCTTGATCAATGAGTAGACTATATGAAACAAATCACTATTTGAGCATTGCCATGCATTTCATAGTCTACTCAATCAAGAGGCCTATGGATATCACCCATAATATATAGGATGGTTAAATTCCATCTAGATCACTCATATTTCTCACACGATTAATGATGAACCCAATAATCACCTTTATAGTCCACCCTATTAAAGGTGACATTTGATGATATCAAAGTACATAAATTCTCGTGTAGTAATATAGCGATTTACGGTCGGAGGACCATTACATCATTGTCACTATGAGAATTGCTAATGACACTTACATAATGCTCCATATAGAATTCTCATGGTGGGTCCATCCCGATTACATCGTTCTCTAACATGTACCTATGCATTGACTTAATATCTCATATATTTATGACCAATGAGATTTGGTCATCATGTCAATCCATCCATATACTAGTCTCAATGCATCATTGTTGTCCCATTAACAATGATACTCGACTAGGGACATTTAAGAACAACGATACTAATGGTAATATATAATCTCATGTTCAAGTCACATACTTGAAACTATATAATTTGTATCACTATTCTAAGGAATTTTATTATGTTAACAATTATATTATGCAGTAAATAAAACCATAATAAAATCATATATTTATTCAATCAAATATAATATCAAAACGTTAAGCAATTATATCAAATAATTGGCCTCTAGGGCATAAACTCTAACACAAACCTCTCCTTGACAGAACTTCGAGACATTGTAAATATTGCAGTTTATAATATGAATAACTTTGTCATCTCAAGTATTGATTTAATAAAAAAACATTTTATGCAGATAATACTAACCATAATTGAATCCATAATATGATAGATATGATGCAGCAATTACTGTAGCAATAATTGAGTATAACTGAGTGACTTCTCATGTAAGCATCAATAATCAATACCATGTGCTACTATGCAACCACGCGTATTACTGTACTTTTAACACCGGGTGTTTCAACAGTTAACGGTAAAACTTAAAATCGTTATTTTCATAAAGTATTTTTTTGTCGTTTTCTCAATCAAATGATAATTCCGTTAATGAGGGGTCCACCAATGATTGTGTCGTTGTACGAATATTCCCTGTTAAAATGAATATTCCCCGATCAATCGAATATTATATAACAACTTGTGTACTTTGCAAAATTTGTAAATATTACCCACAACTATAACATTATATCAAATCCACACCATAATATTCAAAAATATATTTCGAGAAAATTTAATCTTTATTCAAAAAGTTGGGGTCTTACAATGACATCCTTATTTATTCCAAAAGCCGTGAAGATCATGAGCAACACTTGAGGCTGACACTCCAAAAGCTTCGTGAATATAAGCTTTATGCCAAGTTGAATATATTCCTTGGGCATGTGTTATCAAGTCATGGAATATCTGTTGACCCAGCAAAGATTGAAGCTATTCAAAAGTGGGAGCAACCTAAATCGATGAATAGAAATCGTAGCTTTCTCGATTTAATTTGTTATTATCGGAGATTAAGTGGAAGGATTTTCTCGAATTGCTACTCCATTGACTCAGCTGACTCGGAAAGATACAAAGTTCGGTTGGAGCGAAGAATGTGAGAAGAGTTTTCAAGAACTCAAGAGGAGACTCATTTATTTTGTTCTAACAATACCATCCTGCCTCGGAGGATTTGTCATCTCTGATGATGCTTGGGCAAAGGGTTGGGATGTGTTCTCATCTGACACATGGAAAATTCATAGCTTTATGCCTCATGACAACTCAAAAGAATATGAGAGGAATTATCCTACTCATGATCTAGAGAGTTGGCGGTTGTTATCTTCGCACTAAATATTTGGAGGCATTACTTGTATGGGGAGAACGTGGAGATCTTTACGGATCATAAAAGCCTCAAATATTTCTTCACTCAAAGGAACTCGACATCGACGACGACGTAATGGCTTGAAGCTGTTGAAAGATTATGATCATACCATCGATACCATCCACGGAAAAGTGAGCGTGGTAGGCGGCGTATTGAGTAGAAGATCATATGCAAGTGTGAATGCGATATTGTCAACGAAAGACCCATTTTGTGTGACTTGTAAAGGATGGAGATAGAGTTAAAGACTCCGAGGACCCATGTGATGATGGCGAATATCTGAGTAGAACCAACTTTAATTGATAAAGTTAAAAATTTGCTCAAGCTCTGAGACCTAGAGGTGATCGTATGAGGAGGAAAGTGCAAGAAGGGTGCTATCTGAAAGTAAGAATCAATGAAGAAGAATACTTGAGTCAACTCCGGACTTTGTGTTCCTAACGACCACGATTTAAAGTATAAAATTATGATGGGCGCGCATGACACACCATTTGCAATCCATCTGGGAGTACCAAAATGTATCATGATATTCATCATACATTTTGGTGGAGCAATAAAAGAGAGAGATATATTGTTTATCTCAAGATGTCTAACTTGTCAATGAGTTAAAACGCAGGCATCAAGTACCAAAAGGTCCATTGCAACCACTTGAAATTCTAGAATGGAAGTGGGAGCACATTACCATGGATTTAGTTCTGGGGTCTTCCTAAGGTTTCTCAAGGTATAGATGTGATTTGGGTCTTTGTTGATAGATTGACCAAGTTTGCTCATTTCTTCTGAAAATCACGAGAAACTTATACACTTGAACGTCTTACTCGTATATACATAAACGAGATTATAAGACTGCATGGTATGCCGGTATCCATAGTTTCTGATCGAGACCTAAGATTCACTTCATAATTTTGGGTTAGTTTGCAAAAAGCTATGGGCACAGACTTACGATTTAACTCGGCATATCATTCTCAAACCGACGAAGCGGTCGGAGAGGACTATTCAAACTCTTGAAGATCTATTAAGACTACGTGTCCTTGATTTCAAGGAAGTTGGGACAAGTTCTTACCATTGATGGAGTTTTCCTACAACAACAGGTTATCAAACAAGTATTGGCATGGCTCCATTTGAGCGTTGTATGGAAGAAAGTGTCATTCTCTAGTATCTTTGGGATGAGGTGGGTGAAGCAAGCGTTGTTGGGATCGGAGTTGAATGCGTATGACTACGAGAAAAGATTCAAACGATCAAATGACGTATAAAAACCTCACAAGATCGACAAAAAGAGTTATGATGATCTTCATCGAAAGGGCGTGGAATTTGATATAGGAGATCATATGTTATTACGAGTTGCTCCATGGAAAGGAGTTACGAGATTTGGAAAGAGAGGAAAGCTCAATCCTCAATTCATCGGCCCATTTTAATCCTCGATCGAGTAGGAGGCGTGGCCTATAGACTCGCTTTACCGCTTAGTATGTCTAAATGTTCATAACGTTTTTCACATATCCATATTACGTAAATATGTGAAAGACCCAAACCACATTATCGAGTTAGAACAAGACGAAATAGCGAAAAGATTTGGCGTATGAAGAGGTTCATGTTCAAATCTTGGATAAGAAGGAACATATTCTACGCTCCAGGTTATACCTCAAGTCAAAGTTTTGTGGAGAAACCATGATGTTGAGGAAATGACGTGAGGGATAGAATCTGAAATGAAATCAAGGTATCCTTACCTCTTTGACATACCGGTCGTACCACAATTTCGAGGGTGAAATTTCATAAGAATGGGAGGTTGTAAGACCCCAACTTTTATAAGTAAAGATGAATTTTCTATAAATATCATTTTGAATATTATGGAGTAAATTTGATATAATGTTATAGTTGTAGGGTAATATTAATAAATTTTGCAAAATGCATGAAGTTGTTATATAATATTCGATTGGTGGGGAATATTACGTTTTAACGGGAATATTAAATACAACGGAACAATCATTGGTGGACCTCTTAACGGAATTATTGTCCGAATTGAGAAAAGCGACAAAAATACTTTATGAAAATAACTGCGGAAGTTTTACTTGTTAACTGTTGAAATACTAAATTGTTAAAAGTACGATGTATCGTGTGGTTGCATAATAGCACTACCAGTATTGATTATTGATGCTTCGTGAGAAGTCACTCAGTTTAGCTTATTATTTGGATTATTATGGAATCTATTTATATATATATATATATATATATATATATATATATATATGTGTGTGTGTGTTTTATGTGTGTGTGTGTGGTGTGTGTGTGTGTGTGTGTGTTAGTGGGTTTTGGTGGGGTTTTACATTATCAAGTGGTGTGGGGTTATATTATGTATACATTATGGGAATTATCAAAAAGGGGGTGGGAAAATGGATTGAACGGGAAGGAGTACTATATTGTATTATATGTCCACATATATATAAAGTTTGACTAATTGGCAGACAAGTTGCAAAGTTATTCACGGGTAGGTGCATTTTCCTTTTAAGCATGTGTGGGTTTGTATATATATATATATATATATATATATATATATATATATATATATATATATATATTTATACGATTTGTTAGGATTGGAGGGAGGCTTGAATTTTTGCGTCAGTAAGTTATCAAAATTTCATCCGTGAATTTCACAGCTGTTGCGTCCTTGTTTTTTTATTTAAAAACAATACCCCTTCTATCCTCCTATAAATAGGATGCTTATTTAGAATTGAAAATCACACAAGAAATCCAGAGAATTCTCTTCTATAATCTTGAGTGTATTTCTTTAGAGTTTTAAAAAGCTTTAAGCGCAGTGCAAGTTTTCTTAAAAAATATCCTCACTCGACCAAACAGGATACTTTTCTTTTACGGTAAGGGATATTATTTGTTGTACCCGTAAGGGTTATTATTTCTTTTGTATTCATGAAGAGAAGTTCTGTTATTCCATTCTTTATTATTCTGCTGGAATAACCAATATACGAGGACTACCCTATACTTGGTGACATTCTTCTATTATTACATCTTTATTATTATTACATTGGAATATCACGTATGCATGCGTTTTTGCATGTGGGTCCTTATTCCATCTTTATTAGTATTACATTTGGAACATCACATTTCCGGTGCAATTACTTTGACACAGTTCCGTAATTACTTATTATTACATTAGAATAACTTTGTCTATCATAATAGCGCATGCATGGTGATTTCTTTTGTTATTCCAGTCGTTATTATATTCAATTGGTTAAAGTTTTGACTTCTATACTCCATGAAATTAGTGGAACATCCTTGATATTTGCGTTTCATCCAGTATCTTTTCATGAAAATATTCTTACGAGCATTCTTGAATTTTACTCTCAAAAAGTATTATGTTGACAATTTGGACGTTAATAGTTCTGGATAAATTAATTCTTGAACTTGTTTTATTGAATTCTTATATCATTGTCATCATCCTCATGTTTATATTATATTGAAAGTCATCTGTGGCACATGGTGCATAGATGGACTTGGTATGATTATGACCGAGGGATTATTCGGTGTAATCATGGCCAAGTAATATTCTGAATGATGTGGAAAAAAAAAGTCCTCATGGGCTGTAGTGCATTGATGGATGGGTTGTTGGCATGATCATGACCATTAATGAATCTATAAAATATTCTTGGCCTGTAGTGCATGTATAATTGTGGTCGTGATACTAAAGAATATCTTTGGACGTAGTACAAGGGTGATTCGATGATGTGGATTATTTATTAAGCTGAGTCCCAGCGATAAAAGTGATGAAAAACCTTTTAAATCATAAAAGATTGTAGATTTTATTCTCTACTTGACTCTTTTTAATGGATTGCGTGTTTATTGCGAGTTAAACTTCGATGTTGTTATATTTTATCGGTTTAACAACTTTTGAAGCTAGACTAACGATAATTTATTCAAAGCATTATCTTAGTCATAATATTTCTTCTTGGGCTAGTTGAGCTCACCCTTTCTTTCACTTATTCCCTTGAAATGAGAACATAGCGAGGACTAGTCGGAGAGAGCGGAGTGACGGTCCGGAGGAATAGCATTAGTAGTCCTCACTATTACGTGAAATAGTGTGTTAATAATTGTAATGAGGACTCCTTGTGAGTTTGTCTAATCTCTAGATGAACAATAATTGTATTCAAACTCATAGATTATGTTTTGTCGTATTATACTGACAGCAGTTGTATTAGTAAGTTGTATTTGAATTTTTTACCATGTATCTGACGACCCAAGATGGGTGATGTATACCTATTTTTGGGGGCGTCACAAATTAGGTAAACCCTAATTAAAGATTAAAAACCCTAAATGATTTTTAGAAAACCCTAAGTTATTAAAAACAGTAATTTTAAATGCTAAACCCTAATTTGAAACTCAAATTAGAGTTCAAGATTGATTGGTAATTGCGTTAATGTGATTAATTAACAAGTATTAGAATTACAATTGTTAATTGTTAATTGTGGAAACACTAAATTTGTAAACCCCAATTTAATAATTGGAAACCTTAATTGTAATTTAGTAACCCTAATTACTAAAAGTATAAACCCTAATTCTTAAATTAACAAAGCTAATTATTATTAGAGATATTAAACCCTAATGTTCCTGTATAATGAAATTAGAAAACTAATTTAATTAAGAAACCCCTAATTACAAATTTTAGAAGATGAAAATTTTATTTTATTTTTATTTTGTGCAAACCCTAATTGCTAAATCCTACAAATGCTTTGTGCTAAACCTTAGGGTTAAACCCTAACATTCAAACCCTAAGGGTTTGTAAGGATTATAAGATTGCCATTAAATGTGTTAGACAAATGACCAAATTGCCCCTTTGTGCATTATTGAAGCTATGTATATGTTTTGACAATAGGAGAAGGGGGTGAACCACTTCAACCACCCCATGTGCTCACTAAATGCCAGCAATCAGCTCTAGCTCATCCAAATTCATTGCTTACATGTATTATAAATACATTGGAGAGAGAAAAATTCATTTGGTAGCCATTTTTTGCACAACACTCAAGCAAACTCTCTCAAGCTCCACACCTACAAAATCCTTTGCTAGATCAGTCCCAAATCAAAGCCCCACGAACACCATAACAAAATCAGAAGCCAGAAACCAAAATCGTTCATACAAGGTATAAAACCCTAGCTTCAAATCTGACCATTAATCGAATGTTAGATGTTGTTTTTTTATGTTAAACATGTTAGATATAGTGTATAATGATGATCTGGGTTGATAGATGTTAGATTCATAACATCTAGAGGCTCGAATTTGACATTTTACAAAATCTGGGAAAAGTTCAATCTGTGGTCTGACAACGAATGTCAGTGGCCACATATCCTTACTCGTTTTCGATTTTTGTTGTTTGTAAGTTGTCATGTGTAGCTTGTAATGTGGTCTTTAATCTGGAAAAAGAATCAGAGGTATTTGATGTCTAAGTTGGTAGTTATTAAAGGTCAAATGTCGTTGACCAGCATTGACTGGGCCTTTTCTGGGCAGCCCAGAAAGCCATAAACAGTGTCTGACAAGTTTTCGTATGGCTTTGATCTGTCAGTCCTGATGTTGTTTTAATGATTTGTTATATTACACATGTAGCCTGTTATATGTTCTATGATTCCATGTCTTTAGATCTTGTAAATAATCAACAGGTAGATCGTAGCAAGTAGTCAAAGTAGGCCACTCGCACTGATTTGTATTTCTGGGAATTTCCAGAAATGTGTTCAAGCATATTTCTGACATGGTTTGACTAGTTTGTATATAGTAGATCTGTTGTTATTTTAGTGATGTTTTATGATGGATAACTTTAGTTACATGTTGGCTAGAATATGTAATCGTTATATCACAAAAACATCGAAAGGATCACATGTTATAGAAGCTCAAAAATGGACAGTCAACCTGTTCTTCATTTCTGGGTAACCTAGAAATGAAGAACATGTCTGACAGTCCTTTTTAAGGCTCAGATCTCCTGGGTTATGCAGTTTATGATCATGTTTGTTGTTGGATCTTGTCGTCCTGCACTAGTACTACACGATCGGCTCAACATCTAGTCCAGAAACACATTACACAGTGCACGATTTTTGGTCAAATAAGGCATCTCGTATACTGCTTATGAATGTTCTTGAGGGCTCAAGAACACCTAAGGCGACGGTTTCTGTCGCCAAAGGGCTTTAGCGACAGACTTAATTAAAATTAATTAAATTAATGTCTAAAAATCATTTAAAAATAGTAATTAATTTCCAAAAATTATAAAAATTATTTTAAGTTATAAAAATTAAATATTAATAATTTGAAATATTTTTCATAAATATTACTATTTAATAAAATATTATTGATAATTAATTTATTTATTAAATGCATTAAATAAATTAACTAAAATGATTTTATTATATTAAAATTATTTTAAATGATAATAAGTTATTTAGAAATGTTTTAAGTTATAAAATATAACTTTTAATATTTTAAAAAATTTCATTAATTACTTAATATTAATGATCATTAAGTTATTTACTAAATGAATTAAATAAATTAATTAAAATGATTTTATTATATTAAAATTATTTTAAATGATAATAAGGTATTTAAAATATTTTAAGTTATAAAATATAACTTTCAATATTTAAAAGGTAAATTTCATTAATTAATTATTATTAATGATATTAAGGTTATGTAATAATTATATTAAATAAAATAATTTAAAATGATTTTATTGATATAAAAATCATTTTAAATAAAAATAAAGTGTTTAAAGATATTTTAAGTTATAAAATATAACTTTTAATATATAAAGGATAATTTCATTAATAATTTAATATTAATAATTATTAATTTAATATTAATAATTATTAATTTAATATTAATAATTATTAATTTATTATTAATGATATTAAATTTATTTAATAATTATATTAAGTAAATAGTTTAAAATGGTTTTATTACTTTAAAATCATTTAAAAAGGATATAAATGAATTAAAAATATTTTAAGTTATACTTAATGACTTTTAATATTTTGATAAATAAAACATTAATACTTTAATATTAATGATAATTATTTAAAAATGATTTTAATTCTTTTAAAAATCATTTAAGGGTAATATTAATACTTTATGAATATTTTAAATTATAATTAATGACTTATAATATTTTGATAAATAAGACATTAATAATTAAATATTAATGGTAATTAGTTAAAAATGATTTTAATTGTTTTAAAAATCATTTAAGGATAATATGAATACTTTAAAAATATTTTGAGTTATTATAAATAACTTTAAGATTTTGGCAATAGTTTCATTAATAGTTTAATATTAATTAAATATTAATGATAATAGAATTGTTTAATATTTAAATCATTTAATAATGATTCTAGTGTTTGAAATTTATGATAAATTATAATAAATGTTTAAAAATTATTATGAATCATTTAAAAATAATATGACTGATACTTACAGATATTGAACTACAGGATAGAGTCTTAGACTCAATAATTACAAATAAAATACAAGTTACAAGCATATTTTTTAAATTGATCTGGACTTGGATAATTTGTTTGTATATGTGTAATTCAATGACTATTTAATATGTGTGATAATGTGATTAGGTTACGTGCTGACTGCAATAAGCAATGTTATGTGTTACGATATGTTGTTCTAATCAGTTAAATGATCTTATTAATGATAGGTTTCGGTATAAAATATAAAACTAAATTGCGTATTGTAAGCAGCGCATCAGGCAAATATCTTACCTTTGCATTTCCTTTATGCAATGGACATGAGTAAGAAGTTTCAGAATTATATTATTATTATACTATATTATTAACCCTATTGTGATATATTCTATATCCGATCATTGTTTATCAACATATTAGTATATGGTAATTGGATATATATATTACGTTACGTTAATTTCTAAATATGGTTACACAAGTGTCCCCACTTGGATAATTATTGTAGTTAAACACATGTTGATATATATATATATATATATATATATATATATATATATATATATAAAAGCCGTCTAAGCTATTTGACCCAGCTAGACACAAATTCAGAAATATCGTTGAATAAGATAAAACCTTTTTGTATCCAATCAAATTGTTTTGGTTCGGATTCCAGACTACGTATGAACATCCCGATCACGGGAAAAATTTTATGCGCCAAGGCGGACAAAAGGATGAACGATAATATCGTTCTAGCAATGTAGTCTTGATCAATACAGGGCTCATTGGGATGATCACCCTCGCGCTCGTAAGTTATGAAGGTTTACAGATGAAGTTCTGCTAAACCTTATCGAAAATTTAAAATAATGTTAATAGTATGTCACCTAAACCTCATATATGGTTAATATGTAGTTTCAAAATTTGGAGATAGAATTGTTATGTTATTATTATCGGTTCAGTTTACTTCATAACTATAAATTCTTTGTAGAAGTGATGTACAAAGAAAATATTTATTTCTTTCAGCTACTTATATTTCTAATTGTTATTACTTGTTGGGCACCAAATGCTCATCTTTGCTTAAATTTAAATGTTTTCAGCTAGGCATGATCAACTCGAAGGTTCAGACAAGAACAAGTGAAAAAGGAAAGCAAACAGATTACGTTTAATGGTATCTTTTGTAATAGTTAGACAATATATAGACAATGATATGTATTATATATCATGTAAAGAATTATAGTAAAGGTTGCGTACTTGGGATTAGACTTTGATAAATGTAAGTTAAGTTTGATATTTATATTATTGTTATTATTATTAGTATTATTCCGCTCATAGAAATGGTATCGTAAAGCACCGAGTTCAAATTTCAAGTACCCGAGTTTGGGGGCTTTACAAGTTGGTATCAAAGCTTAGGGTTAAAAACCTTAGGTGGCTTAGACCTTATGCTATAACCTTGGAACAGAGGGAAATGTGGAAAATTCAAATAACTCATATAGAGTTTTAAAAGGGAGATGAATTGAATAAGTTCATCGTCAAAAAAAATAAAAGATAACTTATATAAAACTATTAATTGTTGTGTGTATATATTAAGTGATAATCAAGATAGTTTGCGTGTAGATGTCAGATAGAAAAGGATTAGGATACCCTCAAATCGTAAAGAAGAAGTCAACCTCCATAATCGAGCCAATATCAAAGCCAATAGCTGAAATAGAGGCTCACATTGAAAGCTACCTCAAATAGGTGGTTGTTTTGAAAAGTATAGTACCGGACCCTGAAACGATAGTATGACTGATAGGTAAAGTATAGTTAAGGAATATGTGGTCAATGTCGAGTTCTTAAACTCATATATTTGTGGTGAGTTCTTAAACTCATAATGTATGGTAAGTTGGACGAACTAGGTGTAGTTAGGTGTGAATGGATTATTGAGGATAATGGGAATAGACAGATTTCTAAGCAATTGATCCTTAGTGGAGGCGTAAGAAATAAGTAATACTAGTATTACTTGAATATGTATGATTCTATGTTATGTATATGATAGGTATATCTTCTAAGATTTAAAAGTCTTTATCCCTGTAACATCAATCAATATACATCTTGAATCAAATATTCATCTTTGCACTACAGGCCAAAGATATTCATTTGTATCACCAGTTGGTCATGTTCATCTCAACACCTGTTCATCTTTGCACTACGGGCCAAAGATATTCATCAGTTAATCATCCATCTTTGCACTACGAGCCAAAGATATTCAGTAATATCATCATTTAGGACTGAGGAAGATGAAAAATATTTTAAAGAACGAATCCAATGAGACCGAAGGACAAATATTAAGGATTAAGATATATGATTTATCCAAGATCAATAATACTCCATAATAAACTATAGTGGAGTAAAATTCAAGAATGAAGATCAAAACATGGATTTAATTTCAAGAATAAGGGTCACAACAGATAACTTGGAAGAAGAAAAAAAAATATTTTTTTTCTTTTGTGAAACGATACAAGTGAACGATGGCATCAGAACAATACCCGTGAACAATACCCATGAACAATTACTCATGAACAAAGCAAGTGAGCATGCACTCGTGAACAATACCCAGTCATGAAAAAGTTTCAAATTTGATAAAAAGTTCAGACCAATAATCTTATGAAATGATATTAGATGAAACGAAATTTCTAATCATTTCAGGAATTATAGAAGCAATACTTACCATAGTAATTTCAAATTTAGGAATATGAAATTAAATAATATCCCTTCCATACTATGGAGTATGAAAGAAAATAATATTTCTCACGAGTATTGAAATAAAATAATATCCTTTACCTTGGTAGAAACTGGATTTGAATGTAATATCAGATATTATTCTACGAAAATCTTGCAGAAAAACTACGCTCAAAATATTCTTATACTCAAGAAAATACTCACAATACTATAGAATAAGAATTTCTGATTATGAAGGTGTGATGAGGAAGGAGGGGTTACCCCCTATTTATAGTGCAGCGCTCGGAGGAAAAATCAAAGCATTTGCATTTTTTTTCTTCCTGCCTAATAATGCTTGCCTAACTTTTCATACTTTTCATAAGGGTGGGTACCATCCTTGAAAATAACTTGGCAGGCAAAAAAAAAACTCACCAACCATTTTCACCAATCAGTGGTATTTATTCATCATAATTGAGGGCCCAAAACTTTGAAAACCAAGCTTTGCAGAAGAAGAAAAAAATGCAAGAGATATGAAATATTAGCCATCCACCCAAAAGATCTATGCAGAAAATTTCTTCCGCCCGCAAACTTAGAAAAGCATGCAAATTAAAATTAATTCATATCTGTCCCTTTTTATCACATGCATATATATATATATATATATATATATATATATATATATAATATTATTTAAACAATCATAATATATATTTTAAATGAATATTTTATCGAAGAAATAATTGTAACTCCATAGAAAATATGCCAAACTTTTAACAATTATTTCATGCTAAAATTCTTTCATTTATAACCACATAAAATAAATAAATCCATCATTTATATCCACATAAAATAAATATAACCTTATCATAAAATCAATAATTTAATTATTCGAAATAATATTACGAATCACAATTATGACAACCGGTAGTTCCTAGGAAGGGGGGCTTTCAATAAGGATTTCTCCTTACCGCCGCAATTAGGTGACCAAACCTCTCATTGACAGAACTTTCTAGACATTGCCATAATGTTATCTAATAATATTATTCAAATAATATGAATTATTGATCTAATAATGGAAAATACTGTGCAGTGACAATTATTGAAACAACAATAATATAAAATATCAACGCAGCAATTATTGAATCAACAAAATAAAATATTGAACAATAATTACTGTAACAATTATTGAGTAGTGTCTTCTTACGTAAGAATCAATAATTCAATAATCTCGCATGCAATACAAAGTATTATCTTTGTGCAACCACGCCAGATTACTATATTTTAACCACCGGAGTAATCCAACGATTAATTAGTGAACAACTACGCTATTTATAAAAACTTAAACTTTGTCGTTTTCTTCATCCGATAGTTATTCCGTTATGGGGCCCACAAATGACTGCGCCGTCGTACGAATATTCCCCGACAACAAGAATATTCCACGACCAAACGAATATTCTCCGACAACAATGATTATTTTATAACCACTTGTTTATTTTGAAAAATTTGCACATTTCACCCATAACCAAAATATTATATCAATTTAACACCTTATTATTCACAATAATAATTAGAGGAAATTCGATTTTTTTTATTTATAATAAGTTGGGGTCTTACATAACGGAGGGACAAAAGATAGTTTTGTCACCTATACGATAAAAAGAAAGGAGATAAAGGGAAAGTCTATGTGTTATAAGTGTGGGTAGAGGGGACATATCTCTCCCAACTGTCCCAATCCAAGAATGTACAGTATGTGTTTTAAGTGTGAATCAATGGAGTATAAGGTGAAAGACTGTCCAAAAAGGAGAAGGGAGGCAAGGAATGCGAATACGGGAAAAGGCAGCATGATATTGGCGACAACGGGACCAACATCAACAAACAAACCAACGAAAATCAACTGCAAGTCTTGAACATGAATTGCTCAAGATATCGTTGGCGGTAGGAGATTCAACTCCAGGTATTATTCTAATCAAATTTATTTTCTTATATATTATTTTCTTTTATATAGTAAATTATTTTATAAATTATTTTGAAGGAGGAAATTGAGTTCTATTAGAAATTAATTTTTCGTATAAGCAGATAGATAAGCTTTATGCTGAATAGTTAAAGATCAGTTCGATCAATTTTGATCGAGATCTACTCGCAATGATTGTGTATGCTATGTACCTTGGTATGTATAGGTTTTAAAACGGTGATTCTAGGGACGTAATCTTTATAAGGGAGGGTGAATGTAACAACCCGATATTTTCTATATAATTAAATCATAAATTTTGCGTGTAATTTTTTTATTTATTTTAAGGATGAGGATTTGTACTAAATAAGGTGTATATGTATTTATGTGATAAATAAAAATATATTTATTACATGAATATTTATAAATAATTTTATTTTAGAATTATTGATTATTATAAATTATATTCTTATAATAATTAATTTCATAGAAGAAATGTTTTTATTAATTATTTTCTATGAAAATATAGTTATATATTATTTAAATAATATATGAAATGATTTCCTTTGAATAATTATAATAATTATATTATTATATGAATTTTAGTAAAGATTATTAAGTTAATTATTTTACTTTAATTATTAAGGTTAAATATGAAAGAATAAATCAGATATAGAATCCAAACCCTAGTTTTGATTTTGATCAATGAATGAGAATAATAATATAATATTAATTATATTTTTATTTTTTTCAGTGCTATAAATAGGTACTTGATGTACGTACCGTCAATGATTGGTCAATTATGGTACAATATTTGAAAACCCTAATTTTATGGTGGCAAACCCTAAATTGAAACTCAATTATGAGTTTAAGACTTTTATATAACTGTGTTATATGAATTATGTTGTGTATTAAATGATTAATTAGGTAAACCCTAATTAAAAATTAGAAACCCTAAATGATTTTTAGAAAACCCTAAGTTATTAAAAACCCTAATTTTAAATGCTAAACCCTAATTTGAAACTCAAATTAGAGTTCAAGATTGATTGGTAATTGTGTTAATGTCATTAATTAACAAGTATTAGAATTACAATTGTTAATTGTGGAAACCCTAAATTTGTAAACCCTAATTCAATAATTGGAAACCTTAATTGTAATTTTGTAACCCTAATTATTAAAAGTATAAACCCTAATTATTAAATTAGCAAAGTTAATTATAATTAGAGATATTAAACCCTAATGTTCCTGTATAAAGTAATTAGAAAACTAATTTAATTAAGAAAACCCTAATTACAAATTTTAGAAACTAAAATTTTTATTTTATGCAAACCCTAAGTGCTAAATCCTACAAATGCTTTGTGTTAAACCCTAAGGGTTAAACCCTTAGGGTCAAATCCTAAGGGTCAAACCCAAAGGGTTTACAAGGATTACAAGATTGCCATTAAATGTGTTAGACAAATGACCAAATTGCCCCTTTGTGCATTATTGAAGCTATGTATAGGTTTTGACAATAGGAGAAGTGGGGGAACCACTTCAACCACCCCATGTGCTCACTAAATGCCAGCAATCAGCTCTAGCTTATCCAAATTCATTGCATACATGTATTATAAATTGATTGAAGAGAGAAAGAATTCATTTGTTAGCCATTTTGTTCACAACACTCAAGCAAACTCTCTCAAGCTCCACACCTACGAAATCCTTTGCTAGATCAGTCCCAAATCAAAGCCCCACGAACACCATAACCAAATCAGAAGCCAGACATCAAAATCGTTCATACAAGGTATAAAACCCTAGCTTCAAATCTGACCATTAATCCAATGTTAGATTTTTTTTGTGTTAAACATGTTAGATATAGTGTATAATGATGATCTGGGTTGCTAGATGTTAGATCCATAACATCTAGAGGCTCGAATTTGGCATTTTACAAAATCTGGAAAAAGTTCAATCTGTGGTTTGACAATGAATGTCAGTGGCCACAAATCCTTACTCGTTTTCGATTTTTGTTGTTTGTAAGTTGTCATGTGTATCTTGTAATGTGGTCTTTAATCAGCAAAAAGAATCAGAGGTATTTGATGTCTAAGTTGGTAGTTATTAACGGTCAAATCCAGTTGGTTCGGCATTAGATGGGGCCTTTTAAAAATGACCGAAGCCACAAACAATCGTCGACAAGTTTTCCTATGGCTTTGATCTATCAGTCCTGATGTTGTTTTAATGATTTGTTGTATTACACTTGTAGCGTGTTATATGTTCTATGATTCCATGTCTTTAGATCTTGTAAATAATCAACAAGTAGATCATAGCAAGTGGTCAAAGTAGGCCAATCGCATTGATTTGTATTTCTGGGAATTTTCATAAATGTGTTCAAGCTTATTTCTGACATGGTTTGACCAGTTTGTATATACTAGATCTGTTGTTATTTTAGTGATGTTTTGTGATGGATCGCTTTAGTTACATGTTGGCTAGAATATGTACTCGTTATATCACAAAAACATCAAAAGGATCACATGTTAAAGAAGCCCAAAAATGGACAGTCAATCTGTTCTTCATTTCTGGGTAACCTAGAAATGAAGAACATGTCTGACAGTCCCTTTGAAGGCTCAGATGTCCTGGGTTATGCAGTTTATGATCATGTTTGTTGTTGGATCTTGTAGTCCTGCACTAAGTCTTCTACGATCATTTCAACATCTAGTCCGAAACACATTACGATTAAGCGATTTTTTTTCAAACAAGGCATCTCGTATACTTCATATGAATGTTCTTGAGGGCTCAAGAACACCTAAGGCGACGGTTTCTGTCGCCAAAGGACTTTAGCGACAGACTTAATTAAAATTAATTAAATTAATTTCTAAAAATCATTTACAAATAGTAATTAATTTCTGAAAATTACAAAAATTATTTTAAAAATTATTTGAAGTTATAAAATTAAATATTAATAATTTGAAATATTTTTCATAAATATTAGTATTTATTAAAATATTATTTATAATTAATTTATTTATTAAATGCATTAAATAAATTAACTAAAATGATTTTATTATATTAAAATTAAAAATCATTTTAAATGATAATAAGTTATTTAGAAATATTTTAAGTTATAAAATATAAATTTTAATATTTTAAAACTAATTTCATTAATTACTTAATATTAATGATCATTAAGTTATTTACTAAATTAATTAAATAAATTAATTAAAAATGATTTTATTAATTAAAAATCATTTTAAATTATAATAAGGTATTTAAAAATATTTTAAGTTATAAAATATAACTTTCAATATTTAAAAGGTAAATTTCAATAATTAATTATTATTAATGATATTAAGGTTATGTAATTATATTAAATAAATTAATTTAAAAATGATTTTATTAATATAAAAATCATTTTAAATAAAAATAAAGTGTTTAAAGATATTTTAAGTTATAAAATATAACTTTTATTATTTAAAGGATAATTTCATTAATAATTTAATATTAATAATTATTAATTTAATATTAATGATATTAAATTTATTTAATAATTATATTAAATAAATAGTTTTAAAATGGTTTTATTACTTTAAAAATCATTTAAAAGGATATAAATGAATTAAAAATATTTTAAGTTATACTTAATGACTTTTAATATTTTGATAAATAAAACATTAATACTTTAATATTAATGATAATTATTTAAAAATGATTTTAATTCTTTTTAAAAATTATTTAAGGGTAATATTAATACTTTAAGAATATTTTAAGTTATAATTAATGACTTATAATATTTTGATAAATAAGACATTAATAATTAAATATTAATGGTAATTAGTTAAAATGATTTTAATTATTTTAAAAATCATTTAAGGATAATATGAATACTTTTAAAAATATTTTGAGTAATTATAAATAACTTTAAGATTTTGGCAATGGTTTAATTAATAGTTTAATATTAATTAAATATTAATGATAATAGAATTGTTTAATATTTAAATCATTTAATAATGATTCTAGTGTTTAAAAATTTATAATAAATTATAATAAATGTTTACAAATTATTATTAATCATTTAAAAATAATATGACTGATACTTACAGATATTGAACTACAGGATAGAGTCTTAGACTCGATAATTACCTGATAAAGTTTGTCCGATTTTTGCTTAAGCATGTTTTGTAAAATTGATCTAGACTTGGATAATTTGTCTGTATATGTGTGATTCAATGACTATTTAATATATGTGACAATGTGATTAGGTTACGTGCTGACTGCAATAAGCAGTGCTATGTGTTACGATATGTTATTCTAATCAGTTAAATGATCTTATTAATGATAGGTTTCCGTATAAAAGATATATAAAACTAAGTTGTGTATTGTAAGCAGCGCATCAGGCAAATATCTTACATTTGCATTTCCTTTATGCAATGGACATGAGTAAGAAGTTTCAGAATTATATTATTATTATACTATATTATTAACCCTATTGTGATATATTCTATATCTGATCATTGTTTATCAACATGTTAGTATATGGTAATTCAGATATATATTTTGTTCGTTAATTTCTAAATATGGTTACACAAGTGTCCACACTTGCATAATCATTGTAGTTAAACACATGTTGATATATATATATATATATATATATATATATATATATAAAAGCCGTCTAAGCTATTTGACCCAGCTAGACACAAATTCAGAAATATCGTTCGGATTCCAGACTAAGTATGAATGTGACGCCCCCAAAATTAGGTATACATCACCCATCTTGAGTCGCCAGATACATGGTACATAATTCAAATACAACTTAATAATACAACTGTGTGTGTCCAATACTTACGACAAAACATAAATTAATGAGTTTGAATAAAATATTGTCTACTAGAGAGTATACAAACTCAAAAGGAGTCCTCATTACAATTATTATCGCATTATTTCACGTAATAGTGAGGACTACTAATGCACCATCTAGGACCATCACTCCGCTTCCCAGGCTAGTTCGAAATATATTCTCATTTCACAAGAGAACGGTGAAAGAAAGGGTGAGCTCAACTAGCCCAAGAAGAAATATTATGACTAAGATAATGTAGAATAAATTATCATTAGCCTTAAACAAAGTGTTAAACCGATACAATATAACAAACATCAAGTTTAAGCTGCGGTAGAACAAGCAATCCATTAAAAGAGTCAAGTAGAGAATAAAATCTACTATCTTTTATGATTTAAAAGGTTTTTCATCACTTTTATCGCTGGGACTCAGCTTAATAAATAATCCACATCATCGAATCACCCCTGCACTACGGCCAAAGATATTCTTTAGTATCACGACCACAATTATCCATGCACTACGGGCCAAGAATATTTGTGTATTCATTAATGGTCATGATCATGCCAACAACAGTCCATCAATGTACTACGGGCCAATGAGGACTTTTACCACATCATTTGTAATATTACGGTCATGATTACACCGAATAATCCTTGGTCATAATCATACCAAGTCCATCTATGCACTACAGGCCACAGATGACTTTCAAAAAATATAAATATGAGGATGATGACAATGATATAAGAATTCAATAAAACAAGTTCAAGAATTAATTTGTCCAAGAACCAATAACGTCCAAATTGTCAACATGATACTGCTTTATAGAGTAAAATTCAAGAATGCTCAAAAGAATATTTCCATGAAAAGATACTGGATGAAGCGCAATTATCAAGGATATTCCACTAATTTCATGGAGTATAGAAGCCAAAACTTTAACCAACTGAGTATAATAAAGAATAGAATAACAAAAGAAATCACCATGCATGCGGTACTTCGCATAGACATGTTATTCCAATAGAATACTAAATAACGGAACCGGTCGGTGAAATTAAATTAAGCGAGATTTTCCAACAGAATAATAAAGAATGGAATAACAACATAAATCACCATGCATACGGTACTTCACATAGACAGGTTATTCCAACAGAATACTAATAAGGACGGAATCAAGTCCGGCATAAAATGCACAGACAGGATATTCCAACAGAATAATAATAAAGACGGAACCAGGTCCGACGTAAAACGCACAGACAGGATATTCCAACAGAATAATAAAGACGGAATAATAGAAGAATGTCACCAAGTATAGGGTAGCTCAGCATGTCTGAGTTATTCAACGAGAATAATAAAGAATGGAATAACATAAGTTCTCTTCATGAATACAAAAGAATAACACCCCTTACGAAAGTACAACAAATAATATTCCTACCTTAAGAAGAAGAGTCTTTGGATATATAAGTAGTGAAGTAGCGAATCACGTTCTTCTTTTCTCTCTATAGTTTATCTCTAAAGTTTCAAAGAATTCGTAAGAAAATAATGAAGGAATGAGCTTATTTATAGAAAAATGGATCGCATAGTAACTAACTCATGAAACGGTCCAGATTGATTTACTTTAATCTGACGGTCCATATTTAAAGCAAAATCTTTTAAATAAAATATAATATATTCTATTTATAATCTAATAAAACGAATAACTTTATAAAAGATTTTACTATACAAACACTATGCAGCACTATATGCAAACACTATGCATAATAAAATATAATATATTCTAATTATTGTCTAATAAAAGATAACTTTATAAAAGTATTACATTTTTATATAAAAAGATTTTACTATAAAAACACTATGCAGATACTATACTAACACTATGCATAATAGAATATAATATATTCTATTTATAGAATAACTTTATAAAAGAATTTTGTTTTATATAAAAGATTTTACGTATTATTATATTAATAATACCAACAAAAGCTGAGTGACTTATCACGTAAGCATCAATAATTAATACTTTTGTGCTGCTACTATGCAACCACGCCATTCATCGTACTTTTTTAACACCGGTGTTTCAACAGCTAACGGTAAAACTTCCGTCGTTATTTTCATAAAGTATTTTTATCGTTTTCTCAATCCGGCAATAATTACATTGTGAGGTCCACCAATGCTTGTGCTTGTTATCTAATATTCCTGTTAAAACAATAATATGCCCCACCAATCGAATATTATATAACAACTTGCGTACTTTGCAAAATTTATAAATATTACCCACAACTATAACATTATATCAATTTCACTCCATAATATTCAAAAACAATATTTATAGAAAATTCATCTTTATTCAAAAAGTTGGGGTTTTACAATGAACATCCTGATCACGTGAAAATTTTTATACGCCAAGGCGGACAAAGGATGAACAATAATATCGTTCTAGCAATGTAGTATTCATCCATACAAGTCTCATTGGGATGATCACCCTCGCGCCCATAAGTTATGACGGTTTGCAGATGAAGTTCTGCTAAACCTTATCGAAAATTTAAAACAATGTTCATAGTATGTCACCTAAACCTCATATATGGTCAATATGTAGTTTCAAAATTTGGAGATAGAATTGTTATGTTATTATTATCGGTTCAGTTTACTTCACAACTATAAATTCGTTGTAGAAGTGATGTACAAAGAAAACATTTATTTCTTTCAGCTAATTATATTTCTAATTGTTATTACTTGCTGGGCACCCAAATGCTCATCCTTGCTTAAATTTAAATGTTTTCATCTAGGCATGATCAACTCGAAGGTTCAGACAAGAACAAGTGAAAAAGGAAAGCAAACAGATTACGTTTAATGGTATCTTTTGTAATTGTTAGACAATATATAGACAATGATATGTATTATATATCATGTAAAGAATTATTAAAGGTTGCGTACTTGGAATTAGACTCTGATAAATGTAAGTTAAGTTTGATATTTATATTATTGTTATTATTGTTATTATTATTAGTATTATTCCGCTCATAGAAATGGTATCGTAAAGCACCGAGTTCGGATTTTAAGTACCCGAGTTTGGGGGCTTTACAGTCTCTCATGCACGTAGTGTAACAAACAGATATCAGTCGAATCTAAGAGAAGAAACTGGAAGGCAATGAAAAATATCCTAAAGTACTTAAGAAGAACTAAGGATGTATTTCTTGTTTACGGTGGGTCTGAATTGAAACTAGAACGCTTCACATACTCAAGTTTCCAAACGGACCAAGATGACCGTAAATCCATTTCAGGGTATGTGTTTACCTTGAACGGTGGTGCAATGAGTTAGAAAAGTTCCAAACAACAAACAATTTTTGATTCAGTGACAGAGGCAGTGTACATAGCTTCAAGTAAAGCTACAAAGCAGGACGTTTGGATAGAGAAGTTCATTACCTAACTTGGTGTGGTTCCTAGCATTACAGGACCAGTACCTTTATTATGTGATAACACCGAAGCTATTGTCCAGGCTAAGGAACCCAGGTCTCATCAAAAATCCAAACACGTGTTGCGGCGATTTCATTTGATCTCATTGAAAGAGGAGATGTCACCCTGGAGCATATGGACTCTCAAGACAATATTGCAGATCCATTTACTACAGCATTAACACAACATCAGTTCGATCGTCACTTAGAGAAGATGGGTATGAGATACCACGACGATTGGCTTTAGTGCAAGTGAGAGATTAAAAGTAGTATGCATACAAGCCAATCATGTATGATGATAAAGCAAATACTTTGTAACCAAACTTATTTATTTATTAATAAAAGAATTAATTATTAAAGGCATTTATTATCTACATGGTGTTGTTTTAATAATATGTGATAAACCCATAGTTTTAAGCAATGCTTTTAGAATCATGATGAGATCATGCTAATGAGATCTAAATTCTTAGATAGCTTAAAACTAAAATGTTCTCATTCAATGGATTACTAAAAAGGGGATTAGTGAATCTGGATAGATTGATACATACGTTGCTTGCTCATTGGATGAGGATGATTGATCTCATGGTCATTTGTGTGGAGACACTAAAGCAAGTATGTAGGTGCTTATTGGAGAATAAGTTCACCGAACATGACTCGCTAAGGAATACCTATTGGAGTTTTACTTACCTGTCAATAGGAATTCCTGTAGTGATAGTAGTACAAATGATCTTTAGACTTGATATCATCATAGTATCTTATATATAATGAATTACACTTTGACTTATTCCTTAAGACCCTTATGGTATATCAAATGGTATGCTTGGGTGTAATAAGTTATATATGGAGATAATGAATGATCAATAAAGAATCTACCACTTCTAGTAAAAGAAAAGAAATGTCATATGTGATTCGATAAATAACAACCCAAGAATCCTTGGCCAAGGTAAAATGAAATTAGAAAGTAGTATCTAATTTGGATTTATTCGGAATTGTGCATTTGAGAATTGAAATACATATAATTAAATAAAATAAGACTTAACCGTAATTCCATGTCTTATATTTAATGGAGACATTGTATGGTGGAAGGATTGAATTGTTCGGTAACTATTTACTCAAAGGTTCTTTTATGATTAATGTTGAAATCTATATTATCTGGAAAGTCGTTAATCGCTAGGGAGGCTTATCCATATTGTAGAGTAAATATTATTTATTTAAATAAATTAATAGTTTAATTTATTTAAATAAGATTAGAATTGTTCTAATTGATTTATTCACAACTGGTTTAATATGGAGAACCTAAAGGGTCACACCATAAAAGGAAGAATAATTATTTAAGAAGTTAATGGCATAATCGTAATAATATGTTAAGTATATTTAATTTAATCTATGGTGATAGAATAAATTAAATAGCTTAATGTTTATTATTTAATATTTTGAAATATTAAATATAAATTAATAAGAGAAGTCTTATTAATATTATTACAATTATTATTATTTTTAATTTCTAAAAGAGTTTAAGAATTAATTTAATATAAGTACTCTAATTTATTCCTAATAGGATTAGAAGGCAAAATTAGTTAAAGGAGTTTAATTAATTATCCCTAATAAGATCATGGAGCCCAATTAATTAAAGGAGTTTAATTAAATAAATAATACCATATTTTAATTAAATAGGGTTACTTGATATTTTTATATAAGGAGTCTTATATCAAATATCAGATATACGTGATTCCAAAAGTTAGAGAGTACGCCCCCTTTATAGAGATAAGAAAAACTAGGGCTTGAGTCAATACACCCTTCTTCTTGAAAATTCTTCTTCCTTGGTGGATCACCTGTAGAGGTCATACACTTGGGTGGCTAACATTGATCAAAGGAAGAAATCTACCCGGAGATTCAAGGAGATCACGGAGAAGTAGGACTTGAACTCGTACCTGTTGAAGCTCGTATCTACATGGGTATGATTCCATAACTTCTTGTTCTTCGCTTCACTAAAAATGGCATCTAGCGAAGGAAATTTTGTGAAGGAATTTATTCCTTCACATGAAGAGTTGTTTAGTAAAGGAACAAAGAAAGAAAAAAGTATAGTGACAATATAGTTATTAGCGAAAGAAACATCATTCACAATTTATATTTTTTTTTCTCGCAAAATTGGGGCGATAGAAAGATTTTTGGAGCCAACTTATGATGAAAATTTGCGAGGAAATAATTTATTTAGTGAAGGAATTATTACTCACTATATATCATTATTCACAAGTTTTTTGCGAGGGATAAAATTGGTCGCTATTTTGTTCTAAATAAAATTTTTAGAATTGGTTGTGGTGAATATAAATTGTAATATAAATACATTAATATTACACTTTTTAAGTAACTTATTACTATATTATTACTTATAAAAGATTTGTTTTTTTAAATGTAATTAAATTTTTTTTTGGAACATATCAGTATTCATGTTCGTATGGTCGGTGTGGAGCAGAGCGAGTTGGTCTGTACGTGCGTGCGTGGTTCGGTTGGAGAGGAAAGTAAGAGATCAATTGGGTCTCTTACTTGCCAAAATTGGATGTTTCAACCCTTCTCAAACGTGAACAAATGGTCGCTTCTCATCTCTACGATTGAAATCACCGTCTTTGCTCATCTCTCGCTTCGATCGGATACGCTTCTTTCTTTTTTACAATTCCTCCCGGATCGTAGTAGTATTTGATGACGATTTGTGATTTGTAAATACACGTATATATTATACAATTCATTTTGGAAATTTCTATTTGATCCATCAATTTTACAATTTAAGATCGAGTTGTCTCTAATTCTAATCAATCTGATCGTAAAAGAGAATGTTTTTCACAAATTAAAGTTTATTGAGATCTTATGTTTTCCTATTAATCGATTTTGATGGCTTCGATGGCCCTTTTGGTGTTTTCATTTTAATTATTAGGTTTTATTTGATTATATAAATTCATTTTAGTTATTAGGTTTAAATTAGTTGAATCTTCAGTGTGATATATGTTCAAGGCCATCAAAGACTACTTTCTTGAGGAGAATAAAAATTATCCCCTTTAATTTGAGAAAAACATGGGATTTTTTCAAATGTAGGGTCCATTGTGTGTTAATCCAGTGTTGTTCATCATATTTCTTGTTACGTCATTGAGATGTTGAACATTTTGTCTTATTGCAAATTGAGCTTGCAGAATCCAAATGTGAAGTCCATTGTGATCATTGTGTATGGAACACATTTGGGTTTGGGATGGTTGCAACTTTACAAAGATGATTTGATGTATTGAGTTGGTGTGATTTAATGTACAGATGGTATAATGGAGGTGAAGGAACTTGGTGCGAAACTTTACTTCTAAAACATGTACAAAAGGTTTTACATTCTTAGGCTATGGTATTGCTGGAGCAACATGGGCAACAATGGCATCACAAGTATGCTGATCAAAGCATTATATTTTGCATTTTTACAGTCTTGGTCGTTAATTATCTTCATGCTTACACATTAATGTTATCCTAACTTGAATACGCTTCAGGTTGTTGCTGCTTATATGATGGTTGAAGCTCTAAACAAGAAAGGATATAATGGTTTTGCTCTCTCTGTTCCATCGTTCAGCGAATTGCAGCATATATACATGTTTGCTGCCCCAATATTTGTAATGATGATGTCAAAGGTTGGTGACATCTTACTTAATCCTCTTGTCGTATTTTTTCAGATGTGATCATAATAACACAAGTTGATTTTTAGGTGGCGCTTTTACTCTACTTGTGTATTTTGCTACATCTATGGGTATACAAATGGTTGCTGCTCATCAGGTCAGTTAGCAGTGTGATGTAGTTTCTTCCTTTCTTGCTTCTACTTTGAATTTGCAAGGCGCTCATGAACATTTACCTTGACAAAATGGCAATTGTTCTAGGTTATGATCCAAGTGTTCTGCATGTGTACAGTATGGGGGGAGCCTCTATCTCAAACAACTCAATCATTTATGCCTGAGCTGATATATGGAGCTAATAAAAATTTATCAAGGGTTAGTGGTATTCATTTTTTATTGAGGTTGGCTGCTGCTAGTTTAATATCTCACTAAAAATTATGATAAATCCAATAAGTTTCTTTAAACATGTTAGAGTATATAGGTTTTAAGGCTAATTAAATTAGTATATGGGTTTTAAAGCTAATTAAATTATTCTTCTTAGGCAATGTTGATGGACTTGGTTGCAGATGATTTTTTTTTCTAAGCATATTCTACAAGGGAATCACTAGTTTAAAAACATCTATCTGCATGATTTTTGTTTGTGAATATTCTTTTGAAAATTTATGGTGCCAAACAGGCACGAATGCTGTTGAAGTCTCTGGTTATCATTGGAGCATTAACTGGAATAATACTAGGATCCATTGGAACATCTGTTCCCTAGTTGTTTCCTCGAGCATTCTCACCTGATGCCGAGGTCATAAAGGAGGTCAGTTCTGTTTGTTTCTTTTTCCTTCATTTACCTTTTCCTTTCTTTTCATGGGATTTTTTATCTGTTTAACCTATCAAGTTAGCAGCAATTCTATCGCTTCATTTGTTGTTCTGATCAATGTTATGGTATGATAAATGAGGAGCACACCAGAGAAATTTGTAGGGCTTCTCTGTGAAAAGCTTTTAATACTTGCAGTGTGTAACTATTACTGCATCCCAGACTATCCATTTCAGTTTATCTTGCTTATAAAATTTTGGACGGAGACAACCCATACCACTTTAGTTCTAAATTTTGAATTATTACCTCTTTGTTCTTGCATTCAAAAAACCTAAACATCAACAAATACTGAGCCTACTTTTGATTAAGTTTTTGCTTTTAGAAATGATTCCTTGTATTATCTCTGTAGCGAATCGCATTTTCCTGAGTAAATAAAATAAGAATTTATTGAAATAAATTTTTGTTTTTATTTAAGTATGTGTTATTATATTGCATATTTTATCATGTGTAGTATAATATGTGATATGGTGTTATGATAAGTATAATAATTAAAATTTATTATATTTATTAAATTAAGAGAGGCAATTTATGATTAAAAGAAAAGGAATCAAGTTTATTAAAAATGTCTCTATTTAATGAATAACTTTTGTCTTGACAGAAAAAGATTTTTAGTATAGTGTAGTATGATATTTTTTATTTGTCTTTGTATGCTTTATTTCTAATAATTATAAAATATATGTGAGGTTAATAGTAAAGCCTTACTAAGTTAAAGCTGGCGTGTAAAAATAAGAGTTTACAAGGTGGCTAACCATCCAGCCAGGTGTACACACTAGAGAAGGAGCTGGCATTTATTTAAAAGCCTAGCTTAAATAACTCAGCCTGCCTATTACATAATTTGTATGTCTAGTATCTTTTATAGAGGAGAGCTTCATTTTTTCAGATCAATTTGTCTTCCTTCTGTTAAGCAACACACATATGCAAATATATATTACTGTATGCAAATATTTGAAACTCTATAATTACGAGTGGGGTTAGAGCAAGAAAGAGGAGCCATCATAATTTGTGTGGTGTGGCTGGAATTAGCATTTAAGGAATAATAGTTGAAGTTTTGATTTTCGTGTTAGCAGTGAAGTTTAAAATTAGCCGTTAACAAGAAATCAAAGCAAGCAGAGCAAAGGTATTACACCTCATTTTTATTATGTGTTTAATTTAAAGATTCTGGTAAAGTGAATTAGCTAGTGGGATTTTTCTATTTGATATAAATGTGTTATCAAAAGTATTGCATGTTATGGAGAGAATAAAATTAATTAGATTATCAACTACTTGACATACATGTGGCTCGTGTAATTGATTGTCTTTGAATATAATTTAGGCACAAGGAGATAGGTGGTCGTGGAGTAATAAGGAGTTAAATTGGGAATTTAATGAAAATAAATATCTATGACACTTGTGTTGAAAAACAAAGCACATAAGGTGTTTGCTAAAATTCCTCAATGAACCTGCTTTTGCTTAACAATTGCTTATTCGTTAGAATTAAAGCTTGGGTTATATATATATATATATATATACCATGCTGAGGGTAAGTAAAGGGTTGTGCCTTGTTAAATGGAATGAAAACTAATTTTTCTAGCTAATCTAAAAGTTGGGAAACTATTGTGCTATTTAATACTTGAAACAATCAAGTATGAATAACTTAAAGATTCCAGTGGGTAGCTAAAATCTATAAATATAATCTTGAATGTTATCTATAGTATATTTAAAATTTGTTGTTATCCCATACATGAATTAAAAGTTATGGAATAAAGCAAAGTGACCTGAATGGAGTTAAAATTTCGCCTTGCCATGGCAAAGAAGTGGTTTGTTCTAGTTGTTGGCTGGGGGCCATCCTTGGGCTCTCAGCAACACCTTTACATTTTTATGGAATGCTTAGCTAATATTTTTCCTATAATAGTTGAATGTATCACCCATATAGGGTTTGAAGTGCAACCAAAACAAGTAAAGAATGTGGATAAATAATCTAAGAATGAGATTGACAAGAGTATACCAAGAATTTTGGGCTAAGGGTCACCATTATCATTGGCAACAACAGTTGACTACTAGCTACTACTTTAGCAGTATTAATGAACTATAATGGGTTTTTATATAACATAAATGGTGCCCATAAAATCTGAGTTATCATTTCTACATAAGTAAGGATATAAAATGTATATAGCCTACTAAAAGGGTTATAGTAATTGAATGGGCACATGAGAAAAATAAGTTATCTAAAGCATGAAATGAGAGATGTTATTCTAGAAGCAAAGACTTAATGATGTAGCAAATTGCAAAGAGCCATCGATCGAAAAGGGGCAAGAGGCGCTTACATTGTGGTCATAAGGCAATCGCAACTATGGTTGCCTTTAAAGAACCATTTTAGTTTCAAGGTTAAAGTCAAAAATTTAACCATAAAAGGTTTAAATTTTAATAAAATAGGATTGTAACTCAATTAGGTGGTCATTATCATAAAGAAATAATGTGAAGCAAGTGAGTGCACTAAAGGAAATCTGCTAATGCAAAGTAAAAGCCACACTAAAATTGATTAGATCCCACAAAGTTCAACAAAAGTGAGTATTAGCATAAAGAAATGCCAAGAGTCTATTAGTTTATTTAAGTGAGCTACTAGACTCACTTAGCTAAATAGAAAAACAAAAGGATAACAAGCAAAAGAAAATTTAGCCTCGGTATAAGTAAAAAAATGGTAAGTGTGTAGGTCTTAATTTTGCAAATAACTAAAGCAAGTTTTCATAAGCCTTGTGACATTTTATCCTTCTAAACCAATACTTTTAACTTATTACTAAAAAAAAATTTACATGTGTGATGCTAGCTCTTTCCGAACAAGGTCCGCTCATTTGCTTCTATTAATATGTCGTTGAGTAATCACATCGATGATATGAACAAAAAAAATTTTCTTATTGCTTTGAAACCAAGTTCTTCTCCAATATAATATAATTTTTTGATTGTTATGGATGATGGGCAATGGATTCATTACAGTGCTGTTTTTCGATATATGAGGTAACTACTTAGCTTTGTAGATGGTCATAACTTACTTGTCTAGTGTTTATCTATACAGTAAAATATTGAGTTTTTCGATATATGCCAGAATTACTTAGCTATGTAGATATATCATAACTTACTTGTCTAGTGTTTATCTATACAAAGAAAATATTGAGTTTCAAAAACTTGCTCTCAGCTCTCTTGTGTGACAAGGTATTATGATCTGGCTCTTATTTCCTTCGAACTCTTGGATAAACTTATGAAAGGAAATGGAAAAAGCTAGGAATATATAAAATCCATTTCCTTTATCGTTGTGGTGGTTGTTACCAATTGAGGTATTCTTGATAGCTATATTTTTATTTTATCCCTCATTAATCTCTCTTAATTTAAGTTCACCAATTTCATCTTTTCATTCTTCATCTAATTGAAATTGAATTTTGTGTGTTTTTCTTGCGAGATGAAATTTATAGTCCAACCTTGATTTCCTTGAAGATGATGATAAAGTGGACCTAACATGACACATTTTATTCCTTCTAGATCGTTGTTATTCTTTTAATTTTCTTATATTAGTTAATAAATATTGTAGGTACTATGGTCCTTGGGAGACCAAGATACAATAACAAAATTATGTAGTTATGGTGATTTGAACATTATCTATTTATATGCAGAGTATTGATTTTATTAGTTCTTTATGCATTAGTTTATCAATTTGTTTGAAACAAGTATGACAATATTTATATTTATTTGGAATATTAAATTTAATATTTCTTATAGAGATAGAGAATAATAATAAAAAAAAATATGAAATCACTAGTTTAAAAATTAATTTTTTATTTATAAATTTATAATTTGTGAATGATCTTACTTGAGCAATGAACATTAATGAAGGATTATTTTCTTCACTAATTTGAAGATACATTCCCAATTTATAATTAGTGAAGGAAAATATTCTCTCGTTAAATAAATTTGTTCTTCACAATATATTATTTGTGAGGGAATCAAGTTATTCACTAATTTCAAATAGTCCTTCAAATATTATTTGTGAAGGAAACTAATCTTTCACTAAATAACAATATTCCATTACTAAATACAATTTGTGAAGGAATAAGTTATTCACAATATATCCTTCACAAAAAACATTTAGTTACTACTTAGCGAAAGGATACTCAATCATGGAGGAGGTCTAATGCGAGCACTGTGTGAAGAAAATATTTCTTCGCAATAAATCACTTGTGAGAGATATAGGCCAGGTCAATACTATTTAAGTTCAGCCTTAAATTAAAATTAGATGTAATATCGGCTGAAAATGTGGATAATTAAAAATTTCTTTTACAGTAAAATCTCTATTTAGGAATAGACATGGGAACAAACTATTTGTATTCTAATTGAGAGGTTATTACTAAATAGAGGTATTGGTACAAAATATTTTCCGAACGCCCAAAAATATCCACTTTAACAAAAATATCAATAAGAACTCCCTAATAATTATTATTCAAAAAATATTTATGCAAAGTAGTCTTTTATAGCAAAATGTGGTCTTTTATTGGATATGTAGTCTTTTATAGGAAAATATAGTCCTTTATAGGAAATGTAGTCTTTTATAGGAAATGTAGTCTTTTATAGAAAAATGTAGTTCCTTATAGGAAATGTAGTCTTTTATAAAAATATAGTCTTTTAAAATCAATATTTTCTCTCTCTCTCTCTATATATATATATATATATATATATATATATATATATATATATATATATATATATATATATATATATATATATGTGTGTGTGTGTGTGTGTGTGTGTGTGTGTGTGTGTGTGTGTGTGAAATTATTACTATATAGAGGTATAATTTCTTAATACGGGACTTAAAAGTATATAACATATTATAATTTAGAGGTTATTCCTTGTTATAACTGGCCCAAATTGGGACCAAATTTTTTTATAATATTGTAGAGGTTATTCTTATATAGAGTATTCCTAAATAGGGGTTTTACACTTATATGTCTTTCTTTTCCTGCGTTCCCTGAATCGCAACCTTCATGATTCCCGATATAATCAGAGTAAATGAACTATAATAGATCAAATCCCAATGAAAAACATCTTTTTTATATTGTGGTTCTACCTATATAATTTTTCATACAAAAATTCACCACAATACATCTCAAAACAAACATCTCTTATTCATTGAATAATCTAAACTATACATATATGTATTTTTGTACATCATTATCGTGATACCATCTAAGTTTCAACTAAAGAAAACATTATTCTCTTGCACATCTTCTTTTCCATATCATCCAAATACCAAGCATTATTGTATCGTATTGTTTGTGAAGACCCCAGATCCGAGTCCCAAATCATCGCGGATCTGGTTCGATCATTCTATAACTATTGCGGAAGATATAAACATAAATTGTTTATACAATAAACTTTACACACTATTTCCCAAGGTTGAGAACCTTCACATACCTGAATCAATATCCTATCTAACATACAATGTTATTATCATACTATACTATTACAATTTAGCTGCACATATAATCCCAAGCTGAACTTGGCTTTGACTTTTCCTTGTATCCGACGTATTTGTCTTAATCTGTAATGTTTATCATAATATAGCAAGGGTGAGCAACAAGTTTGCCCAACAAGTTTAATTTCAATAAATTAACGACATATCATGATTGAAAGAATTTGAATAATAGCTAGCTAACATTCAACAATATAATTGTGAACTAGCATGAAAAAACTATCATAGCTAAACGAACATTGAACGTGAACATATCAATTATATATGGACCGAATGGTAATGAAGGTGATCAGCCTTTCATACCAGATGAATACATGTTGTTAGTTCCCGGAGGCACAATAGTTATCTAGAAGGGGGAGTTGAATAGATATTTAAAAATCTTTTTCGTTTTAACTTGTTAGTTGATAATGATTAAAGCTTAGCGGAATAAATATTTGTTTTAATCTCCCTTAAGATAGTGAGTTTATGAGAGTGAGGCAGTTAAAAGAGTTATGGCAGTTATAGCAAGAATGTAATAGACACAGTCGTTTTAAGTGGTTCAGAGCACTTAAAGATCCTAGTCCACTCTTCTACTCCTCGAGTAGGAAATCCACTAAGGATGTCTTTTACACTTTCTGAATTACACAAATTCCTTTTAGACCAGTAGTCTAGGAACTTCTTAGTTCACTCTTAAACTCTTCAAGTCCAGCAGACTTGGCTCTTTACAGTTCACTTCGAACTCTTCAAGTCTTTCTCACTTGGAACTCTTACTTTAGTTGATTGGTAGTTGTTGAGTTCTTGATGGTTGCTACTCAGTTGCTGTTAAGCACTTGTTCGAAAGAACTGAGTAGCTGAGCAATCTTTCTCTTTTTCTCAGATCGTAGAGTTGAGCGTTGAGATTTCTTTTTCGTTCTTGTTCAATGCTTGCTCCTTTTACTCATCTGCATATGTTTTGCATATATGTGATCTTGAAATCTATCCATTTGATCCATCCGTTGAATCATTAAATGCGTTTGACATTTCTATACTTTGATGGAGACTTTTCTGTTCATCTTCTGAATTGCATTCTGGCCCACTGACACAGCAGACTGCTTTCTCACCTAACACCTAAAAAGGTGTTTTTCTCTTACCAATGGTACTTTTCTTACCTTCTTCAATACGCTTCTTTGTTAAATACTAAGGATATCTTTTGTACCGTTGAAACTGATGAGGACTTCAACGTTTGAAACCCATTCCATATTTGTTGGAGATATATCTTCAAACAAAGAAAGGTAGGGCTCGATGCTTCTGACACACTGCAGATGATACTCTACGATCTAGATCGTGGTGCCTTGTTACCTTGGTGCTTAGTCTGATTCTATCAAACAAGAGCACTACGATTTCTCTTAAAGACTTGCACACTACGATCTTCACTTACTTGATTTTCAAGCTCTACGTTTCTGAGAGCACACTACGATCTCTGAGTTGGCTCGGCAAACGTTGGGACCACTCTACAATTTCTAAAGAGGCCCTTAAGGCAGGCACACTACGATCCTCAAAGCTCTACATTCTACCTTGGCTTTCTGTAATCTTGATCAGCTTGATACACTACGATCTCTTCGAAGCCTATCTATTACATCTCAAGATCAACCTAACAAGTTTGATCTTCTTTTCTATATATTCATTTACAGAACGATATACATTTGATCAACCTAACAAATTTGATCTATCACTAAGTCCTTATACAAATATTCCTTGAAGGACTTTGCAAAATAATCATGAGCATTTAAACATCAAATCAAAATATGTACTCTTCCAATAATTTCCCCCTATTTGATGTTGACATAACCAAGGAGATTTGTTGTCATGATTATTAGTTTCTAGATGCAATTGCAAGAAAGTAAACATGACTTAGTATTTCAGTGAGAAACTCAAATTTTTAGAGAATAAGCATGAATTTATTGATGTTCAAAGAATATTACAATTTAGCTTTACATCAATAAGAATTTAAAACTTTCACTTATCTCTATTTCCATGATCTTTTGCGAGGAGGATTGGCATATTCCTTAGCTCTTCTTTTTCTGCTTGCTTCATCCCACCTGGCTAGATCTTCCAGCTCACTAGGGCTTAGCCTAGGATTTTGATCATGCCTATTCATGAATGTAGGATCTCCAGTTGGCATTCTAAGGCCTGTGGTGATGACATTTTGTGAGCTGGTAGCTGGCCCTATACTCCTTATTGGCTGAGCCATTAAAATTTCCTGCTGATCAGGTCGTTGAGTCTGATGGCTGGATCGTGGAGTCTGTTAGTGGAATTGCCTGGTAGGAGGACTCCTTCCTCTGCCTCTGCCCTGGCCTCCTTGAACTCCTCTGCCTCTGCCCTGGCCTCCTTCTCCTTTCCCTTTATTCTCCCCCTTTATGTCAGCATCAAGGGTTAGAATGTCTTCGGATAGTCGAGTCACTCCTTGGACGAGCTCGTTGAGTTCGCTTTGAGTTTGAGCAATGTCCTCTCGATTTTCCTTTATCAGAGCTTTAGATCGAGCGTCCCTGTTTTTGAGAACGGCTAGAACATTGTCAGTTTACTTCCCTTGGGTTACGTAGGCTTGTTGAAATTCTTTGACTGCAGTTTTCAAACTGATGATGTTCTCCATTATAAGCTTATTATGGGCTTCATGAGTGTTCTGTAATGCAATAACAACATCTCTATGTTTTTTGGTGGCTATGAAGTGAATATCATCCATGTCCTTCATGTTTTTAATCATTTCCTTGATAATCTCCCTCAGCTTCTTAGTAAGCTCAGCGTTTAGGGTGCTTGGGAGATTGTTTGCAACAATGATCATGTTTTTCAGTCTGAGATGAATGAATTCTGAGTGAGCTTCAAGGCTCTCATCGATGTCCTTGATCATGTTCTTGGACACTTAATTCAACTCAGCTTTAGTGGGCAGATTTGAGAGTAGATCACTGATTTGAGGATTGTTTAAATGAGGGGATGTTTTCTTGAAGTGATCTTGCGAGGAGTAGAGGGCAAGATCAAGGTTGAAGTATTCATTTGTGGATGAAGAGGGAATATTTGATGGAGGGGCTTGTGCTTGGGTGTCTGGAGTAGGTGACTCTACGATTTCTACTTGGGACTCTACGATGGGGCTAGAGTCAGTGATCGTAGAGATGATAGGAGTCGGGATCAATATGAAGTTTGGCACGTTTGGTTCATCAGTTACAAAATTTTGGGATTCTGTAACTGGGGATTGACTTGGTGGATTTAGAACCACTTCCAACCAGCTTGGAAATTCATAAAATTTGTTGGAAAAAGACAGTGGATAGTGATTCACTCTATAAAGAATTAGGACAGTTAATACCTCATTCACCATTCTTTAGGAGGGATCATTTGTGACGAGCTTCTTGGCAAAGTTGAAGTTGCCTGGAAATCCATGGGCTAGCACAGAGATGGCTGGATATTCCTTGAAGCTGTAAAACATGTGGCTCCAGGAGTTTAGGATTTGAGCTTGATGATACGGCATCATGGGTAGATAAGAGAACAGCTGATTATAGAGATAACTCATATATCCATCACGGCCCACACCTGTGATCTCAAGTTCATCATCTTCTTCTTTCTTTTCTTCTCTATCTTCTTTTGGGGATTCCAATATTTTAATAACTTCATTTTGTCCTTGCTCTGGTTCTTCATTTTCTGCAGGAGCATCTTCTTCTGTCATGGGGATGTCATGAGGCTCCCCTTATAATGATCATCCCCCTACAGGACTAGTAGCTCCCCCTCAGCTGGGGCATCTTCTAAGGTGAGAACTTCAGGTGTCTCCCCCTCAGCTGGAGCATTTTCTAAGGTGAGAACTTCGGGTATCTCCCCCTCAGCTTGAGTTATGTCCTTTTGGCATTCTTTGGACAATTCCTTTATAGCATCCATCTTTTTGTCTTCCTCTTTGAGTACTCCTTCATTGATAAGGATGTAATTCTTGACCAATTTTTGTCTTGGTTTTCTCAGGTTAAAGCTTACTGACCTCAAGACTTCCTTGAGCTTGCTTCATTCCGTTGATCACCAAAACAATCTGGTGCATTAGAGCTTTCTTGCTTGAGGTATTCATGCGGTCTCTACGATCAGTAGAGACTCTGCGATCGAAGAGACAGATGGCCTCTTGGACTTGTGACTGATTTTGTTCTTCTTCAGCAGCTGTGATATGGTAGCTCTCTCTTCATCAGCCTCAGCCTGCTGTTCTTTCCTTCTTAGGATCCTCAGAGTCTCAATATCAGATGACTCTGTAGGTATGTCAGTGGTAGATCCTTGAGGTTCTTCTACCATCCTATTCTTTTGCTTCCTCTTGCCCTTACTTTTTCTGATAAGGGCAGTGGGTTCTCCCTTGTTGGTCTCTTCTTCTTCTTCTCCAGTCTCTTTGACGACTGACGTGTTTCCTGCAATCCATGATTCCTTTAGATCACCAGTTTTTCCACTGGACTCAGTTATCATGCGTACATACTCAGCTGGATTCCTTTTCCAATTCTCAAACAGTTGCTGGGTCATTCGTCTGTTTGGATGATGGATTCTGTAATAACCCAATATTTTCAATATAATTAAATAATAATTTTTGCAATTAAAATTTTTTTTATAAAGAGGGATTACGTGACAAGGAAAGTATATGTATTTAGGTGATAAATAAAACTTATTTATTATATGCAATTATAAATAAATTCTTTTATGAATTACTGATCATTATAGATTATATTCTTATTATAAATTAATTTTATAATAAAAATATTTATTATTTATTTTCCATGAAAATATGATTATTATATATATGATATGATTATAAGGATTATTATGATATGTATTTTATTATATTAGTTAAGTTAATTATTTTAACCTAATTAATAAAGATATATATGAAGGATAGGTCGGATATGAATTCAAAACTCTAACTCTGGATTTTTAATAAGGAATGAGAATATCAATATAATAGTATTTTTATTTCAGTGATATAAACATGCATGATATATGTGTAATATAATTTATGGAACAGTTATGGAGAAATAGTACAAACCCTAGCATTACTGATAAACTATAGTACATGAGTCAATTATGACTATAAGATTTGTTAAGTTATTATGTAATGTAATTTATGGAAATTATTATATTTATGTTAATTAGGTAAACCCTAATTAATATCTAGAAACCCTAATTACTAAATTAGAACCCTAATTGCTAAGTTATAAACCCTAGGTATTAATTTGCCAAGGTTAATAGTAATTATTATATTATATTAGCTAATTTACAAAACCTAGGTGATTAGGAAACCTAGTGTAATTAGGGAACCCTAATCAACATTTTTAGAAACTAAGGTTTCCATATTTGCCCTTAATACACAATCCTAGAAAATAAGCTTATGAAACCCTAGGGTTAAACCCTAAAGGTCAAACTCTAAGGGTTAGAAAGGAATTGACAACTTTACCACTAAAAGCAAATATCAAATGACCAAACTACCCTTTTGATTATTTTAATAAGGTGGAGTGTAGATCTAGCCCTAGTAAGGAGTTGGTGACCAACTCTAGATAGCAATGTGGTCTAGTAATAAGCTTTAATCATTCAAAATCCGATCAACCATAGCATTACACTATATTATATATAGATTGAGAGAGAGAGAAAAGGTTATTAACTTGCTCATTTTTACATCAACACTCAACCAAGACTCTCTCAACTTCAAACATCTAAAATTTTCTTACTAGACCAGTCCCTAATCAAGCCCCACTAACACTTGTAGCAGATCAGAAGCTCAGATTCAAGAATTAGTTAAGAAAGGTAAAACCCTAAAACCTAAAATTCGATTTTTGATTTCATGTTAGATGTTATGTTAGAAGGTGTCATTCAGTGATTTGGGTTGTTATAACTCAGATCTATAACACTTAAATGCTCGAAATTGATGATTTTAGAAATCTAGAAAAGTTAGAAATTTTGGTTTGACAGTCAAATGTCAGGGCTCGTAGATCCTTGCATGTTCGTTGTTTGTTGTGTTTTAAGTTATATAGTTGTAGTATGTTGTACGGTCTTTGATCTGAAACTTGAATCAAGCCCAGATCATGTATAGATTAAAAGTTATTAAATTTCAAAGTGCGTTGACCGATCACATGAAACTGTTTCTGGGCAGCCCAGATTTGCCCAGAAAATCTGACAACATTTTGAAGTCCTTATATCTTTCTGATCTTTGTTAGTTAAGCCATGTTATTATTTTAATGTTGTAGTCTGACATGAGGACTACACAATCATGTCATTAGATCACCAATATAATTTATAGAATCATAGATATAAGTGGTCAAACCACCATTGACCAACTGCCTTTGACAAATTCTGGAAAACCCCGAAATAGTGAATAACAGCTTCTGACAAGCTTTTCTAAGCCATGGATCTTGCTGTTGTTTGATATTTTGGTTATGTTGTTGTATTATTTTTGTAGACTGACATGTACATGATCATGCCTTTATAACACTTAGATATTGCACCGAACCAAAGTTATTAAGGGTCAAAGTAGCCTTGACCATCTGTTTTGGTAATTTCTGGAAAACCCAGAACCTTCAAGAGCCTTATTTCTGACATGGTTTGACCATGATAGATCTTGCTCGTGTAATGATGTTAGACTGTTATTATGTTATAGTATTGTTAATTGACATGTATGCTACACTATTGAACCTTAATATTTCACTGAACAAGCCCTAAACGCTAGATTCAAGGATTTCAAAGTAGGTACGTTGACTGTTCTTCATTTTCTGGGAACATGTCTGACAAGGACTTTGATGGCCTATAACTTTCTGTTAAGATGCAGAATGGCCATGAAAGTTGTTTGTAGTTGTAGTACTACACAAGTACTATAATCATAACACTTTAGACTGCCTAGAAACATGAAGGTCCAAGATCTATGATTAGTCAAACTACCTACCTTGTAAATCGGCTATGAGTTTCTAGGCTTGGGCCAAGAACACCTATAGCGACGCTCATGTCGCTATAGGCACCCTTTAGCGACAGTTTAAATAGAAAATGAATTATTTTATTTATTAAATAGATAAAATGGTTTTTAATTATTAAAATTACAAAATAAATTCCTAAAAATTATTTTAAAGTCTGAAAATTAGTTTTTTAATTATAAATATTTCAAAATATTTAAAATTTTTGGAATAATAATGGTATTTAATTTATTTAATTATAATATTAAGTAAATTACTTAAAAATGATTTTAATACATGAAAAATCATGAAAAATATATTATGGTATAAAAAAATATTTTAAGTTATTTTTGATGACTTTTAATATTTTGTGATAAATTTCATTAATAAATTAATATTAATGATAATTAAGTTATTTAATAAATGTATTAGATAAATTATGAAAAATAGAATTAATGATTCAAAAATTATATAAAAATGATTTAAAGGTTATAAAAATATTTTATGTTATAAAATATAACTTTGGATATTTTGTCATGGAAAATATTAATATTTTAATATGAATGATATTAGATTTATTTAATAATTATATTAAATAAATTAGTTTAAAATGATTTTAATATTATAAAAATCATTTTAAATGAAACTAAGGTGTTTAAAAAATATTTTGAGTTATAAAATATAACTTTCAATATTTAAAGGTAAAATTCATTAATTATTTAATATTAAATGATATTTGATTTATTTAATAATTATATTAAATACATAGTATAAAATGGTTTAAAATCTTTTAAAAAGGATATAAATGAATTAAAAATATTTTAAGTTATAATCAATGACTTTTAATATTTTTTGTAAATAGTTCATTAATATTTAAGTATTAATGATAATTATTTAAAAATAATTTTAAATGTTTTAAAAAATCATTTAAGGGTAATGTTAATGTTTTAAAAAGTATTTTATGTTATTATAAATAACTTTAAGATTTTGGCAATGGTTTCATTAATAATTAAATATTAATGATAATAAAATTATTTGATATTTAAATCATTTAATAATGATTCGATGTTTGAAAGTTCATGATAAATTATAATAATTAATAAAAAATATTATATGGCTATAAAAATTGTATGGTAGTATTTACATCTATTGAATTATAGAATAGAGTTTTAGACTACTATAATTACCCGAGAAAGTCGCTTTCGGTACAATCAAAATGTCTCTAGAACCAGATCCGCACCTAGATAGTTTAACTTGATAAGTGTTTGTTTGTGATTCAATGACTATTAAATCTATGTGACAATGTGCCTAGGTTATGTCTTCAATCGCAAATAGCGATCTTGTGTGTTATGATATGTTATTCTAACCGATAGAATGATCTTATTAATGATAGGTTTAAGTATAAAAGATAAAACTAAGTTGAGTATTGTAAGCAGCAGACCATGCAAGTATCTTAAACTCTTGTTTTACTTTATTCAACGGATATCGTAAGCAAGTATCTTTACCTTTGCATTTTCTTTATGTAATGGACATGAGTAAGAAAGTTTCAGAATTATATTATTATTGTACCAGATTATTAACCCTATTGTTATATATATTATATCCGATCATTGATTATCAGCATGGTACTATATTATCATTTAGATATATCTATTTTTCTCGTTAATTTCTAAATATGGTTATTCAAGTGTCCCCACTTAGATAATCATTGTATTTAATCACATGTTGATATATATATATATATATATATATATATATATATATATGATACATGAAGATAATAAAGAGTCGTCTAAGCTTATTTGACCAACCTAGACACAAATTTAGAAATATCGTTGAATATATAAAACCTTTTATATCCAATCCAATTGTTTAGTTCGGATTCTAGACTAAGTATGAACATCCCGATCAAGGGAAAACTTTTATGCGCCCAAGGCGGACAGAGTGAATGATAATATCGTTCTTGCATGTAGTATTGATCAATACAGGGTACATTGGGCAGATCACCCTCGTGCTCCCGTAAGTTATGACGGTTTGCGGATAAAGTTCTACTAAACATATTCGAAAATTGATAATAATGTTCATAGTATGTCACCTTAACCCTATTTATAGTCAGTACGTAGTTTCAAAAATTTGATAGAGAGTTGTTATGTTATTATTATCGGTTCAGATTACTTCACAACCACATATTTTGTGTAGAAGGGTAGTACAAAGAAAAAATTTAATCCTTTCAGCTAATATTTATAATTGTTATTACTTGCTGGGCATTCAAATGCTCATCCTTGCTTAAAATAAATGTTTTCAGTTAAGTATGACCAACCCGAGGGCTCTGCCAGGAACAAAGGGAAAGGAAGGCTATCAGAATAAGTTGTGTTATCTTATGTAATAGCTGTGATGTTATTTATTATTTATCATGTAATGAAATGTTTTAAGGTCGCGTAACTGGGATTTAGAAAACTCTGATATTTAAATTAAGTTTGATATTTATAACATTATTATTATTATTATTATTATTCTTCTGCTCAAAGAAATGGTATCGTGAAGCCTCAATTCGGGTTTCAAGTACACGAATTTGGTACACTTCCCAATAATGTCAGCCAGAAATTTGTACCTCTAAGGAAACTCCTTCTTTTTGTATCCTTTGACAGTGGGGGATTTCTTGTGATGCATCTTCTTAAGCCCTACATGGAATCAATGCCATCTAAAAACCAAAAACCTTCAAATTTGAAGCCTAGGGCTAGGTTGACGTTCTCAGCCTTTAAATTGATTTCCACGTCCTTGACTCTCATCGTGAGGACTTCATTTTCGTATACTCCACTTTTGTAAAACTCCTTTATTAACTTTGGGTAGATCCATGTGCTCGTACCCAGAGCGTCTTCGAGACCGGCCTTCTTCAACAATGTCAGAATCTTGTGAAATTTGGGTTCAACGATTTTGAACTCATCGAAGCATAGTCTGTAGTCAGAGACAACGTTGGAGGCTGCCATTTCTATTGTTGAAGGGAGTATTATTGTTTGAGCTTTCTTTGGGGTTAGGGTTTCTGCTTGTAGAGATAGAGAAGAGAGATAGGCCTTTTGAACTTTTGATTTCAAAAAGGCATTTTCGAACTGCACTTGTAGTTTCCCTCTCTCCATTTTTGTTTAGTGGGGCAGGTGTCAAATTCTGCTTGGCTCTACGAATTTGACTAAGGAGGATTGTACTGATTTGCCCTTAGCTCCTTCTGAGCTGATGTGTCCTTAGGGAGGAATACGATCGTTGAGGTAGCCTTTGTGATCGTTGAGTCTGCTTTGCATTCGTCGAGTGTGAACTATGATCGTCGAGTCTGTCCAGCAGTCGTTATGTCTGAACTACGATCGTCGAGTTTGACCAGATCCTTGTGATGATTTTTTGACTTAGCATTCTTTTAAGGTAGCTCAGGAAGGGTCAACCTCTTGGAGTGAGTCAAGGGTTAAGTTTGTTCCTAAGGCACTTATCAGAGAGATTTCTTTGTTTTGAAACTTATCATCATAGGATTCTCCTTTTGTTTTGTTGATGGGGTTCTGCTATCGTTGAGTCTGCAATACGATTGTTGAGTCTGTGCTACAATCGTTGACTTTTATGTCACTTCAGCTCTGCGATCGTGGACTTTCTTTGATCATGTCTATGATTTCAACCATAACCTTTGTATCTGTATGGTTAGCACATACTAGAGCATATATTTCATGGTTGTGAATTAAGCATTCCTAGCTCACTTATTAACTTTTTAAACCTGGATGCATCTAGAGGTTTTGTAAAGACATTAGCAAGTGGATTTTTAGTAGGAATATATTGTAAAGATATAGTTCCATTTTTCACATGATCCCTAATGAAGTGATACCTTATTTCTATATGCTTAGTCCTAGAATGCATGATAGGATTATGAGTTATTGTTATGGCACTTGTGTTATCACAGTGAATGGGAATGGATTTGAAATCAAACCCATAATCAGCTAGCTGATTTTTCATCCATAGGATTTGAGCACGCCAAATTTGCCAAAGAGTAATGTATTCACTTTTCCGTAGTTGAAGTAGATACTGAGTTTTGCTTCTTGCTAAACTAGGACACAAGTCTGTTTCCTAGCAATTGACAGGTGCCACTAGTACTCTTTCTATCTATTTTGCAGCCTGCAAAATCAGCATCTGTGTATCCTGTTAGTTCAAAAGAGGACTCCTTAGGGTACCAAATCCCCAAGTGAGGTGTACCCTTGAGATATCTAAAAATCCTCTTTACCGCAATTAAATGTGATTCTTTAGGATTAGCCTGAAATCTAGCACATATGCATATTGCAAACATTATATCTGGTCTACTGGTAGTTAGATATAAAAACAGAGCCTATCATACCTCAGTATTGAGTTATATCAATACTTTTACCATTTTCATCTCTGTTAAGTTTGGTTACAGGAGTAATTGGGGTTTTCATGGTAGAAGTTGATTCCATGCATTACTTCTTAAGTAAATCTTTGATGTACTTGGCATGGTTTATGTATATTCCTTCATCAGTCTGCTTTACTTGCAGTCCAAGGAAGAATTTCAGCTCACCCATCATGCTCATTTCAAACTTGCTCTGCATAAGCTTGGAGAATCTCTTACATAGCTTTTCATCAGTAGAACCAAAAATAATATCATCAACATATATTTGAAACAATAAGACTTTGTCTTTGTGCTTTTTAAAGAATAATGTGGTATCTACTCTACCTCTAGTGAATCCATTTTCAATAAAAAAAAAAGTTAGTTAGTGTTTCATACCATGCTCTAGGTGCTTATTTAAGACCATATAAGGCTTTGTCTAATCTATAAACAGAATTAGAAAGAGATGGATTGATGAAACCTGGAGGTTGCTCTACATAGACTTCTTCTTGAAGTTCACCATTCAGGAATGCACTTTTGACATCCATCTGAAAGACCTTGAATTTCATGTGAGCAGCAAAGGCAAGGAAGATTTTGATGGCTTCTACTCTGGCAATAGGTGCAAATGTCTCATCGTAGTCAATGCCTTCTTCCTGAGAGTAGCCCTTGGCCACTAGTCTTGCCTTGTTCCTGGTTATTACTCCATCTTCATCCATCTTGTTTCTGAAGACCCACTTGGTTCCAATGACAGGATGACTCTTTGGTCTTGGTACCAATCTCCATACTTTGCATCTTTCAAATTGGTTGAGTTCTTCCTACATGGCTTCTATCCAGCTGGAGTCTTCTATAGCATCCTCTATCTTCTTAGGTTCCATTTGTGACAGGAAGCTTAGATAAAAACATTCATTCTGAGTGACAGCTCTTGTTTTGACTCTTGCACTCAGATCTCCAATGATTAGATCTTGAGTGTGATCTCTTACCCATCTGTTTCCTGTTAGGACATCTGTACTTATGCCTTCTTGTCTTAGACCTTCAAGATCTATTTCTTCTTCTTGGTGTGGCGGTTCATTGTCTGGCATAGGCCTCTCTACGATCTCATTTCTTTGCCCAACGATTTCACTATCTGGCACTACGATTGTAGTGTTGAGCTCGACGGCATCGTTCGTAGTGTCTGAACTGTTTATCGTAGTGTCTTGAAGCACTGTTTTGTCCAAGTTTTTTTCATCAAAGATGATGTAAATCGAGACTTCAACACTCAGTGTCTTTTTGTTGAACACTCTGTAGGCCTTGCTGTCTGTGGCATATCCAAGAAAGATTCATTCGTCTGAATTGGGTTAAAACTTTGTTAAGTACTGCTTTCCATTATTGAGAATGTAGCATGCACAGCCGAATACATTAAAGTAGCTGACACTTGGCTTTCTTTCTTTCCAGAGTTCGTAGGGTGTCTTCTTGATCGTAGAGTGTATGAGTGATCTATTTTGAGTGTATCATGCAGTGTTGACAGCTTCCGCCCAAAAATATTCAGGCAGATGGGCTGCTGCTAGTAGAGTTCTTCTAGCATCTATCAAAGTTCTGTTCTTTCTTTCAGCTACTCTATTTTGTTGAAGAGTTTGTGGAGCTGAGAAGTTATGACTTATGTCATTGTCTGTGCAGAACTGGTCCATTTCTGAGAAGTCAAATTCTCTAACATGATCACTCCTTATCGCCTTGATTTTCTCTCCTTTCTCGTTCATTACTAGTCTGAACATCCTGATCAGTTGGGAGCTTGTTTCATCCTTAGAGGTTATAAAGAACACCCATGTGAACCTGGTATAGTTGTCGACTATGACCAGTGAGTATCTCTTCCCTCCGAGACTTGTTGTTGGAATTGGCCCGAATAGATCCATGTGGAGCAATTGCAGAGGCTTGTCGATTGAGTTGGCAGTTTTGCTCTTGAATGAGCTTCTGGTTCGTTTTCCAAGCTGACAGGCATTGCATGGCCTTTCTTTTACAAAGTTGAACTTGGGTAGGCCTGCAACAAGATCTTTTAAGGCTAGCTTTGACATGTTTTTGAAGTTTAAATGAGATAATCGTCTATGACATAGCCATCTTATTTCTTCAGATGCTTTTGCCAGAAAGCATATTATTTCATCTGAGCTTAGCTGTCCAAGATTCACTGTGTATACATTTCCTTCTCTTGTTCCGGTTAGCTTTACAACAAATGTCTTCAAATCTCTGACTTGACACTGATTGTTAAGGAATGTTACTTGATGACCCTTGTCGCAGAGTTGGCTAATGCTCAGAAGATTGTGTTGTAATCCTTCCATATAGGCCACTCTCCTGAAGGACACTGCTCCATTTCCAGCTGAGCCATATCCTCTTGTCTTGCCAGAGCTATTGTCTCCAAAGATGTCTGAGGGACCTTCCTTTTCTATGTAGTTAGATAAAAGGGCTTTGTTCCCAGTCATGTGCCTTGAGCATCCACTGTCCAGATACCAGGTCGTGATTGTGGAGCTCTTTTCCTGTGGTAACATCAAACCTTCATTTTGGTACCCATATTTGCATGGGTCCTATTTTGTTAGTACCCTTGGGGACCCAAATTTGTTTGATCTTGGGTCTCACATGCATGGAATTATAATAGCACTTTTCAGCCTTGTGACCAACTCTATTGCACGCAAAACACTTAGTATGATGCATGCCTGTGTGTGTGTGAGAGTTCATCCTCCATTTGGACTTTTGTGGTTCTTTAGTAATCCTTCTGTTAAACTGATTTTCCTTCTTCTACGTGTCCTTGGGTCTCATAAAATATGAGGAGTGTATCTTACCTCTATTGTACCTTCCCAGTTGGTTCGTAGAGTTAGTTTTATTTGACTCTACGATCCTTAGAGGTTGGTGAGTAGAGGATGGGTTACTCTTTTTCTTTTTCAAGCCTGAGCCGAAGACGAGATCCTTTACTCCTTTGAGTATGGGTGGAAACAGTAGAACAGGGTTGGGCTGGTTCTTCCTTCTGTGAGGATTTCATAAATGTAATGCCTCTACTAAAACTTGAAGCATTACTAGTGCTGGTTTCCTTTATCTTTTCCACACATGACTCTGAGGTGGATTCCCCAAAGCCTAAGCCTGTTCTGTCAAATATACTTCTCTGACTAGAGAGCAGGGAGTCCATGGATGATAATGATTTGTTCCATGTAGAGATAGTCTTTTCTAGTTCCTCAACTTTAGAGGTTAGATTGGACTCCCTTTGTGCATTGAGCTAATTAGTCTGTTTTAAGATCTCATTCTCAGCCTCAAGCTTGGAGAGAAAGTTAGTACTTAGAAGAGTTGTTTCTAGCTCTTCTTGAACTTTCTTTTTCTCCTCTTGAAGAAGTGAATAAACTTTCGACAGAACTCTGAACCACTTCATGTATTAATGTAGATCAGTTGTTATGCCATGCAGTGCAATTCTCAAGTCATTAATGTCTATATCAGGAGAGTTGAAGTTAAATACATCATCTATACTTACTTCATGTATGTTGGAGTTCAGTTTGTCCTTTGCATGTTTGGCCATTAGGCACAGATTAGCCATTTGAGGGTCTTCATCATATCCAGATTCAGGATTTGAGTCATTGTCTGAATCACTCCAAGATCCTCCACCTACAAGGCCTTTTTATTTCTTTTGAGGCCTTTTGTTACCTATGTATTCCTTCTTTGCATGTGATTTCTTCTTCAGTTCTTCTCTGAGAGGTTTGTTGTAGTTGGCAATGAAATGGCCAGGCTTCTTGCAGTTGTAGCATAGATCATTCATTTGCTCCTGGCTGCTGTAGTTGCTGACCTTCTTTGGCTTGTTGGTTTTGCCTTGACGCATGAACCTTCTTAGTCTTTTTACCAGCATTACAAAGTCCTCATCATCGTCTTCATCATAGTTAGAGTCAATTTCAGTGTTGACCTTTGAGGTACTTTCAGTTGCTTTGAGAGCAACACTCTTATCCTTCTTTCTTCCTTCTAATAGAGTTTCTACTCGTTGAGTCAGCTCCAATTCGTATGTCAGAAGGTTGCCATATAGATTTTGAACAGTCATCTCATGGAGATTCTTTGACTCTCTGATAGCAGTGGTTTTGGCATCCCACCTACTTGGTAAAGCTCTCATGAAATTTATGATTAGATCTTTATATGGATAGATCTTTCCATATGCTCGTAGAGAGTTGAGTAAAACGTTGAATCTCTCATACGTGGCAGTGACGTTCTCTCCTTGAACGTGTGCGAACATTTCATATTGTTGTGTTAGGAGAGATTGTTTGTTTTCTCTTACTTCTTCCGTTCCTTCATGCATGATGAGTAGTGCTTCCCAAACCTCCTTTGTTGTTTTGTTGTTGACCACATTTTCGAATAGATCATCTTCTAATGATTGAAACAAAATGTTCTTAGCCTTCTTGTCAAGTTGAACAGCTCTCTTCTCGTTGTCTATCCACTCCTCTTTAACTTTGATTTATATTTTGTTTGGATCGTCTGTAGTTGGTGCAAGCTTTGTTGGAACATAGGGTCCATTCTGAACAGTCTCAAATAAATCTTCATCTATTGAGTTCATGTATGCTTGCATCCTAACTTTCCAGTTTGTAAATTTATCTTTGTTGCACATTGGTGGCTTGCTGCCTCCTCCAGTCCTTAATTCGCTTGGTAAGTATGCCATTGGATCTACTTAAGCTTTGTAGGCTGTATAATAGAACCTTCTCTGATACCAATTGTTAGTTCTCAGAGGCACAATAGTTATCTAGAAAGGGGGGTTGAATAGATATTTAAAAATCTTTTTGTTTTAACTTGTTAGTTGATAATGATTAAAGCTTAGCGGAATTAATATTTGTTTTAATCTCCCTTAAGATAGTGAGTTTATGAGAGAGAGGCATTTATAGCAGTTATGGCAGATATGACAGTTATAGCAAGAATGTAATAGATACAATCATTTTAAGTGGTTTAAAGCACTTAAAGCTCCTGGTCCACTCTTCTTCTCCTCGAGTATGAAATCTACTAAGGATGACTTTTACACTTTCTGAATCACACGGATTCCTTCTAGACCAGCAGTCTAGGAACTTCTTATTTCACTCTTGAACTCTTCAAGTCCAGCAGACTTGGCTCTTTACAGTTGACTTAGAACTCTTTAAGTCCTTTTCACTTGGAACTCATATTTCAGTTGATTGGTAGTTGTTGAGTTCTTGATGGTTGCTACTCAGTTGATGTTAAGCACTTATTCGAAAGAACTGAGTAGCTGAGCAAGCTTTCTCTTTTTCTCAGATCATAGAGTTAAGAGTTGAGAGTTCTTTTTCGTTCTTGTTCAATGCTTGCTCCTTTTACTCATGTGTATATGTTTTGCGTATATGTGATCTTGAAATCTATCCGTTTGATCCATCCGTTGAAGCATTAAATGTGTTTGACATTTCTGTACGTTGATGGAGACTTTTATGTACATCTTCTGAATTACATTCTAACCCACTGACACAGCAGACTACAGATGCTTCTGACACACTGCAGATGATACTCTACGATCTAGATCATAGTGTCTTGTTACCTTGGTGCTTGGTCTGATTCTATCAAACAAGAACACTACGATTTCTCTTAAAGACTTGCATACTACGATCTTCACTTGCTTGATTTGCAAGCTCTATATTTCTGAGAGCACACTACGATCTCTGAGTTGGCTTGGCAAATGTTGGGACCACTCTACGATTTCCAAAGAGGCCCTTAAGGCAGGCACACTATGATCCTCGAAGCTCTACGTTAAGCCTTGGCTTCTGTAATCTTGATCAACTTGATACACTACAATCTCTTCGAAGCCTATCTATTACATCTCAAGATCAACCTAACAAGTTTGATCTTCTTTTCTATACATTCATTTACAGAACGATATACATTAAAAGATTAGATCAACCTAACAAATTTGATCTATCACTAAGTCTTTATACAAATATTCCTTGAAGGACTTTGCAAAATAATCATGAGCATTTAAACCTCAAATCAAAATATGCACTCTCCCAACACATGCAATATGCACCGAGTACGATTCAATAATTCATAAACATGGCAATTAGCAATGATTAACCACAAGTATATTTCAATGAAACAACTCGAGGTCGAGTCAAGAAAAACATACATGTTTCGATGTTTACCGTTATATATTCTATTTAGCTTTGTCTGAATACCTAATATAAATAATATCGATCTCCAGATATTAGAATAATATCATCATAATATTTAAAATAACCTAAACACATTATCACATAATCCTATCAGTCTATAAAACACATAAAACCTAACCTCAGGTCAAACTTTTACAGTCTGAGTCGAGTTCGGTACTATTCTAACATCCTGATTGCCTAATTGGACAATTATCGAGTTTAAATTCAATTAAACTCTGCCTAAACACTTAACAATTATCTTAGATAATTTTATTATCAGTCAAAATATTTTTTATAAGCTCGTAATAATTTTTAGATAATTATTATCATTTATCATGAATTTTCAATCATTAAAATCGTATTTATATGAATTAAATACCACAATATTCCATTATCATTAATATTTATTTAATAACAAATATTAATGAAATACAGTATTTATAATATATCAAAGTATTTTTAATACCTTAAAATCATAATATTATAATATATTCATCCATCTTGTTTTTGAAGACTCACTTGGTTCCAATGACAGGAGGACTCTTTGGTCTTGGTACCAATCTCCGTACTTTGCTTCTTTTGAACTGATTAAGTTCTTCATGCATGGCTTTTATCCAGCTGGAGTCTTCCATAACATCCTTGTAGCGCTCCCAAATTGGGGTCCTAAATCACCACAGATCTGGTGCACTATTTCTAACTATTGCGGAAGATATAAACATAAATTATTTATACATTAAAAGATTATACACTATCCCCAAGGTCGAGTAACCATAACTTATACACAATCATTATCTTATACAAATATTTTATCGTACATTATTGTTACCAATCTATCTACACATGTAAACTAAAGTTGGAACTGTCTTTAACCTTTCCTTGTATCTGACGTATTCGCTTTAATCTGTAATGTTTATCATGATATAGCAAGGGTGAGCAACAAGTTTGCCCAGTAAGTTTAAGTTCAATAATTTAACGATATATCATTATTGAAAGAATGTGAATAATAAGCTGACTAAATTCAACAATATAATTGTGAACTAGCAGGAACAAATTTTATGACTGAACAAGTATTTAATATGAACAAATATATCTGACCGAATGGTAATGAAGGTGATCAGCCTTCCATACCTAATGAACACATGTCATACGCACAGGGTGCAATTTAATAATTCTTAGACATGGCAATCAGAAATGATTAACCATAAATATAATTCAATAATACAACTCGAGGTCGAGTTAAGAATGATTTGCCTGAACCGTTGATTATCGTTACGAAACATAACTTAGCTTTATTTGAAGACCTAATGTTAACAATATCGATTTTCCAAGTTAGAATAATATCATCACAGTATAAAATAACCTAAACACATTACCACATAATCATATTAGTCTATACAGCATATAAAACCTAGTATCAAGTCAAACTATTGCAGTCTGAGTTGAATCTGGCACAATTCTTACATCCCGACGGTCTAGTCGGATAAATATCGAGTTTAAGTTCAATTAAAATCTGCCTAACACTTGACAAATATTTTAAATAATTATATTATTAGTCAAAACATTTTTCATAAGCTCGTAATAATTTTCAAATAATTATTATCATTTATTATAATTTTTCAATCATTAATATCATAATTATATGATTTAAATACTACATAACTCCATTATCATTAATATTTATTTAATACTAAATATTAATGAAAATCATAATATAATATTATAATATATTTATAATATATCAAAGTATTTTAATACCTTAAAATCATATTTATATGATTTTTAAACCTTTAATTCCATTATCCGATAATTGCCATTAATATTAAATATTAATGTTTTTCATGATAAAATATCAAAAGTTATATTTTATAACTTCAAATATTTTTATAATACTTAAATCATTTTTATATGATTTATAAATCATTAATTCTATTTTTCCATAATTTATTCAATACATTTAGTAAATAAATTAATTACCATTAATATTAATTAATTAATGAAATTCTTCACAAAATATTAAAAGTCATCAAAATAACTTAAAATATTCTCTTATACCATAATATAATTTTTCATGATTTTTCATGTATTAAAATCAATTTTAAGTAATTTACTTAATATTATAATTAAATAAATTAAATACCATTTTTTATTCTAAAAATATTAAATATTTATGAAATATATTCGTAATAATTAAAAACTATTTTCAGGCTTTAAAATAATTTTTAGGAATTTATTATGTAATTTTAACAATTAAAAACCATTTTTATTTATTTATTAAATAAAGTAATTATTTTTCATAAATAAACTGTCACTAGAGGACCTTATAGCGACGTAATCTGTCAACTATAGGTGTTCTTGAGTTTGCCTAACCTTCAAAGTCGGCTTATCGTGTTGTTAGGTTTGACCAAGGTTTAACCTATGATCTAGTTGCTTTCTAGGCTACCAAATGTGTTAATAATGTAGCATAAGTGTAACACTACAATTACTAAACAACATCATGGCCAAAACATATTAAAACAGAAAGATCAAAGCTCCAGAAAGTCTTGTCAGACGTGTTCTTAAGTTTCTGGGTTGCCCAGAAACTCAAGAAGTTACAACGGGGCTACTTTCGATCCTTATAACTTGCATTCCAGATCTTATTTGTGTGATGTAAAGATTCAAACTTGTAGTCGAGATGTCAAAGGACAACCTTATAACAACATGGTAGCCTAACAACATCACCAACTCAAGATTTGAGCCGGTTAAAGTACGGGTCAGACACTGTTCTTCACGTTTCTAGGTTTTCCAGATTTCGCCAAGAACAGTTAGTCAATGCTACTTTGACCAAGTATAGTTTTGATTCTATGTACTTTCTGGGTGAGCTAAAAGCTTGATTGTGTAGACCTTATACCAGACTACAAGTCCATTACACAAACATGGCCAAATCATTTGTCAGTAGCAATATCAGAGGCCTTGAAAAGCTTGTCAGAATTACTGGGTTTCTGGGAATTTTCTTGGTTGCCTAGAAAATCAATCAGTGATCGGTCAACTAGGTTTGACCGTTCATAACTCGGGATCTAGACATGATCTGGGCTTGATTCAAGTTCCAGATCAAAGACCTTACATTATACTACAAGTCTATAACTTAAAACACAACAAACAATTAACATACAAGGATCTACAAGCCCTGACATTAGGTTGTCAGACAACATTTTCAACCTTTTTCCAGATTTCTAAAATCATCAATTTCGAGCATCTAAGTGTTATGGATCTGAGTTATAACAACCCAGATCACTAAATGACACCTTCTAACATAACTTTAAACAACAAATCATAACATCTAACATCAAATCTAAGGATTTTGAATTTTAAGGTTTATACCTCTTTTTTGAGCTTGATCTTGATTCTGTTCTTGTGATCTGATATTTGAGAGTTAAGATATTATCAAGGATTATTTCCTCACTCTCTTACACTCCTCATTCCCGAATTTTAGAGAGAGAAGGTCTAGGGAAAAATGAAAATTAAAGTGACCCTTTCTCTCTCTTTAATCTATTTATAGAATGATGCAATGTCTTGGGTTGGTCATGTGATAAGTTGTTGGCTGATTAAAGGTGATTTACTAGACCATGTGGCTAGCTAGAGTTGATCACCAACCACAAGTAGGGCTAGATCTACACTTCACCTCATTAAAATATTAAAAAGGGAACTTTGGTCATTTGGTTTTTACTTTTAGTGGCTAACTTGTCAAATGCTCTAACCCTTAGGGTTTAGGGTTTGAGCCCTTAGAGTTTAGGGTTTGAACCCTTAGGGTTTTAAAAATAAATTTCTAGGATTTCCAATTTAAGTTTTCAAAATAGAAAATTAATATTTCTAAATTATAATTAGGATTTGATAATTATATTATAATTTCCTAATCATAAATTAAGCTTGCCAATTAGGATTATTATTTCCTAATTAAATCTGCTAATTTAGCAATTAAGGTCATAATTGGTCATTAGGATATATAACCCACGAATTAGGGTTTTACATAGAAAATAATCTTTCTAATTTAGAAATTATGTTTCCAAATTAAATTAGGGTTTCCTAATTACTTATATCTTGAAAATTAGGATTAATGTTTCCTAATGAACATTAAAATTATTAAATTAGCAATTATATTTCTAATAATCAATTAGGGTTATCCCTAATTAAATTAATAACATAAAAACCTTATACTTATTTTCAAACTTCCCAATTAGGGTTTTAATATTCCAATTTAGGGTTTCGGCTTCCCGAAACTGAAACCAGGGTTTTTAGAACCGGTAATAGGGTTTCTTAATACTCATTAGGGTTTCCTCATTGAACGTCAATATATTATTAAGGTTTATGACTGATAAAATTTATCTGGTCAACCCTTGACCCTTAACCACATATTGTACACATATATGACCATATACACAGAATATATACACTTATACCCTTAACACTGTAAACCTTAACCAAAAGTTTTTTTTTAAATTCACAAAATTCCTTCCCTAAAATGTCAAATCCATACAATTATATTCTGTCTAGGTTTAATATTTAACCTTAATTAAATCTTTTAAAATTTTAATAAATATCTAAATAATCGGGTTATTACAATCCTCTATCTTCTAAGGTTCCATTTGTGACAGGAAGCTTTGATAGAAACATTCATTTTGGGTGGCAGCACTTGTTTTGACTCTTGCACTAGGATCTCCAATGATTAAGTTTTAAGTGTGATCTCTTGCCCATCTATTTCCTATTGGGACATCTGTCCTGATGCCTTCTTATCTTAGATCTTCAATATCAATTTCAACTTCTTGATGTGGGGGTTCGTTGTCTTGTGTAGGCCTCTCTACGATCTTATTTCCTTGCTCAACGATTTTGCTGTTTGGAACTACGACGTAGTGTTGAGCTCGATGACCTCGTTCGTAGTGTCTTAACTATCGTTCATAGTGTCGTGAGGCACTATTTTGTCTGAGTCTGTTTCATCAAAGATGATGTGGATTGAGACTTCAACACTCAGTGTCTTTTTGTTGAACACTCTGTAAGCCTTACTGTCCGTGGCATACCCAAGAAAGATTTCTTCATCTGACTTGGGTTGGAAATTTGTCAAATACTGCTTCCCATTGTTGCGAATGTAGCATGCACAACCGAATAAATAGAAGTAGCTGACATTTGGCTTTTTTGCTTTCCATAATTCGTAGGGAGTCTTCTTAATCGTAGAGTGTATCAGTGATCTGTTTTGAGTGTAGCATGCAGTGTTGACAGCTTCTGTCCAGAAGTATTCAGGCAGATGGGCTGTTGCTAGTAAAGCTTCCAGCCTCTATCAACGTTCTATTCTTTCTCTCAGCTACTCCATTTTGTTGAGGAGTTCATGGAGCTGAGAAGTTATGACTAATGTCATTGTCTGTGCAGAACTGGTCCATTTCTGAGAAGTCGAATTCTCTGCTATGATCACTCCTTATAGCCTTGATTTTCTCCCCTTTCTCGTTCATCACTAGTCTGAACATCTTGATCAGTTGGGAGCTTATTTCATCTTTTGAGGTTAGAAAGAACACCCATGTGAATCTGGTGTAGTCGCCCACTACGACCAGTGAGTATCTCTTACCTCCAAGGCTAGTTGTTGGAATTGGCCCAAATAGATCCAAGTGGAGCAGCTGCAGGGGCTTGTCAATTGAGTTGGCAGTTTTGCTCTTGAATGAGCTTCCGTCCATTTCCAAGTCGATGACATTGCAGCACGCCTTTCTTTTACGGTTTGAACTTGGGTAAGCCTGCAACTAGATCTTTTGAGACAAGTTTAGACATGCTCTTGAAGTTGAGATGAGACAGTCTTCTATGCCATAGCCATCTCATTTCTTCAGATGCTTTAGCCAAAAACCATATTATCTCGTCTTAGCTTAGTTGTCCAAGATTTACTGTGTAGACATTTCCTTCTCTTGTTCCGGTTAGCTTTACAGCAGATGTCTTCAAGTCTCTGACTTGACATTGATTGTTGAGGAATGTTACTTGATGACCCTTGTCGCAGAGTTGGCTAATGCTCAGAAGATTGTGTTGTAGTCCTTCCACATATGCCACTTTACTGAAGGACACTGCACCATTTCCAGCTGATCCATATCCTCTTGTCTTGTCAGAGCTATTGTCTCCAAATATGACTGAGGAACCCTCCTTCTCTATGTAGTTAGACAGAAGGGCTTTGTTCCCAGTCATGTGCCTTGAGCATCCACTGTCTTGATACCAGGTTGTGATCGTGGAGCTCTGTTCCTGAGGTAACATTAAACTTTCATTTTGATACCCATACTTGTATGGGTCCTACTTTGTTAGTACCCTTGGGAACCCAAATCTGCTTGATTTTGGGTCTCACATGTATAGGATTATAATAGCATTTTGCATCCTTGTGACCAACCTTATTGCACACAAAACATCTAATATGATGCATGCTTGTGTGTGTATGAGGATTCTTCCTCCCTTTGGACTTTTTTGGATCTTTAGTCATCCTTCTGTTAAACTGATTCTCCTTCTTCCCTGTGTCCTTGTGTTTCATGATTTATAAGGAGTGTACATTTCCTCTACTATTCCCTCCCAGTTGGTTCGTGGAGTTGATTTTACTCGACTCTACGATCCTTCGAGGTTGGAGAGTAGTGGCTAGGTTACTCTTCTCTTTTCTGAAACCCAGGCCAACATGAGATCCTTTACTCCTTGGAATTGTAATTAAATCAGTAGAGCAGGGTTGGACTGGCTCATCCTTCTGTGAGGATTTCACAAATATAATGCCTCTACTAAAACTCGAGGCATTACTAGTTCTAGTTTCCTTTACCTTTTCCACACATGGCTCTAAGTTGAATTCCCCAAAGCCTAATCATTTTCTGTCAGAGACACGTCTCTGGCTAGAGATCAGGGAGTCCATGGATGAAGAGGATTTATTCCATGTAGAGATTGTCTTTTCTAGTTCCTTAATTTTAGAGGGTGGACTTGACTCTCTTTATGCATTGACCTCATTGGTATGTTTTAAGAGCTTATTCTCAGCTTCAAACTTGGAGAGAGAGACAGTACTTAGAAGGGTTGTTTCCAGTTCTTCTTGAACTTTGTCTTTCTCCTTTTGAAGAAGTGAATAGTCCTTAGACAGAACTCTAAACCATTTCATATATTGATGCAGATCAGATGTTATACCATGTAGTTCAGTTCTTAAATCATCAATATCTACATCAGGAGAGTTGAAGTCAAATACCTCATCTATACTTACTTCATGTATGTTGGAGTTTTGTTTATCCTTTACATGCTTGGCCATCAGGAAAAGATTTGCCATTTGAGGATCTTCATCATCTCCAGATTCGGGAGTTGAGTCATTCTCTGAGTCACTCCACGATCCTCCAGCTACAAGGCCTTTGTCTCTCTTCTGAGGTCTTTTGTTGCCTTTGAATTCCTTCTTTGGATGTGATTTCTTCTTTAGTTCTTCTCTAAGGGGTTTGTTGCAGTTAGCAATGAAATGGCCAGGCTTCTTGCAATTGTAGCATAGATCATTTATCTGCTTTTGGCTACTGTAGTTGCTGACTTTCTTTGGCTTACTAATTTTACCTTGACGCATGAACCTTATGAGTCTTTTCACCAGCATTGCAAAGTCCTCATCGTCATCTTCATCATAGTCAGAGTCAATTTCAGTGTTGATTTTGGAGGTGTTTTTAGTTGCTCTGAGAGCAAAACCTTTATCCTTCTTTCTTCTTTCAGATAGAGTTTCTGCTCGTTGAGTCAGCTCCAGTTCGTATGTAAGAAGGTTGCCATATAACTGTTGAACATTCATTTCATGGAGATTCTTTGACTCTCTAATGGCAGTGGTTTTGGCATCCCACTTTCTTGGTAAGGCTCTCATGAACTTTATGATTAGATCTTTATTTGGATAGATCTTTCTATAGGCTCGTAGATAGTTTAGTAGAACATTGAATCTCTCGTAGGTTGTAGTGACGTTTTCTCCTTGAACGTGTGCAAACATCTTATATTGCTGAGTCAGGAGAGATTGTTTGTTTTCTCTGACTTCTTCTGTTCCTTCATGCATGATGAGCAATGCTTCCCAAACCTCCTTTGTTGTTTTGCTATTTACCACGTTTTCGAACAGATCATCTTCTAAGGATTAGAACAAAATGTTCTTGGCCTTTTTGTCGAGTTGAACATCTCTCTTTTCGTTGTCTGTCCATTCCTCCTTGACCTTGATCTATATTCTGTTTGGATCGTCTGTAGTTGTTGCAAGCTTTGTAAGAACGTTGGGCCAATTTTGAACAGTTTCAAATAGATCTTCATCTATTGAATCCATGTAAGCTTGCATCTGAACTATCCAGTTGGCGAATTTATCTTTGTTACACATAGGTGGCTTTCTGCCTCCTCTAGTCTTTGATTCGCTAGGTAGATGTACCATTGGATCTACTTAAGCTTTTTAGGCTATATGGTAGAACCTGCTCCGATACCAATTGTTAGTTCCCGGAGGCACAATAGTTATCTAGAAGGGGGGGTTGAATAGATATTTAAATTTCTTTTCGAAATACTTTGTTAATGATTTAAACACATCGGAATTAAGATTTATTTGTTTCTCCCTTTTAGATATAGTGAATTAATGAGGGTGAGGTAGTTATAACAGTTATAGCAGTTATAGCAAGAATGCAATAGACACAGCAGTTTTAAGTGGTTCAGAGCACTTAAAGCTCCTAGTCCACTCTTCTACTCCTCGAGTAGGAAATCCACTAAGGATGTCTTTTACACTTTCTCCGAATCTCACTTGATTCCTTCTGCACCCAGCCAGCCTAGGCACTTCTCAGTTCACTCTTGAACTCTTCAAGTCCAGCAGACTTGGTTCTTTACAGTTCACTTTAGAACTCTTCAAGTCCTTCTGACTTGGAACTTCTTACTTCACTTGATTGGTAGTTGATGAGTTCTTGATTAGTGCTAATCTGTTGCCAATAAGCTCTTGTTCGAAAAAAATTACTAGCTGAGCAAGCTTTCTCTTTTTCAGATCGTAGATTTGAGCGTTGAGTGTTCTTCAGCGTTTTGTTCAATGCTTGCTTAGTTGAATCATCTGCAGATGTTTTGCATATATGTGATCCTTGAAATTTATCCGTTGAAGCATTAAATGAGTTTGACATTTCTGAACTTTGATGGAGACTTTTCTGCACATCTTCTGAATTGCATTCTGGCCCACTAACACAGCAGACTACTTTCTCACCTAACACCTGAAAAGGTGTTTTCCTCTGACCCAAAAGTACTTTCCTTAGCTTCTTCAATACGTTTACTTCATTGTATACTAAGGATATCATTTGTGCCATTAGGACTGGTGAGGACTTCAACGTTTATAACTCAATCCACATTTGTTGGAATTTATCTTTAAACAAAAGGGTAAGGCTCGATGCTTCTGATACAGGCTGATGATACTCTACGATTTAGATCGTCGTGTCTTGCCACCTTGGTGCTTGATCTGATTCCATCAAACGAGAACACTACAATTTCTCTTAAGGACTGGCACTTTACGATCTTCACTTCCTTGTCTTGCAAACTTTAAGTTTCCGAGAGCACACTCGACCTCTGAGTTGGCTTCGGCAAACGTCTGGACCACTCTACGATTTCCAGAGAGGCCCTTCAAGGCAGACATACTACGATCCTCGATGCTCTACGATTCTGCCTTGGCCTCTGCAAATTCATGATCAGCTCAATAGGCTACGATTTTATTTAAGCATATCTATTACATTTCAAGACATAGATCAACCTAACATCTTTGATCTCTTTATCTATACATTCATTTACATAATGATAAACATTAAAAGCTTAGATCAACCTAACAAATTTGATCTATCACTAAGTCCTTGTACATATATTCCTTGAAGGACTTTACATATAATCATGAGAATTTAATTTAAACATCAAATCAGAATATGCACTCTCCCAACAATTAGGATTAAGGATGCCTAATTTAGCAATTAGGGTTCCTAATAGAAAATTATGGTTTCTAATAATTAGGGTTTCTAATTAATCATTAGGATTTTCCCTAATTAGGTTGTAAATAATAACACTTAAGCCTTATACTTAGCATTTGAATTCCCAAATTAGGGTTTTCTAATTCTGAATTAGGGTTTCAGATTCTCGAAACTAAAATTAGGATTTCTATAACCGATTTTAGGGTTTCTTATCAATCGCTAGGGTTTTCTAACTAAACGCTGACGTTCTTAATGTAATATTAGGGTTTGTCACAGATATATCTTATCTGGTCAACCCTTGACCCTTATTCACATACTATACATATATACAACCATATACACAAAACATATACACATATACACTTAGTCCTGAATAATTCATCACAAAAATTTTAAAATCACAAAATTCCTTCCCAGAAATAGCAAATCCATTCACTTATTTTTTGTCTAGGTTTATTATTCAACCTTTAATCCATCAATTAAGATTTAAATAATTTTCTAAATTCTCGGGTCGTCACATACACCCCTTCTTCTAAAAATTTCATCCCCAAATATACCTTACACCTTATACCTTTCATACTCATCACCACATACTTACCCAAAACATCCGTCACAAGTGTTGAATTATTCAAATCATACTGAGGAGTCATATAGACTACGAACTTTCATTTTTTGAAAAGGTTTTATGGGAATTCATCCGCAAACCGCGCTGGTCTTATGAATATAGTGGGTAATTAGCTCTGCTCGCCCAAAGATCGGACTAAATCTTCGTTGATTGGAACAATTTTTTCCCCGTTCCTTCTATCCCATCCGCTTTTAGGCGCAAAAAATTTTCTTACCTCGATCTTTTAGCTTAAATTACGCACCAAAACAATTTGGTTCGGGAAAATTTTCAAAGAATGCTTAGAGTTTCATAAACGTTGGTCTAACCGAATCAAATAGCATAGATTGATCATATCAATAATTCAATTCAATCGAAATATTTAGGTATAGCCAAACCCTGTTGGCAAATTAAAATTTTAAAATTATTTTGAAAATGATGCCATGATGTCGTACTGTATTAACAGGCCATTTGAGGATGTCTTCATCGAGTGACTTTGTCATAACACATCATACAATAGTGGAACAACAATTTTAGATTAAATCCAACACTAAGTATTCATGTATTTACAACTCCATCAACTTTTTATCATCTCTGCACCAGGTTACATGGTACATAAGTGATAAATAAAAATATATTTGTATATTTCAAATCATTATCGTCTAGCCGAAACAAGTAGCATAGATATACTTTAAACTGTGATGCCCCCAAATTATCTACATTCACTGTAGCCAATTTGGTGCTCACGTAAATATTCTATAAGATAATAATTCCTATAAATCCAAGATTCACAGTACTCATAGTAAATAGTAGCTCTCGTCAGAACAATCATTGTAACTGAGTACCCTCACTTGGATGTACAGGTTCAGTATCTTATAGATATTTCTTCAATATCTATAATTCTTATATATATCTGACTTCCATAGTATTAATGTTAGAGTTCTTGGAACTGAATGAAGCGCTACCTCAGTGCATCAGAGACCAATGTATGTTAATGTTATCATTCAGATATATATAATTCCTATAGATACTGTACACTTTTCTAATTCCATTAGAATGACAACTAATACTACAAACTAATATTACATTAAACAAATAATAAACAGTTACTATTACATTATAGTTTTCAACAAATATCCATATATGTCTTAAGCCTTTTATCCACAATACCGGAACTTCTGGATTATACACTTTCTATCTGCCAATGAAGAAAATATATGCAGGGATGAGCTACAGAAAGCTCATCAAGTTTTGAACAATAAATGAATGTTATACATATATCAATTCTAAAATAAATGAACATAAAGTTCAGAATAGTGCCATAAACATATAATGAGGTTTGTCAGTCAAACCCTGCCCATTTCGAGCTACTTTCAGTCATATAGACTTAGCAACCCGGGTTAATCTGCTCAACCAACCAAAACTAGGAGTATGCATATCATCCAATCTAAATAACCTCCGGTCATTGCTATAAATGCAGGTAGATGGGACCCGGTCAGTCTATTGCTGCCGATCATAATAGTGTCAGTATATATATCGGTACCAAACAAAATTGGTTTCTCACAAACTATGTTTTGATATCAAATCAAATGCATTTTTCCATAATAATAACTCATATGACTTGGTTATGTTTGAACAAGAAATCATAACCTATAAATAACAGAAATCATATACACTATATATCACCAGATCATAACTAATAAATATAAAATTTTCATTTAATAAAATAATTTTAATGAAGCTGGCATTTGCAATATGAGGTTTGCATAAAGTGAAGAAGAACTTGCATTTGAAATATAAAGTCTCGCAAAGTGCGGAAAAACTTGCTTGTATCGTCGACTATTTCTATACAGTTTATTTAACTTCATCTGAAGACCTAATATTAATAATATTGATCTCCAAGTTAGAATAATATCATCGCAATGTATTACTGTGAATTACTGTTATAAAATAACCTAAACACATTATCACATAATCATATCGGTCTATAAGACACAAAAGACCTAACCTCAAGTCAAACTATTACAGTTTGAGTTGAGGTTAATACTATTTCAATGATGTTTCATTGTCTAATAGATAATTATTGAGCTTAATCCTAAAAAGACTCGCTTAAATACTTCACAATTATATTAGATAATTTAATTATCGCTTAAAACTATTTTTTCCTAGCTCATAACAATTTATAAATAATTATTACTATTTATCAAAAATTTCAATCACTTATAACTTATTAAATACAACTTTATTCCCTTATCATTAATATTTATTTATTATTAAATATTAATAAAAATTATACCATAATATTATAATATATTTATAATATTTCAAAGTATTTTTTAATACTTTAAAATCATATTTATATGATTTTAAACATTTAAATCCATTATCAACTAATTAACATTAATATTAGAATATTAATATCTTCATAACAAAATATCAAAAGTTATATTTTATAACTCAAAATATTCTAACCCTTAAATCATTTTTATATGATTTTAAAGCATTAATTCTATTTTTCAATAATTTATTTAATATATTTATTAAATAAATTAATTACCATTAATATAAATTTATTAATGAAATTCATCAAAATATCAAAAGTTATTAAAATAACTTAAAATATTTTTCTAACACCATAATATAATTTTTTCATGATTTTTCAAGTATTAAAATTATTTTTGAATAATTTATTTAATATTATAATTAAATAAATTAAATACCTTTTATATTCCAAAAATATTAAATATTTATGAAATATACTCAAAATAATTAAAAACTAATTTTTAGGCTTTAAAATAATTTTAAGTAATTTATTTTGTATTTTTAATAATTAAAAACTAATTTTCTATATTTTTTTAATAAAATAACAATTTTCGGAAAATAAAGTGTCACTAAAGGGCTCTATAGCGACAGAACCGTCGATATAGGTGTTCTTGAGCAACTATGAACATGCAATGATAGTTAACAGGTTAGCATGTTTGACCACATGTAGATTCTTGTTCATTATGTTTCTGGACTGACTAAAGTGTTGATATTGAAGTATTGATGTAATACTATAATTCCCATCAAGTTTACTAGCCAAACAACATCACAGAAGAGACATCTAAGCCTTCAAAAACTTTGACAAAGCTGTTCTTCATTTTTGGATTTTCCATAAATGAAGAACAGTTGTTAGTTGCCCACTTTAGATCCTTATAACTTGAATTCCAAGTTCTCTTTGTGTGATCTAAGAGTTCACACATGAAGTATACATGTCAGGGTATAAGTTGATAGCATCATAACAGTCTAACAACAACATCACAGGATGATTTAGGCCGGTCAAAGTAGGGGTCAGGGTTGTTCTTGGGAAATCTGGGTTTTCCAGATTTCGTCAAAACTGGTGGTCAACGCTGGTTTGAGTGATTATCTTTCATTCTATATACTTTCTGGTTGATCTAAAGGTTTTATTGTGTAGTCCACATGTCATACTTTAACATAAAAACAACAACATGGCCAAACAAGCAAACAACAACATGATTCATGGCCTTAAAAATGCTTGTCAGACCTTCTGGGAATTTTTGGGCTGCCCAGAAGGAAGTTTTCCATGATCGGTCAATGAGGTTTGACTGCTAATATCTTGCAATCTACACCTCCTATGATCTTGTTTTCACTTCTAGGTTACTAAGCTCACAACATAATACAAATATAATACATCAAACATTTCAAACACCTAACAGATTCGGATCTAAGGGGCCTGACATTCTGTTGTCAGACACACTTTTAGGGTTCTTAGTTAGTCCTTAAAACTTGATTTTCTAACACCTAGATGTTATGAATCCTTGATGTAACATCTTGGATCACTAAATAACATCTCTTAACACTACTTTAACCAACAATAAACAACATCTAACAGGAAATCATATGATTTACAAGAGTTAGGGTTTATACCTTTCTAAGCTTAATCTTTGATTCTGGTTTTTGGATTCTGATCCTTGGCTTGCTAAGACATGATATTGGCCTAACTTATCACTCTTTCTCACTCTAGCTTCGAAATTATAGAGAGAGAAAAGACTTGGAGAGAATGCTAAGTAAATTAAGATTTTACTTAAGTTTACACTTTTACTTCTGAGTCATGCATCCAAATGTGCAAGGTGTCACTAAAGATCAGATATGGGATAGAATTTAAGCACAAGGGATAACTTTTGAGTGATGACTCACAAAGATTGTGTAATCTTTTACTTAAAGTTTAAGAAAAGGGTATTTCGATCATTTCGCACCCACTAAGAGTAATTTGGTCTTTTCCACTATAATTTGAAGGGCATTTTAGACATTTCACATTTATCCCATACCTTTTAACACTTAGGCATTTAAACTTAACTTTTGAATTCTCAAATTAGGGTTTTGAATATCCGAATTAGGGTTTTGGACTCTCGGAAACTGAAATTAGGGTTTACTATTTCTCACTTGATTTCCCTGATAAATTTTATACATAATTTACATATACATAATTGTGATAATATTTAATATCCCAAACTCTTAGTGTTACCCCTAATTAGGATTAGGGTTCGTTTATTAGGGTTTAGGGTTTCTAAAATGAAAACTAGGGTTATCCAACATTCGACTAAGATTTCTAATCCCTTATTATGGTTTACTAAGTTTATACTCTATCTGATCAATCATTGATTATCACTTCTATATCGTACAAATACATATTCATCAATACAATTTTTATAACTGTATTTTCTACCGAATCCCTATCCGGACTTAAGGTTAGGGTTTCTATTCTCTGTTAAGCACAACTCTACTCATATTTCCTTAGTTGATACACAAATTAACCACCTCTCTAGACTTATATCACAGATACTTAACTCAATATTAGTAATCAATATAACTATTAAATAGAAAAATTACACTACAAGAAAAAGGGTCATTGGTGACGGGCTTATTGGCGACGGCACATTTACCGTCGGTAATGAACTTAATGCCAACTTGGAAGCCGTCGAGAATGTCATTTCCCATGGGATAATTTGGTGCGAAAATTTGGCGGTGGAGGGAAAATTCATTGGCGACGGACACATAAATCAAAGGGGACGGCACGGCCGTCGATAATAACTTAATATCAACGAGGTCATTATCGACGGCGATGCCGTCGAAAATGAGTTCTGTTAATTAAAACCCTAGTCACGACGGCAACGACTCATTTTTCCCTCTCTTATATTTCTCTTTCCCTCTCAAATTCGCCCCTTACTATCTGATTTTCCCACTTAATTCTCAAATTTGCAATCTTAAATCTCTTATTTGGTCAATTGAATTCCCCCATTTCCCTCATCTTGCCCTGTTCGCCCATTTCCCTTATCCTCGTTGAGCTTCTCCATTTTCCATTTGGCCGCTGCAACTTCACCGGTCGTGTCTCCGCCCATTTCATCGTTACAACTCCAGAGGTCATACCCTGCGCTTGTACAAGGATTGGGGCTAGTTTGGTACTCTCCTAACCATATAAGAATTTTAGTTCTTCTCCTCTTTATATATATGTTTTGAATATTTTTGGGGGTCTCTGCTATTTTTGGGGTCTGTAATTTTTCTATATTCATGTGCTATTCATTTAAGGGTAGCAGTGTAGGAGCATTATCTGATGTGATTTTAAATTTTGGAAGCCATAATGTCTTTAACTGGTTTAGTTGGTTAATTTGTTTGTTAGTTTGGTACAAACATTACTTAGCTCTGTTCATTCATTTGACAAGTTATATATCTAATCTGATTAAGGGGTCAAATATTAGTAGCATGTCGAATGTGTATTTCAGGGCAATTTTGCAAGATTTTGAGCTAGTTATTGATCTAAGGAAGAGGAAGAAGAAGAGATATTCATGGGTATTGCAATAGTTATTAATCAAAGCTGCATGGGCATTGCAATATTCATCCCAACAAATTCTCAAGCAAAATCTTGAGACTCATTTAATATAGAACAAAAATGTTATTTGACGTTGTATGTCAATTTTTTTAAAAACGTTTTGAAAGATAATCCTTAAAAAGTGGACAAACGCAATTGGTAGTATCCTTTTTTCCATTTTTGTTAGCACTACGCTTTGGAAAGAGAGAAGAGGACTACACTTTGCCACAATTGATGTACTCAAATATGGATACATCATATATGTATGAAGATACCCATCTTTAGTGATAACATTTGAATTTGTTTTTAAAAAATTAGTTGGCATTAAAAACACCAAAACAAAATTGGCATTGAAAACACAAAATAGTATAATGTACAATTAAAGAAAATCAAAATGCGGAAAAATAGGAGGGAGTAGCCGGCTATTTAAGGAGGGAGCACATGGGCTTATTAAATGTTCCTTTCATTTTTTTTCAAACCTATTCACCCTCCCTCCTAGCTAATATTCCCTAGTAAGCTAGCTTAATTAAGATGTGATCTATGAATTAGGGAATTGCAAGGAAAATTGGAAGTTTTTAGTGATTTTGTGTGTGTGTGTGTGTGTGTGTGTGTGTGTATATATATATATACACATTTGTGGAGCTATAAATAGAGCCTTTCTCATTACCTAGTAAGCTAGCTTAATTAAGTTGAGATCTCAATGATTCTCATGTTAAAGATGTAGCATGTGTACTTTTGGTTGAGATACATCTATTTGAAACGAATATAATGCTTTCTCAATATAAATTACCATGTCTTTGTTTCCATTTTGTTGCTTAATTAAAATGGTAGCATTGTGTTATTCTAAATATGTTCTAGAGGATTATTTAATATGTAGTCTTTTATTTTGTATACTCGTGAGAATCGATGAATTAATTTCTTTTATTGTGGTTCATAATTAATTCTCAAGATAGTATTCCTTTTGTTCTAGGAAAGAGTTCAATTTCATACATGCATATTTTCATATAGTTTAGGAAGCTTAGAAACCCGTTAAAGATTCACTTAGTAGGAGTGAATCTCAAATAGTCCCCATTTTGGGATTTGTTTCAGTATGTTTCGATCTCACTTAGGTTTGGGTGTTAACGACTTGAGCACGCCTTTATATTTTTGAATTTTTGGTCAAGATATATCTCTTGATGTTCTTGGTTCGTGCATATTTAGATGATGTGTGTTAGTCTATTTCGTGTACTTGAAGACCATGGGAAATGTTGCAATAGAAATTTTTGAAAAATTTAAAGATGTGTTCAAGTTGTTTTCACATCGATGAATGGCACACATCCGGAATGGGATAAAGCTGACTACTTGTTAGAGTGGCGTATGAAGTTAGGAAACTCATAAGCTTGCATATACATTATCTTTGAGACTTGATTGTGTTTGTCTAACTTTCCATATATATAGCAAATGTTGTCCGAGATGTCATTGATCAAGTTGGATGGAACGTAGGGTAGCCACCGATAGGAGTGGGCTTAGCTCGAGTATCGTAGTGGGGTTGGACAGCTTTCTTAACTTCGCATTTGAGCAAGTCACCATGATGAGATCGATGTCCTTGTAAAAGGTGTGTGAATGAAGTGTGGAAGGAAAGGAGTGATGTCATGTGCGACTTATTTGTGTATCGTTCAAGCAGGGTTATACTGACACGGATCTATCATGGGGAAACCCGGTTGGATGAACATGAATCGTAACCGAATCCGGAGGTGACGAAACCTTTGACTGTACTAACATGATAGTCGAAGTTGTTGGTTCATACTTCCAGTGGAATACAGACAGGGATGGCAGTAGCATTGAGCAAGAGCCGGATGATGGGGCTAATAGTTTCTATGAGTTATTTCATGAAGCAGCGACGCCACTGTATGACGGGCACGAAAAGCACACCGTCTTATCTGCCGTGACTAAGTTTTTAAACTTCAAGAACAAGCATAACTGTAGTGAGAGAGGTTTTAATGAACTGTTAAGCATTGTGAAGGAGTGCTTACCTATAGGCAATAAGTTACCGGAGTCGTACTATGATGTGAAGAAAATGGTCAAAAGGCTCAATCTAGGGTATGAGAAGATTGATGCTTGTGAGAATGACTGTATATTGTATTACGGTGATGTCAATAAAGATAAGAGGTCATGTGATATTTGTGGTACAAGTAGATACTGTGAACAGCGCAAGAAAAAGGGAAAAGACGTGCCGAGAAAGATCTTACGTTACTTTCCTATTGCCCCGAGGCTTCAGCAGTTGTTCATGTCAACACATACCGCCGAGGATATGAGGTGGCACTCTACACGAGACATAGTCGAAGGTCAACTAACGCACCCAGAAGATGGGCTTGAGTGGAAATATTTTGATAATAAGCACCCCTCATTTGCTGAAGAGGTTTGCAAGGTTAGGCTTGGACTTGCTACGAATGGGTTTAATCCGTTTAACGGGCCTTACACAAAGCCCTACTCAACTTGGCCGGTGATTATTGTGGTGTATAACCTCCCGCCTTCGATGTGCATGAAAGATCCCTACATGTTCATGCCTTTACTAATTCCGGGTGATAATAGTCTGAGTAAAGACATCAATTTATACCTCAGGCTGTTAGTTGATGGGTTAAAGATGTTGTGGGAAAAAGGGGTTCAAACTTATGATTTATCTCTTAAGCAGAACTTTGACATGAGAGCAGCTTTACTGTGGACAATAAATGACTTCCGGCGTTAGGAATGATCATTGGATGGTCGACTCACTTGGCTTGTCATGTCCCGTGTGTATAGGGTCATTAAAGCTATGCGGCTCAAACATGGGGGAAATGAGTTTCTTTGCAACATCTAGATGCTTTTTGCCAGCCGATTGAACATCGTTATCGGCGGATGAGTAGACAATTCAATCAAAAAATAGAAAACGTCAAGTACCGGCGTCTTTTCTCGGGTCAAGAAGTGTTGAGTTAGATTAGTCGTTTGAAGTTTCCACCTCCGGGAAGAATCACAGATTGAACGAGCTTATGGTTACTAAGAAGGTTCACAATCGGACACACGATCCATGTTCTTTGACCTACCTTATTGGGTTACACTCTACATCCGTCATTGTTTAGATCTCGATGCATACTTTGAGAAGAACGATTTGATAACATTTTTATACAAATCCTAGATGCCAAGGTAGAACAAAGGACAACAAAAAGTCGAGATTTGATTTGGTAGAAATAAACATTAGGGAAGATCTGTGGTTGTATCGAGAGGGTAGTAAGACTAAGAACGCCTAAAAGTCGAATATACTTTGACCAGAAATGATTGATATTGATATATAATTGGATTAGTGGACTGAAGCTCCCAGATATATATTCTTCGAATATAGCAAGGTGTTGTAAAGTTGAAGAACTGAAGTTTCGAGGACTCAAAAGTCATGATTGTCACGTATTCATGCAGAAGTTGATCCATGTGGTATTTATCGACTTGTTACCAAAATGTGTAGTTGAAGCACTGACAAAGCTTTCTAATTTCTTCAGAGATCTATGCTTGACGGAGATACAGCTCAAAGACAGATAAAATAGAGATGCAGGTAATAGACACGTGTTAGAACTTACAGGACTCGATTTCGATATACGGAGACCGAGTTATCGCCAAGTTTGCAAAACTCACCAACACTTAGGCAAAAAGCCGAAAAAGAGGTCAAAACCCACATCGGCCGTCTGAATGACACGCAAACACACACATAGAACCGCGTAGGTATTAGACACGTGGTAGAACTTACAGGACTCGATTCCGATATACGGAGACTGAGTTATCGCCTAGTTTGCAAAACTCGTCAATACTTAGGCAAAAGGCCGAAAAAGAGGTCAAAACCTGCATCGGCCGTCTAAATGACACACAAACACACACATAGCACCGCATAGGTAATAGACACGCGTTAGAACTTACGGGACTCGATTCCGATATATGGAGACAGAGTTATCGTCCAGTTTGCAAAACTCGCGAACACTTAGGCAAAAAGCAGAAAAAGAGGTCAAAACCCGCATCGGCCTTCTGAATGACACGCAAACACACACATAGCACTGCGTAGGTAATAGACATGCGTTAGAACTTATGGGACTCAATTCCGATATACTGAGACTGAGTTATCGCCCAGTTTGCAAAACTCGCCAATACTTAGGCAAAAAGCCAAAAAATAGGTCAAAACCCGCATCGGCCGTCCGAATGACACGCAAACATAAACATAGCACCGCGTAGGTAATAGACAGGTGTTAAAACTGAAGGAAATTGATTCTGATATACTAAGACCGAGTTATCGCCAAGTTTGCAAAACTCGTCAACACTTAGGCAAAAAGTCGAAAATGAGGTCAAAACCCGCATCGGCCGTCCGAATGACACGCAAACACGCACATAGTACCGCGTAGGTAATAGACACGCGTTAGAACTAATGGGACTCAATTTCGATATACGGAGACTGAGTTATCGCCTAGTTTCTAAAACTCGCCAACACTTAGGCAATAAGCCGAAAAAGAGGTCAGAACCCGCATCGACCATCCAAATAACACGCAAACAAACACATAGCACCGCGTAGGTATTAGACACGCGTTAGAACTTATGGGACTCGATTCCAATATACGATGACCGAGTTATTGCCTAGTTTACAAAACTCGCCAACACTTAGGCAAAAAGCCAAAAAAGAGGTCAAAACCCGCATCGGCCGTTCAAATGACACACAAACACACACATAGCACCGCGTAGGTATTAGACATACGTTAGAACTTAATGGACTTAATTCCGATATACTGAGACCGAGTTATCGCCTAGTTTGTAAAACTCTTCAACGCTTAGGCAAAAAGCCGAAAAAGAGGTCAAAACCTGCATCAGCCGTCTGAATGACACGCAAACACACACATAGCACCGTGTAGGTATTAGACACGCGTTAGAACTTACGGGACTCGATTCCGATATACGGAGACCGATTTATCGCTAGTTTGCAAAACTCGCCAACACTTAGGCAAAAAGTCGAAAAAGAGGTTAAAACTCGCATCGGCTGTCCAAATGACACGCAAACACACACATAGCACCGCGTAGGTATTAGACACGTGTTAGAACTTACGGGACTCAATTCTGATATACGGAGACCGAGTTAACGCATAGTTTGTAAAACTCGCCAACACTTAGGCAAAAAGCTGAAAAAGAGGTCAAAACCCGAATCGGCCGTCCGAATGACACGCAAACAAACACATAGCACCGCGTAGATATTAGACACGCGTTAGAACTTCCGGGACTCGATTCCGATATACAAAAACTGAGTTATCGGCCAGTTCTCAAAACTCGCCAACACTTAGGCAAAAAGTCGAAAAAGAGCCCAAAACCCGCATCGGCCGTCCAGACGCCACGCAAACACAGACATAGCACCGCGTAGGTATTAGACACGTGTTAGAATTTACGGGACTCTATTCTGACATACGGAGACCGAGTTATCGCCCAGTTTGTAAAACTCGCGAACACTTGTAGAACACAAACTAAAATAATTTAATATGCTCTATTTTGGTCTTCGTTATTAATATTTTAATTTTGTAGGGTCTTGTTGATGAAACTCGTGGGGGTGGAGATGGCGCCACAGGCGATGCCCGTGGAGGAGATGGTGATGATCGTCGGGCTGATGCTGATGAGACTATGGAGGATGGGACCGGTGATGGGACCGGAGGTGGGACCGACGATGGGACCGGAGGCGATGGCATAGAGATTCCTGATCTTGGGCAGTAGTTAGTTTATATTTATATTTTGACTTTAATGTATGTATTTAGCTTTTGAGTTGTACAGACTTGAGTTTGGTATCTAATTTTATTGATTATTGATAGTAAAAGATATGATTGTTATTGGTATGCGTACATTGTCATTATTTGTTTTTCTTTAGTTTATAACAGGTAAAATGTATATGTAAATGAACAGGGGAATTTTGTAATTTTAATAAAAAACAAAATTTGGAGGTGGGTCATTGGCGACGGGGTGCAGTCGGCAATGACCTATAGCGACGAATCTAGAACTAAATTAAATAAAGCTCAATGGCGACGGGGGAAAACTCAGCCGTCGCCAATGACTGAATTATTAAAATTTAAGTATGGTTATTACTGACGGCCTGTCCGTCGATGTGGCCATCGCTAATGATTGATAGTGCCCTGACGACACGACGTCGTTTACAATGACATAGTTATCGACGCACGAAATGACGGAGCCAGGGGCGATTATCGAGGGCGACGGATGCCCTGTCATGAATGACCCCATTGCCGACAGCAATAGGGAAATTGGCGACTGCATGGCCCGTCGACAATGATTGATTTTTTTGTAGTTTATTCGTAAAATTTCGGATCCTCACATTCTCCCCTCTTATAAGGATTCCATCCACGAAATCATCATCACTGTATACTTTCCTTTATGTCTATCATTTGACATTCATTCCACTTTTAATTCCTTTTTAGGAATAAAAATAATTTTTGGGCTCAGCCTAAGTTTTATTTAACTTTTCTTGACCCATAATTTCCTTAGAAAATATAGTCCAATATCCATTCATTTAACGCAAGATTTAGATTTTGAATTAATGTATTCTCCCCTCCTTATAAGATTCGATTTTACGAATCTTGATCCATTCTTTATTCACAAATTCATAAAAATTTAATCTACACACTTAATAATAACATTTAAATTAAATCGTTAAACACATAGAATATTTATCTATCCATTTCTTATACCCTTGGTATTTTAACCAAATTGTGACCTCCATGGTTCAACCACAATATTTTACAATAGTACATATCAGTTTGCAACCGAACAACTCGACGTCCCTATGGAAAATGAGGCTTTGATGACTTCCCTTTCTCTTTTTTTTTGACTTATTTCTTTATATCTTATCATCCCATCTCTATCAATTATCTTATTCAAGATTTATCATCCTTCTCGTGACCTTTTTCCTATAACTAACGCTTCTGGATAGAGTTGGCCGAAACTCGTATCTCAATCTTAAATTTATTAAAATCTTTTATCAGTACCTCGTTGTTTCATTTAACTTTTAATATTATTTGTTAAATGTTTCCTCCTTCATAAATTTCTTCTTCACCAGAAGAGTACTATCACCAACATCATCTTTTATTATTAAGACTAAAATTCTATTTAAATCTTTTATAGTATATTTTGAAATACTTTTTAGACTTATCATTAACTCATGTTCTACCATAATTCATCATATTTGATGCATAACTCTCTCCTTTTTACCTAACAATTTGTAAATACCTTCCCAATTTGAAATATATTATATATCAACAAGTTCCACAAATTACATATCAGTTCACCTTACCAATACTATTACATAATGTACATATCCCTAAATCATAGACAAAAAGATAAAATATATTTATCATTACCGAACTTATACAAAAGTTGTAACCGCTACCATACATATAGATGTATTCACATATACTTTTCAAAATACTATCCAAACATTCTTACTATTTCAAATATCACAAAACCTATCTATCATCTTAGACGTTTCCACTCCCTTCACCTGCTGGTTTGGATTTGAGATTTTGATTCCCCTTTAGGTTAAGATTTATGGGCTTTGGACAAAATTTTGCAATGTGTCCCTCCACCTCGCAATTGAAACACTTAATCCCGATGATCTTATTGTTCCTACTATGTTTCTGCCATGGGCATCTATTTGAATAATGTCCAATATTTCTACAAGTAAAACATTGAGTCCCTCAAAACATACATATCCCGTTGTGCTTCTTCTTACAAATACGACAACCTTCATTTCTTTGACTGGTGCTACTATGTCCCTTTTTCCCAGAGTTATTTGAAGAATTTACATCCCTCTTCCTTTTACGATCTCCCTTCGTTTTACATTGTCTTAATATTTCATTTCCTGATTCCTCAATCCCCTTCAATTCTGATGGTCCCACTAATTTAAAGTCCAAGGTAATCCTTAAAGTATTAGGTTCAACTTCTGGTAGATTCCCTAACCTCCATCGTGAAGCGTCTAGTAACACGTTTACCAACTGTTGGGTTGGGTTTTTCTATATCTGGTTTCCATCGATCTCTGATGGTGATCCTCCTTGTGATGTCATTTATCTAAAGATACCAAATAACTAAGTATAAGTATGAAAATCATTTCAATTTGACAAACAACAAGGTGTATATATTTAATTATATATATATATATATATATATATATATATATATATATATATATATATTGTAACATTCCGAAATTTTAAATTGTAATATTAAATATTTATTGAATTATATAAGTATTTAATGGATATGTTAATTGTTGAATAAATAATTGTTCAATTTGATTTGATTTAATCTAGTTATTTATTTGTTAAGTAAATAATTCAGAGTTAAGAAAATTAATTGTTATGAGATTATATACTAATATAATTTAATAATTAAGTTAGAGAGCTTATAATGATTAAATGAATTATAATATTTTAATTGGAATTTGCAATTAAAATAAGGTGTTAGTTGGTTAAATAAAATTATAATTATAAAGGAAATTATAATTATGTGATAGTGATTTATGTGTTAAAGTAATTTAATAGAATAGTATTTGAATTGATTAAACTGATTATTTAATTAAATAGAAGTGTGACAAAGAACCTTGCTATAAAGGAGTTATTAAAATAAATTAAAGGAGTTTAATTTAGTTTTGGCCAAACAAGCCTTAATGCATATTAAGTCTTTAATCTAATAGTAATTTTATCAAACAAGGTATAAGGATTAATCCATTTCTTTTAATTAGGTTTACCAAACAAGGTGTAAGGTTTAAAGGGTTATTTTATTAGTCTAGCCTAACAAGCCTTATGGCTTTTGAATTTTAACACTTAGATAACTGATATCAGTTATCTCTATATTAATATTATATAATTAATATATATTATTACTATATACGTTATATTTTACTACGTAAGATAGAGTTAGGAGAAGAAAAACTCAGAAGAAGAAAAAGGAAGAGAAAAAGAAAAAATGAGAGAAAATTGAGAGAATCCTAGAAGGTTTTGATAAAGGAATTTGAGGAAAGAGGTATTGTTGATCAAAGGAAGGAAAATCTTCATCATCTAGCATACAAGGTATCATCCAAACCTTTTTCTTTAAAAAATTTGTTGTCTTCTTCTTCTTCCAAAAAGTTCTCTGTAAAAAATTTGTAAAAGATGAATTGTTGATGTATATAGCTTTGTATGATAATTGTTTGTTAAAAGGTTGTTTTCATAAGTTATAAATGAGTATAGATAAATTACTTCAAGTGTGTATGTATTTTGTGAAAGAAAATATATTATAGTGAGCTTTTTGGTTATGGCTTAGTTTAAAGTAAAATTAAGGATTTACTGGTTGTTTAAATTATAATTTGACTATTGAATTTGTAAGAGGATGAATAAACATAAATATCATATGTTGAATTGACTGTTTTGATTGAAAAACAAAGTTACAGTGATGATTTTTATTTAAAATGTCAAAAATGGAGTTTTTATCAAAAACAGTGAAATTGGGTGTTGTAAATTTGATGTTTATGTTATTTTATGGGTAGAATCATGTTAAGAGTCTTTACAATATGTTTACATGAAGTCTCTGTATGTATTACATGAAATTAGTTTGTTAGATTGGAGCTTGTAGGCCAATTTGGCTTTTTGTTGATGATGTTGTCGAGGCTGGTCGCCAAGTCCGAGTTTAGCGGCCAGTACTGCCAAGCAATGTAAGTTTCCATACAAGAACGCCAAACCGCTGGTTCGTATCGCTATCAGAAAGATTACCAATAGCCAGAAGGTCGCCCCACACAAAGTAAATAAAGTAGCCATAGCCATGAAGTTAGCGTAATGGTCTGAAAGTTTTATTTAATTACACAAAGTCTGAAAATAAATGATATGTGTTAATAATAAGACTGTTAAATTATGATTTCAGTAGTACTAAACTAAGAATGAGCATGTTATCAAGGGATTAACTAGTATTAGTATTTACGTAATTCGATTATGTAAATTGAAAATCAAATCTTCATGTTGTATATACTTGTTTATATATATAAAATGTTGGTAGGGACTAATTATGTCATGATGACATATATATAGGATATTGAGATTCGAGTTGTAAGGTCTAGCTTGTGCTCAATGCAAGTTCTCTAACCCTAAAACTTCGTTGTACAAGTTTAATTTCGTTAAGTACGTTATAGCTTTTAAATTCAATTACAATTTTGCAAGTTGCTAACTCTACACTTTCGTAGAGCTAGATTATTTATTATTGAGAAAGTTCTTGTATCTATTGTTCATGAGGATGCAAGTATTCTAAATCTTATATTTTAATATTGAGAAAGTTTCTTTAATATGTAACTTGTTATTTAGCATGCGAGTCGCTATATTTTAATATTCTAGTGTTGAACAACTTTATCGTTCAAATTACTATTCAATATGCATGCTTAGCATCCAATTTTCAATAACCTTGACTTAATATTGTTCAAGCAAATTATGTTATGATTATTCAATGTTTATGCTATTAGATTATTCCTAAAGCATGATATTAATTTACAAATATCGATTCAGTTATGATTATTCCATAGCATACAGTTAGTTCTTTTGTATTCAACTAATCCTTAGTTGATGACCGTTGAATTCTAAATTACCTTGTAATATATCCAAACCAAACCTACTTTGGGGTGGACTTGTATTCTAAATACTGAGATGAACAACTCTGTTATTAGAGGTTTACGCTTAGCGTTGAAATGGTTGTCCACAATACATTGTACAAAGGACTGATCCCCCTAAGTACGTGGACTCCTTATAATCTTATGATTGTTAAAGTTAAAGTTGAAAGATTACTTATAACTGTAGACATGATTCGTGGTCATTAGACCCTCAGTAGTATGTTTCAGAATGTAATAGAACCTATCATTCAGTTCAATTGAGCCTATATCTGGCAAATGATGTAATGTTGTAAAGTTATTCATTCTTATTTCAAGTGAGCTTTGTTTGCTCACTCTTGCATATTTATTTACTTATTGTAGCTAAGGTTGACACGGTAAATGAACCTACAACTAGCAAGGAAAAGGGGAAAATGTACAAGTGATGAAGACTTGTAATTTTATTTTTATCGTTATGGTAATAGACTTTTAAATATGATGTAATGTAATAAATTTTAAATTCCGCATTTAAATGATTGTAATTAAAGGTGAGATAACCTGAGAGATTTTTATCTAAGTATAATCCTGTATGGGCAGGTGTCTATTATTCAATTTTATTATGATTGGGTAGTTAGTAATGAATGTTTGATTAAGTGAACACCAAATCTTGAGTAAATGAAGTACCAGGATTTGGGGGTGTCACAAGTTGGTATCAAAGCTTTAGGTTATGAACCTTAGGTGGGGAAAAGCCTTAGGAAGTAACCTTTGAAAAGATAGTGGTGATTAACTCTTATCGAGTTTTAAGGAAGAAGTTAAAACACTTATGTGCTTATGTGTTTATAACTTATGTACTCGTGAGTGTCGAGTAGTAATGATTAATAATTAAAGCTTAAAATTTTATTGTCAGGATGACTAATGTCGGAGAATCCAGTCAGGCTGGGGAGGGAGGACCTCAGATGCCTATAGAGGAAGAGCCTTGCGACATTCAGGTTGTTTGGGAACAATTACTGCCATGGGAGTCAGCCTCGTTGGTCACAGTAGTTGAAGATGAGGATGACGACGTGGAGACGGATGAGGAGGATCCCGTTGAGTTGCCACAGGAGGATGAGGATGACGAGGACGAGGAGGAAGAGACTCTATTAACCTCGATGGCTGCTCGTATGTACGATGAAGACTACGACCGTAACGTGGAACTTTAGAATACAGCAGGAGTTGCGAGGAGATAGTAAATGAAAAAAATGCACTGCGCAATGACACAAAAAAGACAAATGAGATCCGTGATCGTGAAGAACGAATGACAAATGTCGAGGACAAACTAGTACGCATTAAAGGAGAAAAAACAACAACTAATCGAAGTGGTCATTTGAATCAAGAACAAAAGAGAGAGAACAAGCTACTAAGAGGGCAAGAGCTGAAGGTGCCTACGAGGAAGCTTTTCAATGAACCAGAATAGTAGTGAGAGACGCGCAGTCAAAGAGGATGAAGATAGAAGAGATGGATAAAGTATTTAACACCACGATTAATCGAGCTCAAGATCGGGTCATGGGATATCCTATTCAGTTCGAGACGCTGCCATCATACGTATTAGATCACAGAACAATGTTCCGAGTCATGGAGGAAGAACGTAGTAAGGCTAAGCAGTATCTTAGTAGAACATCGTAGTTGTTGTACGATGAATAAAATGTTAAATAAATTGTAAATCCCAAGTGTTATGCAACCTATGGGATATTACGATGATGTTGTCCTAAAACTTTTGTAGTTCAGGGAAGTAATGTAAATAGCAGTGATGCTATTGTTTTATGTTTTCAAAGAGATTATGAATAAATAAAAGTTTTTACTTTATTCAAAGTGTTATGTGTTATGTGGTTATTTCTTTGTGGAGGCAAGTTAAGTAGAAATTACTTAAAAGAATTGAATAATAATCTAATGACTGTATTTTTATCAGAAAATGCCTCCCAGACGTCAACCACCACAACAGAGAACCACTGAAGGAACCAATAATGATAATGTTGATGGTAACCCCGTTCAACAACAAGTGACGCTACTGACAGGAGCGTTGCAGAATCAACCACAGAACCAAGGAACAACATATAAGGATTTCAAGGCGGTTGGACCACCTGAATTCCGTGGGTCCATGAATCCAAATGCCACGCACTGGATTATGGAGATAGAAAAGGTGTTCGATGTCGCTAGGGTAAGGGAAGATCAGAAGACTGCTTTCGTAACATTCATGTTGAAAGCAGAAGCTAGTTATTGGTAGCAGACCAATTGTCGCTAGGGTAAGGGAAGATCAAAAGACTGCTTTCGCAACATTCATGTTGAAAGCAGAAGCTAGCTATTGGTAGCAGACCAATAAAACTCGTGAAGGGCCAGGGGTGATGACCTGGGATAGGTTTAAGGAAATATTCTTCGAGACCTATTTCCCGGAGAACTCGAAGAGTCAGCTAGAAGTGCAATTTCTGGAATTAAAGTAAGGAACGATGATTGTATCTGAGTATGCCGCTAAATTCAATGAATTGGCAAGGTTTGCGCCATATCAAGTCAGTACGGACGAACGCAAGGTAAAGAGGTTTGAACATGGACTGAAGCCCTAGTTGTACAGTAGGGTTTCCCTGTTTTAGTTAAAGACTTTCGCAGTAGTGATGGAGAAAGCAATACTCGCTGAAGGTGGAGGCGAGGCAGTGAAAAAGTTCAATCAGGAACAGAAAAAGAAAAAGAATGAGGTGAAAATTAAGAATGGAAATGGTAGTAGTGGAAACGGCAACAACAACAACAACAACAACAACAACAACTTGAAGAAGAAGTGGAATGGGAATATGGGTGCTGGAAACCAGTAGGGTAACCAGCAAAACAAAAAGTTTGAAGCATGTGCGACATGCGAGAAATTTCACAAGGGTGCGTGCTTGATGGGGAAATGAGTATGCTTTAATTATGGCCAGGAGGGTCACATCGCCCCAAATTGCACACAACCTAAGAAGAACGTGTGCTTCACGTGCGGATCCAAGGATCACTTTGCTCGTGAATGCCCTAAGAAGAAGGAAGGAGTGATAACCAGAAGTAATGGAGGTAACAATGGAAGTACATGGGCCATTGCTGGACCTACAGCATCAAACAAACCCACAGCTAGAACCTTCAACATGACTGTGCAATCAAAAGATGTTGTGTCAGGTATTATCCCAATCAATGATATAAATGCTTATGTATTATTTGATTCGGGTGCTACTTGTTCGTTTATATCTGATGAATTTGCTAAGAGGTTAGGAGTGCCTAGTGAAGAACTAAATTTTCCTTTGAAAATAGAAATTGCGAATAAAGAAGTAATCCCTATTAGATTCGTATACAAGAACTGTAGGGTGAATATTAAGCAAAATATCTTTTTGGCAGATTTGATTCCGATTAGACTTGGAGAGTTTGATGTTATTTTGGGAATGGATTGGTTGTTCAAGTATGGAGCGGTAATTGATTGCCAAAAGAAGTGTATAAACCTTATGACTCCGTCAAAGGTAGTAATCTATGGTAGCAAGTCACCTAGACAAATGAAATGTCTGACGATTATGCAGGCCAAGAAATTGTTGAGTCAAGGTTGTGTAGGCTATTTAGCTTACATAGTCGATACTCAGAAGAAGAATGTAAAAATGGAAGAAATACCAGTAGTAAGGGAAATCGAGGATGTGTTTCCAGAGGATTTGCCAGAACTTCCGCCTGACAGAGAAATTGAGTTCATGATCAACTTGGCGCCAGGAACAGCATCAATATCGAAGACCCCATACATAATAGCTCTGGTAGAAATGAAAGAACTGATGGTACAGTTACAAGAGTTGCTAGACAAGAAGTATATTCAACCAAGCGTATCGCCGTGGGGAGCGCCAGTATTATTCGTTAAAAAGAAGGATTGGCCGATGCGTCTTTGCATTGATTATAGAGAATTGAACAAAGTCACTATTAAAAACAAATACCCGTTGCCAAGAATAAATGACTTGTTTGATCAGTTGAAGGGTGTTAAATACTTCTTGAAAATTGATTTGTGAAGTGGGTATCACCAATTGAAAGTGAGGAAGGAGGATATACCTAGAACGGCATTCAGAACTCAGTATGGACATTACGAGTTTCTGGTGATGTCTTTTGGTTTGACCAATGCCCCTGCTGCATTCATGGATTTGATGAATAGGGTGTTTAAACCATTCTTAGACAAGTTTATAGTGGTATTTATCGATGACATTCTTGTGTATTCCAAAACTCAAGAAGAACGCGTGGAACACTTACGTTTGACATTGGAAACACTAAGAAAGGAAAAATGGTACGCAAAATTCTCTAAGTGAAAATTTTGGCTAGATCGTGTACAATTTCTTGGGCATGTGATTGACAAAGACGGAATTTCAGTGGATCCATTGAAAGTAGAAGTTGTAATCAATTGGGAACAACCAAGGACACCTTCGGAGGTGAGGAGTTTCTTGGGACTGGCCGATTATTACAGACGATTCATTCAAGACTTTTCCAAGATAGCCACTCCGTTAACAAATTTGACAAGGAAGGCTATAAAAAATTTTTGGACGGAGAAGTGTGAAGAAAGTTTTCAAGATTTGAAGAAAAAGTTAAGTATGGCACCTGTGTTGGCATTACTAGATAATACAAGAAACTTTGTCGTGTATAGTGATGCCTCACACAAAGGGTTGGGTTGTGTTCTTATGCAAAATGGTAAAGTTATTACATAAGCATCAAGACGATTGAAGGATTATGAGAAAGGGTATCCGACTCATGATTTGGAATTAGCTGCAGTAGTATTTGCTCTCAAGATATGGAGACACTATCTCTATGGAGAGAAATGTGAAATCTACACAGACCATAAAAGTCTGAAGTATATTTTCACACAGAAGGGCCTAAATATGCGACAAAGGAGATGGATGGAATTGATAAAGGATTACGATTGTGAGATCTTTTATCACCTGGGCAAAGCGAATGTGGTTGCAGATGTTTTAAGTAGGAAAGGTCGGGAAAAATTAATGCTGATAACAACTTAGGAGGAGCTCATTTCAGCAATGACAAAACTGGAGTTGGAAATCAAATTTCCAAAAGAATCCAACGAATAACTATTCCAGATAGAAGTTGGTCCAACTCTAGTTCATAAAGTGAAGAATGCTCAACTACAAGATGAAGAGTGTGGGAAAATAAACGATAATTTGATTGAGGGTAGTGATGTAAAACACAAGATTGATACCGAAGGATTACTACGATTCGAGGGAATAATTTGGGTTCTAGCAGTGCCAGAGCTTAAAGAAGAAATTTTGATCGAAACACACAACACAAGATATTCGATTCATCCAAGAAGTACAAAGATGTATCAAGATTTGTGGCGACATTTTTGGTGGCCAAATATTATAAGAGATGTTATTGAATGTGTGGCCAAATGCTTGACATGTCAAAGAGTCAAGGCTGAACATCAAAGACCAAGCGGATTACTTCAACTGTTGGAAATACCAGAATGGCAGTGGGAACACATCACAATAGATTTTGTGGTGGGTCTTCCAACTAATCAGAGAGGATACGATGCGATATTGGTAATAGTGGACAGATTGACAAAATCTGCACACTTTTTGCCAATAAAGATTAGATTTGATCTTAATCAACTAGCGAAGTTGTACGTTAAAGAAGTCGTGCTAAGACATGGAGTTCCAGTGTCAATTGTGTCAGATAGAGATCCAAGGTTAACATCAAACTTCTGGAAGAGACTACAAGAATGTATGGGAACACAGTTGCGAATGAGTACAGCATACCATCCGCAAACTAACGGGCAAAGCAATCAAAACATTGGAAGATATCTTTGAGAGTACGCGTCTATGGATTTCAAAGGAAATCGAAGAACATTTATCGTTGGTGGAATTTGCTTACAACAACAATGCTACCACGCAAGCATCGGCATGACGCCGCATTTGAGGCATTATACTGGCAGAAAGTCGAGTAACTACACCGCATCGGGATGAAGTCATTGAACGCCAAATGTTAGGACCGTAATCGGTACAACAAATCACGAGATTGTCAAACTCATCGTAACAAGATTGGTAGCAAATTTCAAGACGTATGAAAAAGTTTGATGATCAACACATACAAGATCGTGCATTCGATGTAGGAACTTTCATATTTCTAAAAGTTTCTCCTTGGAAGGGAAAAATTCGTTCGGTAAAAAGGGAAAGCTAAGCTTTAGGTTTATTGGACCCTTTGAAGTGCTGCGAAGAGTGGGAGAAGTGGCTTACGAGGTAGCTCTACCTCTAGAGTTGGAAAACATTCACAATGTTTTTCACATTTCGGTATTACGACCGTATAAACCCGATTACAAACACGTGATCGAGTACGAACCATTGTAGTTTGATAAAGACTTGTCTTATGAAGAGATTCCTATCCAGATAGTTGATAGGAAAGAACAGGTGCTCAGGAATAAAGTTATACCTTCTGTGAAGGTAATATGGAGAAACCACAACGCTGAAGAAGCTACGTAGGAACTCGAGGATAAAATGATGAAAGATTACCCTGAGTTATTTGTTTAATCTATGTCTTCGATCCTGGGGACAGAATCTTTGTAAGTAGGGAAGAATGTAACGAATGATTTGTTTGAGTTATGATTCTGAGGACAAAATCCTTGTAAGAAGGGAATGATGTAACATTCCAGAATTTTAAATTGTAATATTAAATATTTATTAAATTATATAAGTATTTAATGGATATGTTTATTGTTGAATAAATAATTGTTTAATTTGATTTGATTTGATCTAGTTAATTATTTGTTAAGTAAATAATTAAGGAGTTAAAAAAATTAATTGTTATGAGATTATCTAATAATTTAATTTAATAATTAAGTTAGAGAGCTTATAATGATTAAATATATTATAATATTTTAATTGGAATTTGTAATTAAAATAAGGTGTTAGTTGGTTAAATAAAATTATAATTATAAAGGAAATTATAATTATGTGGTAGTGATTTATGTGTTAAAGTAATTTAATAGATTAGTATTTGAATTGATTAAAATAATTATTTAATTAAATAGAAGTGTAAAACCCCAACTTTTATGAATAAAGATAAATTTTCTATAAATATCATTTTTAAATATTATGGAATGAATTTGATATATTGTTATAGTTGTGGGTAATATTTATAAATTTTGCAAAATACGCAAGTTGTTATATAATATTCGATTGGTTTGGGAATATTCGCTTTAACAAGGAATATTCATACAACTAACTACAATCATCGGTGGACCTCATTAATGGAATTATTGTCGAATCGAGAAAACGACAAAAAATACTTTATGAAAATAACGGCGGAAGTTTTACTGCTTAACTATTGAAACACCTTTATTAGTTAAAAGTAAATGAATACGATAGTCAAGACAAAGAAGACACTGCAGATTGATTATTGATACTTACGTGAGAAGTCACTCGCTTTTGTTCAATTATTGTTACGAAGAATTGTCTTGCGTAGTATCTCACGTTATTTGATTCAATTATTGTCAATATTTTATAATCAATAATTAAAATGACAAAGTTATTAATATTATTATTCGCAATATTAACAATGTCTAAGTTCACAAGGAGAGGTTTGGTCACCTAATTGCGCGCCAATGGGGAGAAATCCTTATTGGAAAGCCCCCTCTTTCCTGGGAACGACCTGGTCGATTAATATTATGAATTATAATAATGATGATGAGTTTTGTTTTATTAGTATTATTAATGTAATAAAATAAAAAAGCTTTTTATATAAAATAGAATACTTTTATAAAGTTATTCGCTTTATTAGACTAATAGTAAAATCTTTTTATAAAAAATGTAATACTTTTATAAAGTTATCTCATTTTATTAGATAATAATTAGAATATATTATATTTTATTATGCATAGTGTTTGCATAAAGTGCACCGCATAGTGTTTGCATAGTAAAATCTTTTTATATAAAAAATGTAATACTTTTATAAAGTTATTCGCTTTTATTAGATTATAAATAGAATATATTATATTTTATTGTAAACCAATACTGACCGTCTGCTTAAAGTAAATCAATCTCGACCGCTCATGAATTAGTTACTATGCGTATCCCATTCTTCTATAAATAGAAGCTCATTCCTTCATTATTTCTTACGAATTCACTAAAACTCTAGAGAGAGAAACTATAAAGAGAGTTCTTCTTCTATAATCTTGAGTGTATTTCTTTATATTTTAAGAAAGCTTTGAGCATAGTGCTAGTTTTCTTTGAGTATATCATCGCCCTACCAGTCAAAATACTCTTCTTTTACGGTAAGGAATATTATTTATTGTACTCGTTAGGGGTATTCCTTCTTTCTTATTGGTGAAATTCTTTTGTTATTCCATTCTTTATTATTCTGTTGGAATAACTTGTATACGCGGGATACCCTATACTTGGTGAAATTCTTATGTTATTCCATTATTTATTATTCTGTTCGAACATCCTGTCTGTGCGTTTACGCATGACCTGGTTCCGTTGTTTATTATTCTATTGGAACATCCTGTCTATGCGTTTACGCATGACCTGATTCCATTATTTATTATTCTGTTGGAATATCCTGTCGGTGCGTTTACGCATGACCTGGTTCCATTATTTATTATTCTGTTGGAATAACATGTTTGTGCGGTGTATCGCATGCCTGGTGATTTTTTTTGTTATTTCATTCGTTATTATACTTAGTTGGTTAAAGTTTTGACTTCTATACTCCATGAAATTAGTGGAATATCCTTGATATTTGTGCTTCATCCAGTAACTTTTCATGGAAATATTCTTCTGAGCATTCTTGAGTGTTACTCTACAAAGAAGTATCATGTTGACAATTTGGACATTATTAGTTCCTGGATAAATTAATTCTTGAACTTGTTTTATTGAATTCTTATATCATTGTCATCATCCTTATGTTTATATTATGTTGAAAGTCATATGTGGCATGTAGTGCATAGATGGACTTGGTATGATTATGACCAGAGATTATTCAGTGTAATCATGACCGTAATGTTATAAATGATGTGGAAAAAGTCCTCATTGACCCGTAGTGCATTGATGGACAGTTGTTGGCATGATCATGACCATTGATGAATACACGAATATCCTTTCAATGTGGTGCATGGATAATTTGTGGTTGTGATACTAATGAATATCATCGTCAGAAAAGTGTGGGGATGATGTGGATTATTTTTTAAGGTGAGTCTCAAATGATAAAAGTCATGAAAACTCATTAAAATCATAGAAGATAGTAGATTTTATTCTCTACTGACTCTTCTAATGGATTGCTTTGTCCCCTATTGCAGCTTAAACTTGATGTTTGTTATATTTTAACGCTTTAACACTGTTGAAGGCTAATGATAATTTATTCTCGCATTATTTTAGTCATAATATTTCATCGGGCTAGTTGAGCTCACCCTTTTGCTTTCATTGTTCTCTTGAGAAATGAGAACGTAGCGAGGACTAGTCGGGGAATAAAGTGATGGTCCGGATAATAGCATTAGTAGTCCTCACTATTCTATGAAATAGTGTGATAATAAATGTAATGAGGACCCCATTGAGTTTGTATATTGTCTAGATGACAATATTTGTATTAAAACTCACAAAGATATGTTTAGTCGTATTTTACACGAATTGTTGTATAATTAAGTTGTATTTGAATTTTGTACCATGTATTTGTCGACTCGTATAGGTGATGTATACCGATTTTGGGGCGCCACAGTTAGTATCGGAAAAGCTTTTATATAAAATAGAATACTTTTATAAAGTTATTCATTTTATTAGACTAATAGTAAAATCTTTTTATATAAAATGTAATAATTTTATAAAGTTATCTCATTTTATTAGACAATAATTAGAATATATTATATTTTATTATGCATAGTGTTTCCATAAGTGCTCTGTATAGTGTTTCAGATAGTAAAATCTTTTATATAAAAAAAATACTTTTTATAAAGTTATTCATTTTATTAGATTATAAATAGAATATATTATATTTTATTGTAAACCAATCTGGACCGTCCATTTAAAGTAAATCAATCTGGACCGTTCATGAATTAGTTACTATGCAGTCCATTCTTCTATAAATAGAAGCTAATTCCTTTATTATTTCTTACGAATTCACTGAAACTCTAGAGAGAGAAACTATAGAGAGAGTTCTTCTTCTATAATCTTGAGCGTATTTCTTTAGAGTTTAAGAAAGCTTTGAGCGTAGTGCAAATTTTCCTAGAGTATATCCTCTCCCTACCAGTCAAAATACTCTTCTTTTACGGTATGGGATATTATTTGTTGTACTCGTAAGGGGTATTCTTTATTTCTTATTCGTGAAGAGAACTACTGTTATTCCATTCTTTATTATTACATTGGAATAACTCCTTGTATCTGTGGATACCCTATACTTGGTGAAATTCTTACATTATTCCATTCTTTATTATTCATTTGGAACATCATGTATACGTATGCTTACGCATGACCAATTCGTTCCGTTATTTATTATTCTCATTGGAACATCCATGTCTGCATGCGTTTAAGCATGACCTGGTTTCATTGTTTATTATTATTCATAATATCCCGCTTAATGGCGCTTACGCATGACTTTAGTTCCATTATTTATTATTACATTGGAATAACTTTTGTCTATGCGATCTATCGCAAGCACGGTGATTTCTTTTGTTATTCCATTCTTTATTATACTCGGTTGGTTAAAGTTTTGACTTCTATACTCCATGAAATTAGTGGAATATCCTTGATATTTGCGCTTCATCCAAAGATCTTTTCATGGAAATATTCTTGAGCATTCTTGAGTGTTACTCTACAAAGAAGTATCATGTTGACAATTTGGACATTATTAGTTCCTGGATAAATTAATTCTTGAACTTGTTTTATTGAATTCTTATATCATTGTCATCATCCTCATGTTTATATTATGTTGAAAGTTATTTGTGGCCTGTAGTGCATAGATGGACTTGGTATGATTATGACCAGGATTATTCGGTGTAATCATGACCTTAATGTTACAAATGATGTGGAAAAAGTCTTCATTGACCCGTAGTGCATTGATGGACAGTTGTTGGCATGATCATGACCATTGATGAATACATGAATATCCTTGGTTGTGGTGCATGGATAATTTGTGGTTGTGATACTAATGAATATCATTGGCCGTAGTGCAGGGATGATGTGGATTATTTTTTAAGGTGAGTCTCAGCGATAAAAGTCATGAAAAACCTGTTAAATCATAGAAGATAGTAGATTTTATTCTCTACTTGACTCTTCTAATGGATTGCTTCTTCCGCTGCAGTTAAACTTGATGTTTGTTATATTTTATCAGTTTAACACTGTTGAAAGCTAATGATAATTTATTCTACATTATCTTAGTCATAATATTTCTTACTGGGCTAGTTGAGCTCACCCTTTTGCTTTCATTATTCTCTTCAGGAAATGAGAACGTAGCCGGGACTAGTCGGGGAACAGAGTGATGTTCCAGATAATAGCATTAGTAGTCCTCACTATTCTATGAAATAGTGTGATAATAAATATAATGAGGACCCCATTGAGTTTGTATATTGTCTAGATGACAATATTTGTATTAAAACTCACAGCATATGTTTAGTCGTATTTTACATGAATGTTGTATAATTAAGTTGTATTTGAATTTTGTACCATATATTTGGTGACTCAGAATAGGTGATGTATACTAATTTTGGGGGCATCACAGTTGGTATCAAAGCTTAGGGATATGATCCCTGGCTAAGATGTGAGAATAGAACTAGGAGGGGAGAGATGGGGAATTCCTTCACTAGTATGACCTATCTAAGTTTATTTGGTATTTAATTGGTCGGTCAGAATATAGGGATAATATGTTAAATGTCAATTAACCTTTCTTTTATGGAAGTATCTGAAAATGACATCCGAGAATGTTGAGAATAGCAATGGAGCACAGGCGACCGTTGATTCACCACATATCAATAATCAGGATAATGTGCATCAGGAAGGCGACAATCCTCATGCAAACAACAACACTGACCAAATGATGAATGATGGAATGTTCAAAGGCTTTATGCAATTCATGCAACAGCAGGAAAGAGCAGCTCCTGTCCAAAATGTTGGTGGAAACACTGGAAACTCTCGGACGGTCACCGGTAAACAGTTCAAGGAGCTGGGACCACCGGAGTTTATTGGAGAGCCAAAACCACTTAAGGCGGAAGCATGGATAAAATAGATCACCGAGATATTTGATGTCTTGGGATGCTCAGAGAGCAAAAGGTTCCTTCTTGCCTTTATGTTGCGAGGAGAGGCGATTCTTGGTGGAAATCGGTGGCGTACTCAACTGCGCAAAGATGAAGATGTCTTGGGAGAAGTTCCAAGAACTATTCAATGACAAGTACTTTTCCGAAAGTATTCATCACATAAAAGAGGTAAAGTTCATCAAGTTGGAGCAGAATAATATGACTATGTCGCGATCTGAAGCTAAGTTTGCTTTGTTGTCTCGGTTTGCGTCCCACTTGGTGGATAATGAAGAGAGAATGATGGCGGATGTTTTAAGAGGTTTAAAGCGGAGATACGTCAACATCTTATTTCTCATAAACCGTGTTTGTATTCGATGTTGTAAATAGGGCTCAGTTAGTAGAGCGCGATAATGAGTCAACGCAATAAAATGAGAGCAGATGGCAAAATGATAATACCAGTGAGAACAGTCATCGAAGCGGTAATAACAAGCGTGGAGGGAATCAACAAAATAGATGTGGTAACCACTTTGGTGGTAATTAGGGCCAAAATAATAAGAATGGACATTTCAAGAAGAGGAGATTCAACAATGATGGAAAGACGTCGGCACTGACAAAGACCGTTGTTAAGGAAGGAGAAACGACCACCTATCATATATGCTTCAAATGCGGAGGGAGGGACACATCGGTCAAAGCTGCACGATGCCATCCAAAGCATGTTATAATTATGGAAGAAGGTCACTTAGCCCGATTTTATCGTTCACCAGAAGACAAGTTCACTAGGATGGAGGCACCAAAGGTCGTCCCGGAAAAATCAAAAGCCGTGGTCTGAGGAGGCGTTTGTTGTGACCTCCCGAGAAGCAAGGAACCCGAATGAGGTCATCACGGGTAAGCTTATCATAAACTCTAGCGAAGTCTATACTTTATTTGATTCCGGTTCTACCCATTCTTTTATTTCTCCTACTTGCGCTCAACGATTAAATTTGACTCCGGAGAAATTAGACTTTGACTTATTTGTGGAAACTCTGTTGGGAGAAACTTTCATTACATCCAATATTTATAAGTCTTGTTTGGTTCAAATCGGTACCCTCACATTACCTATCGATCTTATTTCATTAAAAATACTTGCATTTAATGTGATTCTAGGGATTGATTTGTTAACTACTCATCATGCTAAAATTAATTTTTTTCATAAGGTTGTTAGCTTTCATATTCCTAATCAACCTATTATGCGAATTCGAGTGACCAAACTATTAAAATCAATCACGGTCATCTCAAGCCATAAAGCTATTCGTTTATTGAAAAACGGATGTCAAGCTTTCTTAGCTCATGTCATGGATCTAAACAAAAATACGTCAGTTTTGAATGATATTTCTATTGTTAATAAATTCCTGGCGTATTCCTGAAGAACTTCTGGCCTACCCCTAGGCGTGAAATTGAATTTTGTATCGACCTTGAACCCACGGTACAAAACCCATTTCAAAGCCCCATATCGAATAGCTCTATTGAACTTGAGGAGTTAAAGACCCAATTGCAAGAATTATTAGACATTGGTTTCATTAAATCCTAGTACATCTCCTTGGGGTGCTCTGTTCTATTCGTGAAGAAGAAAGATGGGAGTATGCGACTTTGTATTGATTATCGGGAGTTGAATCATGTCACCATCAAAAAATAGGTACCCATTGCCACGTATTGATGACTGTTTGACCCGGTTTGCAAGGAGCAAAATTCTTTTCAAAGATTGATCTTCGTTAGGATATCACCAATTGAAGATTAGAGCAGATGACATTCAAAAGGCGGCTTTCAAACTTCGATGCGGGCATTATGAATTCCTAGTCATGTCCTTTGGATTGACTAATGCTCTTTTGCCTTCATGGATATGATGAACCCAAGTATTCAAGGAATATTTGGATCACTTTGTGGTCATCTTTATTGATGACATCCTTATTTTTTCCAAAAGCCGTGAAGATCATGAGAACCACTTGAGGCTGACACTCCAAAAGCTTCGTGAATACAAGCTTTATGCCAAGTTGAAGAAATGTGAGTTCTGGCTTGAGGAAGTAGCATTCCTTGGGCACATAGTATCAATTCATGGAATATCTGTGACCCGGCAAAGATTGAAGCAATTCAAAGCTGGGAGCAACCTAAATCAGTGACCGAAGTACGTAGCTTTCTCGGCTTAGCTGGTTATTATCGGAGATTCGTGGAAGGATTTTCTCGAATAGCTACTCCATTAACTCAGGTGACTCGAAAAGATACAAAGTTCGGTTGGAAGCGAAGAATGTGAGAAGAGTTTTCAAGAACTCGAGAGGAGACTCATTTCATTTTGTTACGACAATACCATCTGGCTCGGAGGGATTTGTCATCTACAGTGATGCTTCGGGCAAAGGGTTGGGATGTGTTCTCATGCAACATGGGAAAGTCATAGCCTATGCCTCAAGACAACTCAAAGAATATGAGAGGAATTATCCTACTCATGACCTAGAGTTAGCAGCTGTTGTCTTCACACTTAAAATTTGGAGGCATTACTTGTATGGGGAGAAGGTGGAGATCTTTACGGATCATAAAAGCCTCAAATATTTCTTCACTCAAAAGGAACTCAACATGCGACAACGGCGTTGGCTTGAACTGTTGAAAGATTATGATCATACCATCGAATACCATCTGGAAAAAGCGAGCGTGGTAGGTGACGCATTGAGTATAAGATCATATGCAAGTCTGCGAGTGCGATATTGTCAACACAAAGGCCCATTTTGTGTGACTTACAAAGGATGGAGATAGAGTTAAAGACTCTCGAGGACCCATGTGATGATGGCGAATATACGAGTAGAACCGACTTTAATTGATAAAGTTAAAGCTGCTCAAGCTACAGACCTAGAGTTGATGCGTATGAGGAAGAAAGTGCAAGAAGGTGCTATGTCGGAAGCAAGAATCGATGAAGAAGGAATACTTCGAGTCAACTCCATACTTTGTGTTCCTAACGACCCTGATTTAAAGTATAAAATCATGATGGAGGCACACAACACACCGTTTGCAATCCATCCTGGGAGTACCAAAATGTATCATGATATTCCTCATACATTTTGGTGGAGCAATATGAAGATAGAGATAGCGCTGTTTATCTCAAGGTGTCTAACTTGTCAACGAGTTAAAGTGGAGCATCAAGTACTAAAAGGTCCATTGCAACCACTTGAAATTCCGAAATGGAAGTGGGAGCACATTACCATGGATTTAATTCTGGGGTCTTCCTAAGGTTTCTCAAGGTATAGATGCGATTTGGGTCATTGTTGATAGATTGACCAAGTCTGCTCATTTCTTACCGTCACGAGAAACTTATACATTGAACGTCTTGCTCGTATGTACATAAACGAGATTGTAAGACTACATGGTATGCCGATATCCATAGTTTCCGATCGAGACCCAAGATTCACTTCACGATTTTGGGTTAGTTTACGAAAAAGTTATGGGCGCGATTCTGATTTAGCTTCGGCATATCATCCTCGGACGAGACGAGGCGATCGGAGAGGACTATTCAAACTCTTGAAGATTTATTAAGACTCTGTGTCCTTGACTTCAAGGAAGTTGAGATAAGTTCTTACCATTGGTGGAGTTTTCCTGAACAACATTATCAAGCAAGTATTGGCATGGCTCCATTTGAGGCGTTGTATGGAAGAAAGTGTCGTTCTCGATATCTTTGGGATGAGGTAGGTGAAGCAATGTTGTTGGGGCCGGAGTTGAATGCGTATGACTACGGAAAAAGATTCAAACGATCCGACAACGTATAAAAACCTCACAAGATCGACAAAGAGTTATCTTGATCTTCATCGAAAGGGCGTGGAATTCGATATAGGAGATCATGTGTTGTTACGTGTTGCTCCATGGAAAGGAGTTCTGAGATTTGGAAGGAGAGAAAAGCTCAATCCTCGATTCATCGGCCCATTTTAATCCTCGATCGAGTAGGAACGTGGCCTATAGACTCGCTTTACCTCCAAGTATGTCTACCGTGTTCATAACGTTTTTTCACATATCCATATTACGTAAATATGTGGAAGACCCAAACCACATTATTGAGTTAGAACCAGACGAAATAGCGGAAGATTTGACGTATGAAGAGGTTCTTTCAAATCTTGGATAAGAAGGAACATATTCTACGCTCCAGGTTATACCTCAAGTCAAAGTTTGTGGAGAAACCACGATGTTGAGGAAATGACTTGGGAGTTAGAATCAAATGAAATCAAGGTATCCTTACCTCTTGACATACCGGTCATGTACCCTAATTTTGAGGAAAAAAATTTCATAAGAAGGGAGGTTGTAAGACCCCAACTTTTATGAATAAAGATGAATTTTCTATAAATATCATTTTGAATATTATGGAATGAATTTGATATAATGTTATAGTTGTGGGTAATATTTATAAATTTTGCAAAAAATCATGAAGTTGTTATATAATATTCGATTGGTGGGGAATATTCGTTTTAAACGAGGAATATTAGTACAACGACACAATCATTGGTGGACCCACAACAAAATTATTATCGGATTAAGAAAATGACAAAAATACTTTATGAAAATAACGGCGGAAGTTTCTGTTAAGCTGTTGAAACACGGTGTGTTAAAAAATATAATGTCTGGCGTAGTTGCTTGCGGTAGCACACGGTATTGATTATTGATGCTTACGTGAGAAGTCACTCGGTTTTGTTCAATTATTATTCGATAATTGTTTGCATAGTATCTCACGTTATTTGATTCAATTATTGTCAATATTTTATAATCAATAATTAAGATGACAAAGTTATTAATATTATTATTTGTAATATCAACGATGTCTAGAAGTTACATCGAGGAGAGGTTTGGTCACCTAATTGCGCGCCCAATGGGGAGAAATCCTTATTGGAAAGCCCCATCTTTCACAGGAGCGACACAGTCGATTAATATTATGAATTATAATAATGATGATGAGTTTTGTTTTATTAGTATTATTAATGTAATAAAATGGAAAAGCTTTTATATAAAAAAGAATACTTTTATAAAGTTATTCGTTTTATTAGACTAATAGTAAAATCTTTTTATATAAAACAGAATACTTTTATAAAGTTATTTGTTTTATTAGACAATAATTAGAATATAACATATTTTATTATGCATAGTGTTTGCATAGTGCCTGCATAGTGTTTGCATAGTAAAATCTTTTTATATAAAATAGAATACTTTTATAAAGTTATTCATTTTATTAGATTATAAATAGAATATATTATATTTTATTGTAAACCAATCTGGACCGTCAATTTAAAGTAAATCAATCTGGAGCGTTCATGAATTAGTTACTATTCAGTCCATTCTTCTATAAATAGAAGCTCATTCCTTCATTATTTCTTACGAATTCACTGAAACTCTAGAGAGAGAAACTATAGAGAGAGTTCTTCTTCTATAATTTTGAGCGTATTTCTTTAGAGTTTAAGAAAGCTTTGAGCGTAGTACAAGTTTTCTTTGAGTATATCCTCGCCCTACCAGTCAAAATACTCTTCTTTTACGGTAAGGAATATTATTTATTGTACTCGTTAGGGGTATTCCTTCTTTCTTATTGGTGAAATTCTTTTGTTATTCCATTCTTTATTATTCTGTTGGAATAACCTGTATACGCGGGATACCCTATACTTGGTGAAATTCTTCTGTTATTCCATTATTTATTATTACATTCGAACATCACATACGTGCGTTTTACGCATGACCGAATTCCGTTGTTTATTATTCTATTGGAACATCACATCTATGCGTTTCACGCATGACCTGATTCCATTATTTATTATTACATTGGAATATCCTCATAGTGCATTTTACGACACAGTTCCATTATTTATTATTCGTGGAATAACATGTTTGTGCGATTGTATCGCATGCACAGTGATTTTTTTGTATTTCATTCGTTATTATACTTAGTTGGTTAAAGTTTTGACTTCTATACTCCATGAAATTCGTTAATATCCTTAGTTGGTTAAAGTTTTATTCTCTACTTGACTCTTCTAATGGATTGCTTCTTCCGCTGCAGTTAAACTTGATGTTTGTTATATTTTATCAGTTTAACACTGTTGAAAGCTAATGATAATTTATTCTACATTATCTTAGTCATAATATTTCTTACTGGGCTAGTTGAGCTCACCCTTTTGCTTTCATTATTCTCTTCAGGAAATGAGAACGTAGCCGGGACTAGTCGGGGAACAGAGTGATGTTCCAGATAATAGCATTAGTAGTCCTCACTATTCTATGAAATAGTGTGATAATAAATATAATGAGGACCCCATTGAGTTTGTATATTGTCTAGATGACAATATTTGTATTAAAACTCACAGCATATGTTTAGTCGTATTTTACACGACTGTTGTATAATTAAGTTGTATTTGAATTTTGTACCATGTATTTGTCGACTCAGAATAGGTGATGTATACCGATTTTGGGGGCGTCACAGTTGGTATCAGAAAAGCTTTTTATATAAAATAGAATACTTTTATAAAGTTATTCATTTTATTAGACTAATAGTAAAATCTTTTTATATAAAACAGAATAATTTTATAAAGTTATCTGTTTTATTAGACAATAATTAGAATATATTATATTTTATTATGCATAGTGTTTCCATAGTGCCTGTATAGTGTTTGCATAGTAAAATCTTTTTATATAAAACAGAATACTTTTATAAAGTTATTCATTTTATTAGATTATAAATAGAATATATTATATTTTATTGTAAACCAATCTGACCGATCCATTTAAAGTAAATCAATACGACCGTTCATGAATTAGTTACTATACGCATCCATTCTTCTATAAATAGAAGCTAATTCCTTTATTATTTCTTTTAATTCACTTTGAACTCTAGAGAGAACTATAGAGAGAGTTCTTCTTCTATAATCTTGAGCGTATTTCTTTAGAGTTTAAGAAAGCTTTGAGCGTAGTGCAAATTTTCCTAGAGTATATCCTCTCCCTACCAGTCAAAATACTCTTCTTTTACGGTATGGGATATTATTTGTTGTACTGTAAGGGGTATTCTTTATTTCTTATTCGTGAAGAGAACTACCAAGTATTCCATTCTTTATTATTCGTTGGAATAACTCATATGCACGGATACCCTATACTTGGTGAAATTCTTCCATTATTCCATTCTTTATTATTCATTTGGAACATCATATCCGCATGCGTTCGCATGACCCGGTTCCGTTATTTATTATTCTGCTGGAACATCCTCATGCATGCGTTTAAGCATGACACAGTTCTGCTTGTTTATTATTCTCATTAGAATATCCCGCTTGGCATGCGTTTACGCATGACCGGTTCCATTATTTATTATTCTGTTGGAATAACTTTTATCATCACGGCTTCATCGCAAGCTTCGGTGATTTCTTTTGTTATTCCATTCTTTATTATACTCGGTTGGTTAAAGTTTTGACTTCTATACTCCATGAAATTAGTGGAATATCCTTGATATTTGCGCTTCATCCAAATCTTTTCATGGAAATATTCTTCGAGCATTCTTGAGTGTTACTCTCTCTACAAAGAAGTATCATGTTGACAATTTGGACATTATTAGTTCTGGATAAATTAATTCTTGAACTTGTTTTATTGAATTCTTATATCATTGTCATCATCCTCATGTTTATATTATGTTGAAAGTCATTTGTATTTTGGTGTGTAGATGGACTTGGTATGATTATGACCAGGATTATTCGGTGTAATCATGACCTTAATGTTACAAATGATGTGGAAAAAGTCTTCATTGACCCGTAGTGCATTGATGGACAGTTGTTGGCATGATCATGACCATTGATGAATACATGAATATCCTTGGTTGTGGTGCATGGATAATTTGTGGTTGTGATACTAATGAATATCATTGGCCGTAGTGCAGGGATGATGTGGATTATTTTTTAAGGTGAGTCTCAGCGATAAAAGTCATGAAAAACCTGTTAAATCATAGAAGATAGTAGATTTTATTCTCTACTTGACTCTTTTAATGGATTGCTTCTTCCGCTGCAGTTAAACTTGATGTTTGTTATATTTTATCAGTTTAACATTGTTGAAGGCTAATGTTAATTTATTCTGCATTATCTTAGTCATAATATTTCTTATTGGGCTAGTTGAGCTCACCCTTTTTCTTTCATTATTCTCTTCAGGAAATGAGAACGTAGCAGGGACTAGTCGGGGAATAGAGTGATGGTCTAGATAATAGCATTAGTAGTCCTCACTATTCTATGAAATAGTGTGATAATAAATGTAATGAGGACCCCATTGAGTTTGTATATTGCCTAGATGACAATATTTGTATTAAAACTCACAGCATATGTTTAGTCGTATTTTACACGACTGTTGTATAATTAAGTTGTATTTGAATTTTGTACAATATATTTGGCGACTCAGAATAGGTGATGTATACCGATTTTGGGGGCGTCACAAGAAGTGTGACAAAGAACCTTGCTATAAAGGAGTTATTAAAATAAATTAAAGGAGTTTAATTTAGTTTTGGCCAAACAAGCATTAATGCATATCTAGTCTTTAATCTAATACTAATTTTATCAAACAAGATATAAGGATTAATCTATTTATTTTAATTAGGTTTACCAAACAAGGTGTAAGGTTTAAAGGGTTATTTTATTAGTCTAGCAAAACAAGCCTTATGGCTTTTGGATTTTAAAACTTAGATAACTGATAACAGTTATCTCTATATTAATATTATATAATTAATATATATTATTACTATATACGTTATATTTTACTACCTAAGATAAAGTTAGGAGAAGAAAAACTCAGAAGAAGAAAAAGGAAAAGAAGAAGAAAAATTGAGAGAAAATGTAGAGAATCCTAGAAGGTTTTGATAAAGGAATTTTAGGAAAGAGGTATTGTTGATCAAAGGAAGGAAAATCTTCATCATCTAGCATACAAGGTATCATCCAAACCTTTTTCCTTAAAATTTTTGATGTCTTTGTCTTCTTCCAAAAAGTTCTCTGTAAAATATTTGTAAAAGATGAATTGTTGATGTATATAGCTTTGTATGATAATTGTATGTTAAAAGGTTTTTTCATAAGTTATATATGAGTATAGATAAATTACTTCATGTGTGTATGTATTTTGTGAAAGAAAATATATTACAGTGAGTTCATATGAATATATATATATATATATATATATATATATAATATGGCTTAGTTTAAAGTAAAATTAAGGATTTATTGGTTGTTTAAATTATAATTTGACTATTGAATTTGTAAGAGGATGAATAAACATAAACATGATATGTTGAATTGACTGTTTTGATTGAAAAACAAAGTTACAGTGATGATTTTTATTAAAAATGTCAAAAATAGAGTTTTTATCAAAAATAGTGAAATTGGGTGTTGTAAATTTGATGTTTATGTTATTTTATGGGTAGAATCATGTTAAGAGTCTTTACAATATGTTTACATGAAGTCTCTTTATGTATTACATGAAATTAGTTTGTTAGATTGGAGCTTGTAGGTCAATTTGGCTTTTTATTCATGATGTTGCTGAAATTTGTCACCAAAGTCTAGAGTTTAGCCCATGCACAATGCTACAATCAAGTGTAAGTTTCAAGCCTCGGTATGTGAATTAACGTGTGTCGTCTTGTCAATGCGCACCAAATTCAAGAAAGACACCTTCCACAAAGTAAATAAAGTAGCCATGGTACAGAAAGTTAGCAAAATAATCCGACAGCTTTTATTTAATTACACAAAGTCTGAAAATAAATGATATGTGTTAATAATATGACTGTTAAATTATGATTTCAGTAGTACTAAACTAAGAATGAACATGTTATCAAGGGATTAACTAGTATTAGTATTTACGTAATTTGATTATGTAAATTGAAAATCAAATCTACATGTTGTATATACTTGTTTATATATATAAAATATTGGTAGGGACTAATTCGAGTTGTAAGGTCTAGCTTGTGCTCAAGTCAAGTTCTCTAACTCTAAAACTTCGTTGTGTAAATTTAATTTCGTTAAGTACGTTATTGCTTTTAAATTCAATTACAATTTCACAAGTTGCTACTTCTACACTTTCGTAGAGCTAGATTATTTATTATTGAGAAAGTTCTTGTATCTATTGTTCATGAGGATGCAAGTATTCTAAATCTTATATTTTAATATTGAGCAAGTTTCTTTAATATATAACTTGTTATTTAGCATGCGAGTCGCTATATTTTAATATTCTAGTGTTGAACAACTTTATCGTTCAAATTACTATTCACTATGCATGCTTAGCATCCAATTTTCAATAACCTTGACTTAATATTATTCAAGCAAATTATGTTATGATTATTCAATGTTTATGCTATTAGATTATTCCTAAAGCATGATATTAATTTACAAATATCGATTCAGTTATGATTATTCCATAGCATACAGTTAGTTCTTTTGTATTCAACTAATCCTTAGTTGATGACCGTTGAATTCTAAATTACCTTGTAATATATCCAAACCAAACCTACTTTGGGGCGGACTTGTATTCTAAATACTGAGATGAACAACTCTTTTATTAGAGGTTTATGCTTAGCGTTGAAATGGTTGTCCACAATACATTGTACGAAGGACTGATCCCCCTAAGTACGTGGAGTCTTTATAGTCTTATGACTGTTAAAGTTAAAGTTGAAAGATTACTTATAACTGTGGACATGATTTCTGGTTATTAGACCCTCAGTAGTATGCTTCAAAATGTAATAAAACCTATCATTCAGTTCTATTTAGCCTATTTCTGGCAAATGATGTAATGTTGTAAAGTTATTCATTCTTATTTCAAGTGAGCTTTGTTTGCTCACTCTTGCATATTTATTTACTTATTGCAGCTAAGGTTGACACAGTATATGAACCTACAACTAGCAAAGGAAAGGGAAAAATGTACAAGTGATGAAGACTTGTAATTTTATTTTTATCGTTATGATAATAGACTTTTAAATATGATGTGATGTAATAAATTTTAAATTCCGCATTTAAATGATTGTAATTAAAGGTTAGATAACTTGGGAGATTTTTATCTAAGTATAATCCTGTATGGGCAGGTTTCTATTATTCAATTTTATTATGATTGGGTAGTTAGTAATGAATGTTTGATTAAGTGAACACCAAATCTTGAGGAAATAAAGTACGAGAATTTGGGGGTGTCACATATATGCTATGTACTCTAAGAAAATAATTTACCGATTAATGATTTATACATTTTCACTAGTTTTCTCCCAACGAACTGTTATACTAAGAATACCATACTATTTTCACACTACAACTCCTCTACCCTCTGTTACCCTTAGCCTCTCATGCTCTTCAATTTTTTTTTATTATTATTTTTTTTTTACTTAATCTTGATACTATCGATAACCCCTTTTGTGGATATTAAAAAAAATTCTCTAGCGTCTACTTAAAATCTATACAATTTCTTGTCTTTGTAATGTTACTCAAATTTCCTTTTCTTCATCTTCTGATGTCCCTCTTCCTGGCTCTATATGAGTTTTATAAAAACTTCCATCTTCCTCTTCATTTATCTTCAACTTCAGTACTCTTCATGATCATTCTCTAAATCTACCACAGACTTGTCTTTTGTAGCTTCAACTTCTTAATTGTAAACTACTTCCCTTGATACTTCCTCTATTCTATCCTTCAAAACATTAATACAACCTATTATGGCTCAATTACTACGTCAGGTAAAACAATTAGCTCTCCTTTCAGTATATGAATACAATCAACTCCTTCACTTACCAATCATATCACTTCAATATCATTAATTTATATAAACAATCTATTCCTCCAACTTCGGCTGATGAATTTCCTTAATTCATCTCCTACAAACTTATCTTTTGTTGATCTCTTTATTACTGCTCTCTTCCTGATACTAAGTCTATTATTGTCTTCACAATAGTTTCTAAACTCCTTGCCATATCCAACTCTAAATCTCACTCTTCCAAGTTACCATCTTAAATATCTTCATATATTACAAAGACCTTTTATCTCCATATCTCCTCATTACTTACAACTTCCCTTTGTCTATTTTAGACATGCCTAATATCTCCAAAATATTTCCCTGTAATGAGTATATAACTCATTCTCTATCTCTAAATTTATCTCTTTATTACCTTCATTACAAACTCTCAGGTCATATCCAAAGGTATTCATACCCTAGTTCTATAACCTACGACTTTGATACCAAATTGTGACGCCCCCAAATTTTTTACATTCACTGTAGCCAATTTGGTGCTCACGTAAATATTCTATAAGATAATAATTCCTATAAATCCAAGACTCACAGTACTCATAGTAAATAGTAGCTCTCGTCAGAACAATCATTGTAACTGAGTACCTTCACTTGGATGTACAGGTTCAGTATCTTATAGATATTTCTTCTATATCTATAATTCTTATATATATCTTACTTCCATAGTATTAATGTTAGAGTTCTTAGAACTGAATGAAGCCCTACCTCAGTGCATCAGAGACCAATGTCTGTTAATGTTATCATTCAGATATATATAATTCCTATAGACACTGTACACTTTTCTAATTCCATTAGAATGACACAAACTAATATTACATTATACAAATAATATACCGTTACTATTACATTATAGTTTTCAACAAATATCCATATATGTCTAAAGCCTTTTATCCACAATACCAAAACTTTTGGATTATACTCATTCTATCTGCAAATGAAGAAAATATTTGCAGGGATGAGCTACAGAAAGCTCATCAAGTTTTGAACAATAAATGAATGTTATGCATATATCAATTCTAAAATAAATGAACATAAAGTTCAGAATAGTGCCATAAACATATACTGATTTGTCAGCCAAACCCTGCCCATTTCGAGTTACTGTCAGTCATATAGACTTAGCAACCTAGGTTAATCCGTTGAACCAAACAAAACTAGGAGTATGTATATCATCCTATCTAAATAACCTCTGGTCATTGCTATAAATGCCGGCACATGGGACCCGGTTAGTCTATTAGCACCAATCATAATAAGTGTCAAGATATATATTTGCACAAACAAAATTGGTATCTCACAAACTATTTTTTGATATCAAATCAAACGCATTTTTCCATAATAATAACTCATATGACTTGGTTATGTTTGAATAAGAAATCATAACCTATAAATAACAGAAATCATATACAATGTATATCACCAGATCATAACTAATAAATATAAAATTTTCATTTAATAAAATAATTTAAATGAAGTTGGCATTTGCAATTTGAGGTTTGCACAAAGTGAAGAAGAACTTGCATTTGGAATATAAAGTTTCGCAAAGTGCGAAAAAACTTGCATGTATCGTCGACTATTGCTATACAGTCTATTTAACTTCGTCTGAAGACCTAATATTAATAATATTGATCTCCAAGTTAGAATAATATCATCACAATGTATTACTGTGAATTACTGTTATAAAATAACCTAAACACATTATCACATAATCATATCGGTCTATAAGACACATAAGACCTAACCTCAAGTCAAACTATTATAGTTTGAGTTGAGGTTAATACTATTTTGATAGCCCAATTGTCTAATAGGATAATTATTGAGCTTAATCCTAAAAAAACTCTGCCTAAATACTTCACAATTATATTAGATAATTTAATTATCAGTTAAAACTATTTTTCGCTAGCTCATAACAATTTATAAATAATTATTACTATTTATCAAAAATTTCAATCACTTATAACTTATTAAATACAACTTTATTCCCTTATCATTAATATTTATTTATTATTAAATATTAATGAAAATCATACCATAATATTATAATATATTTATAATATCTCAAAGTATTTTTTAATACCTTAAAATCATATTTATATAATTTTTAAACATTTAAATCCATTATCCACTAATTAACATTAATATTAAAATATTAATATCTTCATAACAAATTATCAAAAGTTATATTTTATAACTCAAAATATTTTTCTAACCCTTAAATCATTTTTATATGATTTTTAAAGCATTATTTCTATTTTTCCATAATTTATTTAATATATTTATTAAATAAATTAATTACCATTAATATAAATTTATTAATGAAATTCAACATTAAAATATCAAAAGTTATTAAAATAACTTAAAATATTTTTCTAACACCATAATATAATTTTTCATGATTTTTCAAATATTAAAATTATTTTTGAATAATTTATTTAATATTATAATTAAATAAATTAAATACCTTTTATATTCCAAAAATATTAAATATTTATGAAATATACTCAAAATAATTAAAAAACTAATTTTAGGCTTTAAAATAATTTTTAGTAATTTTTTTGTATTTTAATAATTAAAACTAATTTTCTATATTTTTTAATAAAATAACAATTTTCTGAAAATAAAGTGTCACTAAAGGGCTCTATAGCGACAGAACAGTCGATATAGGTGTTCTTGAGCAACTATGAACATGCAATGACAGTTAACAGGTTAGCATGTTTGACCACATGTAGATTCTTGTTCATTATATTTTTGGACTGACTAAAGTGTTGATATTGAAGTATTGATGTAATACTATAATTCCCATCAAGTTTACTAGCCAAACAACATCACAGAAGAGACATCTAAGCCTTCAAAAACTCTGACAAAGCTGTTCTTCATTTTTGGGTTTTCCATAAATGAAAAATAGTTGTTAGTTGCCCACTTTAGATCCTTATAACTTGAATTCCAAGTTCTCTTTGTGTGATCTAAGAGTTCACACATGAAGTATACATGTCAGGGTATAAGTTGATAACATCATAACAGTCTAACAACAACATCACAGGATGATTTAATTTTGGTCAAAGTAGGGTCGTTACGTTTCAGAAATCTAGGTTTTCCAGATTTCGTCAAAACTGGTGATCAACGCTGCTTTGACTGAGATTATCTTTCATTCTATATACTTTCTGGTTGATCTAAAAGTTTTATTGTGTAGTCCTCATGTCACACTTCAACATAAAAACAACAACATGGCCAAACAAACAAACAATAACAAGATTCATGGCCTTAAAAATGCTTATCACGACCTTTCCGATTTCTCTGGGCGCCTGTAAAGCGATTTTCCATGATCGATCAATGAGGTTTGACTGCTAATATCTTGCAATCTACACCTCCTATGATCTTGTTTTCACTTCTAGGTTACTAAGCTCACAACATAATACAAATATAATACATCAAACATTTCAAACACCTAACAGATTCGGATCTAAGGGGCCTGACATTCCATTGTCAGACACACTTTTAGGGTTCTTAGTCAGTCCTTAAAACTTGATTTTCTAACACCTAGATGTTGTGAATCCTTGATGTAACATCTTGGATCACTAAATAACATCTCTTAACACTACTTTAACCAATAATAAACAACATCTAACAAGAAATCATATGATTTACAAGAGTTAGGGTTTATACCTTTCTAAGCTTAATCTTTGATTCTAATTTTTGGATTCTGATCCTTGGCTTGCTAAGACATGATATTGGCCTAACTTATCACTCTTTCTCACTCTAGCTTCGAAATTATAGAGAGAGAAAAGACTTGGAGAGAATGCTAAGTAAATTAAGATTTTACTTAAGTTATACACTTTTATTTCTGATTCATGCATCCAAATGTGCAAGGTGTCACTAAATATCAGATATGGGATAGAATTTAAGCACAAGGGATAAGTTTGGAGTGATGACTCACAAAGATTGTGTAATCTTTTACTTAAAGTTTAAGAAAAAGGTATTTCGGTCATTTCGCACCCACTAAGGGTAATTTGGTCTTTTCCACTATAATTTGAAGGGAATTTTTAGACATCTCCCATTTATCCCATACCTTTTAACACTTAGGCATTTAAACTTAACTTTTGAATTCCCAAATTAGGGTTTTGAATATCTGAATTAGGGTTTCAGACTCTCGAAAACTAAAATTAGGGTTTACCAATTAGGGTTTGCTATTTCTCACTTGATTTCCCTGATAAATTTTATACATAATTTACATCTACATACTTGTGATAATATTTAATATCCCAAACTCTTAGTGTTACCTCTAATTAGGATTAGGGTTTGTTTATCAGGGTTTAGGGTTTTTAAAATGAAAAGTAGGGTTATCCAACATTCGACTAAGATTTATAATCCTTTATTAGGGTTTACTTAGTTAATACCCTATCTGATCAATCATTGATTATCACTTCTATATCGTACAAACACATATTAATCAATACAATTTTTATAACTGTATTTTCTACCAAATCCCTATCTGGACATAAGGTTAAGGTTTCTATTCTCTGTTAAGCACAACTCTACTCATATTTCCTTAGTTAATACACAAATTAACCACCTCTCTAGACTTATATCACAGATACTTAACACAATATTGGTAATCAATATAACTATTAAATAAATAAAAAATTATTCATAAAATTTCGGATCCTCACATAAACCGTTCAAAAACCATTGTAATTCAGTTTATCATCTCAACCGGTAACGACGTGTCGGTGGCCCGAATTCTACACATACACAATGGTCACCAGGAGTTGAGAATAAAAATTCATTTTCAAAAAGCACATAGTGCGTATTCAGCTTGATGTCAAAAATTTCGAAGTCTAGCATAGCTAGGAGATTTGAAAAACATATGTCTCCACTAATAATCAATTGCTTAATAATGCTATCTATTACTATTATCATATACTCCTTTCACACATATCTACCCAGTTCATCAAACTTACCACACTTATGAGTTCAGGAACTTGCCACAATCATATGAGTTTAAGAACTTGTCCTAGTCAGACCTTTGGCGTCCATTAGCTGAGGGGTTCATAAACGTTTCATATAATTATGAGTCACGAACGTACCATAAGTATTAGTTTTAAGAACTTGTACTTAACCTTATATTCTCTAACTATACCCTACCTATATGTTATACACTTGAGAAAAGAATCACCTTCTCAATAGGTATATAGCAAATAACGTGACACAGACTTTTCAATGATTATCAGTAACAGAAATTAAGTGGTTTTTACACCAAGTACAATTCCCTACCCATAACAAGAAATCATACAACTCAGCTGCTGACATGAGTCCTCAATTGAAATCCCCACCTATTCCTACCTCCCTTCTCAATACAAATTTCATTTAATACATATTCATAATCCTTTCCTGAATCTGTACCAATTCATAGACACACAACAATCTTTGTTGTAAACTTTTCAATCATTAGATTGATTCTTCTCCCTGCTATCACCTTATTAGATCATCGGGTGATCTCATCGTATAAATTATGATTCATTTCTATACTATGATCGTTTTGTTTTACGATCTCTTATCACTGTACTTTTAGTCTTTTAGACTCTATCTATTCATTACTACTGTTCACCTTTATTATCAGAGTTAGAGAACTTCGTATCTTTTATAACTCGCCGAGATTCGTCTTTGAATCTTACCGACACACTAACTCTATTTGAGTTAGTACTTAATCCTAATCACTGCGGTTATTAGTCTCAAGTAACCCTACCAAAGGTTTATAACCAACAGCTTTGATACCAACTGTGAAGACCCCAGATCCAGGTCCCAAATCACCGCGGATCTGGTTCGATCATTCTATAACTATTGCGGAAGATATAAACATAAATTGTTTATACAATAAACTTTACACACTATTCCCCAAGGTCGAGAACCTTCACATACCTGAATCAATATCCTATCTAACATATAATGTTATTATCATACTATACTATTATAATTTAGCTGCACATATAATCCCAAGTTGAACTTGGCTTTGACTTTTCCTTGTATCCGACGTATTTGTCTTAATCTGCACTGTTTATCGTGATATAGCAAGGGTGAGCAACAAGTTTGCCCAGCAAGTTTAATTTCAATAAATTAACGAAATATCATGATGGAAAGAATTTGAATAATAGATGGCTAACATTCAACAATATAATTGTGAACTAGCATGAACAAACTATTATAGCTGAACGAACATTGAATATGAACATATCAATTATATCTGGACCAAATGGTAATGAAGGTGATCAGCCTTTCATACCTGATGAATACATACAATATGCACTGAGTACAATTCAACATTTCATAAGAATGGCAATCAGCAATGATTAACCATAACTATATTTGAATGAAACAACTCGAGGTCGAGTTAAGAAAAACTTGCATGTTCTGATGTTTACCATTATGCATTCTATTTAGCTTTGTCTGAATACCTAATATAAATAATATCGGTCTCCATATATTAGAATAATATCATCACAATATTTAAAATAACCTAAACACATTATCACATAATCCTATCAGTCTATAAAACACATAAAACCTAACATCAAGTCAAACTTTTACAGTCTGAGTCGAGTTCGGTACAACTCTGACATCCTGATTGCTTAATCGGATAATTATCGAGTTTAAGTTCAATTAAACTCTTCCTAAACACTTAAAAATTATCTTAGATAATTTTATTATCAGTCAAAAAAAATTTCATAACCACGTAATAATTTTTAGATAATTATTATCATTTATCATGAATTTTTAATCATTAATATTGTATTTATATGAATTAAATACCAATAATATTCCATTATCATTAATATTTATTTAATACCAAATATTAATGAAATACATACCATAATATTATAATATATTTATAATATATCAAAGTATTTTAATACCTTAAAATCATATTTATATGATTTTTAAACCTTTAAATTCATTATCCGATAATTGCTTTTAATATTAAAATATTAATGTTTTTCATGACAAAATATCAAAAGTTATATTTTATAACTTAAAAATATTTTTATAACACTTAAATCATTTTATATGATTTTTAAATCATTAATTCTATTTTTCCATCATTTATTTAATATAATAATTAAATAAATCTAATATAATTAATATTAATTTATTAATAAAATTCTCCAAAAATATTAAAAGTTACATGTTATAACTCAAAATATTTTTAAACACTTTATTCTTATTTAAAATGATTTTTATAATATTAAAACAAATTTTCTCTAATTTATTTAATACACTAATTAAATATCATTAATATCCAAAAAATATAAATATTAATGAAAAATATTCAAAATTATCAAAATTTATTTTTTATAATTTAAAATAATTTTTAAAACCATTTTTGTAATTTTTAGAATTTATTTTCTATTTTTAATCATTTTCCAGAAATTCAAAAAATAAAGTAAATAAAAATGTCGTTATAGGCTATAGCGACAGTAACTGTCGTTGTTGGTGTTCTTGGGGCTCAAGAACACTGATAAGCCAGTTAGCAAGGGTCAATGTTTGACCGCTTAATATATATTCTCAGCAAAATCATGTTCTGGGCTAGCTTGAACCTTGATCGTGTAGTGTTTATGTAACACTATAAGTACCAACCATAATCTAGGTCATATCATACCACAACATGAAGATTTGGCCATTCAAAATCACTATCAGACATTCACTGGGTTTTCTGGGTAACCCAGAAACCCAAGCAGTTACATGGTGCCACTTTCCTGTTCAATTAATCCTATGTTCCGGTCATGATTCATGTGGTCTCATGGTTCAAATATGTAGTCCTTATATCAAGGAACATATACATAACATGTAATACCCGTAAATTTTATGATTTAATATTATTATTAAATAGAGCCGGTGAATTAATTATTTTATAAATGCTTACGTGGCATGACGGGAGTAACTCAATTGTATTAAAATTGAACTCTTAATGATTGCTAGAATGTGGAGAATTATGATAGGTTCATGAAATGTCTTGTGTGAGACAAGGATGGACTTAGTGAAGGATGATTAAGTATTTGCATGTTTAAAGTCCAAATAATAAATTGGGAGTCTAGCCCGATAAGTTAATTGATGGACTTTTGAGTTAGCCCAATAAACTTGGGATATTTAGAATCCAATTCTAATCCAACCAAATAGTTAACCGAGAGTATAAGGTATTGGTTAAATTAAAATGTGGTGTGGGCAAGGTCTGGACTTGACTAGCCCTTGTCTATGTCTGAGATCTACTCTGTTGTCCCCAAATTAGGGTCACCAAGTACAAAGAACAAGAGCCTAAACTCTCTTCGCGAAACTTCAAGTCGCTAATCCTAGGCATGCATGGCTAGTCGAGTGGGTCGGTATGGAGTGGTTGAACAACTCCTTAAGTAACCATTGTTCATTTCTATTGCACCATGAATCCCAACATTGGGTAAAGCAAGTGTTCAGTCCATGTTTTCTCTTTAAATACAAGCCACCGTATATTGCTTTTAGTGATAAGAGTGTTGGAGAAATCTGTAAAGAATTCTTAGTTGCTAAGCATTACCAAATCAAAGTGTGAGATATCAAGGTTAAAGCTCGAGAAGGTATAATTTCTACTCGCTCTTAACTCGAGTCTTGTTGATTCTCGGTTTTCAGATTAATAGGTCAAGTATGATGAATTAGCATGATATAGGGTGTTTAGAAAGTTTACCTTCGCGTGCATGAATACGTTAAAAAAAATTATCCGAATCAAGTTGTGGCTACTCGCAAAATGAGCATGTTCACCGCTTCGAATCCATGGGTGCAAACAAGACCGCATTTAGGAACCAACTGATGGGTTCGGTCATGTTAGACCATGTATTAAGAAATTCCCTTAGGTTGTATGCATATAGTAAAGTCTTAATGAAATTAACCCGACGAACTTAAACTTTATCGAAATAGTGTAGATCAAGTCTCTCAAGGAGCCGGCTTTATTAAAGCGTGATGTCTTCGGACAGAGCGTGATGTCTTCGGACAGAGCGCGATGTCTTCGGACGAAGCATGTTATCTTCGGACAATTCTTAATATCTTCGGACATGGCGAGATGTCCTGGGACTCGGAGACATCATCATAACTTGATATAAGGATGGATTAATAAATACTCCTATACTGTTATAAACTATTAGTAATACCTAATAAGTTCTAAGTAGAGAATTTTACTAACTTCGGAAAATAAATCTAATGCTTGCAAACATGCGTGAAAAAGGTTTGCGGGATTAATAGACGCTATGGTCTACTTAAAGCAATGAACCTCTTAGAACTTTGAGGAAGAAAGATTATGAATAAACTAGCAAAGGGTCAATAATATGAGGATGTTAGTGTACGCTTATGAGTTTTGATGGGTACAATGAGAGAGAAAAAAAAAATGTGTTATGTGTACATGTTGTTGATATATATCAAGTGTGTTTGGCTAATGAATACCTATGCTTACATGAATAGATGTATATAGTTCGTTGAGGTGATTTTTCGCTATTAGTAGTAATCAACGCTAAAGGCAAGTTTCTTACTCTACCTTGATTTCAAGTATGCAAGTTTTCTATCCCTAACTTATTGTTATTGTTGGGCAAATTCTAACCTCACTCAAATTTACATTGAGCAAGTATCCTAACACTATTATTATCGTGGTTGCAAGTTCCTTGATTCACACACTTTATACGTTGAATTGTTGTCATATCAATCATATTTTATCAAGCAAATATCCGCCTCTATTCGAAAATCACTTGTATACCTTGACGTTGTTGTAAGCATTGGACTTATCATTCCTAAATGCATGATGAAAAACTGTCTAAAGCCCTTGATTCTTGCTAGACTATTATTATGAGTTAAAGAGCTATCCAAACCGATTGATTTGGTGCGGACTATCGTAAATCTACTGAGATGAACAACCCTCATAGAAGGGGAAATTATATATTGTTGGGGAACCGACGTGCGCACATGAGTATGATTAAATGTTATGCATAACATAGGGTACTTTAGGCTGATCACCTATTGTACTCGTTGATATTGGATTACAGTGTAATACTGTTAATTCTAGTAAGATTTCTTGGTCCTTAGTGACTGCTCAGTACTCATTCGTGTTGAACCTCGAAATGGATAAATCCTGAGATTTTTTTGATATCCTTCAGTCTATAACGACTCCTATTGAATACTCTTGATATTCTTGATATCCTTAAACTATCAATTATTATTATACCCTTGAAAGATTCAAATGCTATAACTGCTTGTTCTTCTAGCTATATTACTTGCTGGGCAAACTTGTTTCTCATTCTTGCTTCCTAAAACATTACGATTAAGGCGAGAAGCAATGGTACTTGAGAAAGGACAAGGGAAAGGGCAAGGCGATGTATAACTTAGTCCTTAAGACTAGAAGTATTATTATTATTGTTATGATTGTTATGATATATTCAAGAATGATTAAGCTATGTTAAGCAAATCACAGAATTGTTGTAGTAATGGTTACGGTACCTTGGGACGTGAATATTTATATTACATCAATGTAAATTATTCTATTATTTCCGTTGTTAATGATTTTGTAAGATATTTGTAGTAGCACGTGATGCACCAAAAATTCGAGATATGGGTGTTTGAATTTTGGGGGCGTCACATAACACGATCTCAGTCCAACAATAATAGAATAACAATTTATGATTCGGTCAAACTCTGTCAGAAACTTAGTTCATCCGATTTCTGGGTTTTCTAGAAACGATAATCAGTACCTAGTGGCCTATTTTTACCATTCACTACATCGATCCTTTTGATTGTTTATGGGATCTAAAGACATGGATCTAAAGTCCATATAACAGGCTACGAACTAGATACAAACACATCAACAAAACACATAACACCTGACAGATAATAGGCTTAAAAAATCTTGTCAGACTCGGTTTATGGATTTCTGGGTTACCGTAAATCAACCGATCATCTTTCGATCAACTGGTGTTTCGATCGTTAATAACTTACAATCAGGACATGGAATGGTTATGATTCCACTTCTAGATCAAATACCTCATGTTAGATTATGGATTTAACACTTAAAACCAAGAAAAATCATAAACAGAGAAAGATCTAGAGCCACTAACATTTGGTTGTCAGACCACTTTTTATGTTCTTGGACAATTTTTGAAAAACTTCATTTTTACTAATTTTGATGTTATAGATCTATGATGGATCATCATAGATCATCATAAAATATCTTTTATCATGAATCTAAACATATAAACACAAACTTTGACCAATCATACAAGATCAAAGATGGGTTTAAGGTTTATATGACCTTCTCTTGAATAATCTTTTATCTAGGCTCAACAATCTGTTCTTGGTGTTCTAGGAGATTGTTTAAGGACTGATATACATAGATATTTCAGATATGTAGAGAGAGAAGGAGTTAGTTGAGAGCTAGAGAGCAAATGAGCAAAATACATGAACTTTCTCTCTCTTTAATCTATATATAAAATGATATAATGTATAGATCTGATCTATATGGCTGATTGGCTTGAGTTTTTTTTAAGTCACAGTGTCAATATTAGTTGGTGAACAACTAAAGTTGTTGGTAAACCTTACAAGTTACCTAATTAAAGAATGTGAAAAGGGCATTTTGGTCTTTTTCATTCCAATTTTAATGGCATACTAGACAATTGTCCAACCCTTAGGGTTTAACCCTAAGGTTTAACAAATTGAAATTTTTAGCATTTTCTAATTAGGGTTTCAAAAATGAAAATTTAATCTTTCTAATTTATAATTAGGATTTCCTAATTACTTAGACCTGAACATTAGGATTAAGGATTCCTAATTTAGCAATTAGGGTTTCCAATAGAAAATTAGGGTTTTTAATTATTAGGGTTTTCCCTAATTAGGTTATAATTAATAACACTTAAGCCTTATACTTAGCATTTAAATTCCCAAATTAGGGTTTTCTAATTCCGAATTAGGGTTTCAGATTACCGGAACTGAAATTAGGGTTTCCAGAACCGATTTTAGGGTTTCTTATCAATTGCTAGGGTTTTCTAACTGAACGATGATGTTCTTAATATAACATTAGGGTTTGTCACAAATATATCTTATCTGGTCAACCCTTGACCCTTATTCACATACTGTACATATATACAACCATATACACAGAACATATACACATATACACTTAATCATAAATAATTCATCACAAAATTTTAAAATCACAAAATTTCTTCCCAGAAATGGCAAATCCATTCACTTATTTTTATGTCTAGGTTTATGTTTCAACCTTTAATCCATCAATTAAGATTTAAATAAATTTTTAAATTCTCGGGTTGTCACATTGTTAATTAATGTGACACCCTCAAATTCGGGTACTTTTAACCCACGGATATGATGTTACACGGTGCTACTAACTACACATTCATTCAACTGAAAACCTTCATCAATATGAATTTGTTTACTAAATTCTTATTACAATAATAATAATCCCTTCCCAAGTTCTGATAACCATTATATCATTCATTGTCATAATATAATTCATACAAGATTATACTATTATGTTACAAGATAACTATTTATCTGTTTTGGCTTTGCCCTTATCTTTATCGGAAACTTCGATCCATTCGCTCTTAGCTGTAAGGAAATAATTTATATGGTTCAACCTCGAGGGTATGAGGACAAGAATTTTCCTAATCATGTTTGTCGACTTCGTAAGTCTTTGTATGGACTCAAACAAGCCCCTCGATCTTGGTATCAACGGTTAACTGAATAACTCCTAGAGTTGAGTTTTTCTATTTCCAGTTTGGATACATCAATGTTCTATAAGTCTAATGGCATGGACAAAATGATACTACTAGTTTACGTGGATGATATTATCATCACGGGAAACTCTTCGGCAGCAATTGTCAGATTGATGAAGTCTCTTGGTGCTGAATTTGCATTAAAGGATCTAGGCCCTCTCAGTTTCTTCTTGGGTGTTGATGCAATTTGCACTCCACAAGGTTTATTACTATCTCAGAAAAAGTATATTAATGATGTTATCGGACGGGCCAACATGACTGCTTGCAAACCAGTTCGAACACCGTCTTCCACCCATCATTCCTCTTTGGTTTCTCCACTTACTTCTCACATTAATGTTCGATTTTTTTGGCAAATAGTTGGTACATTAAAGTATATCACGTTACCTTGTCCGGACATTTTATTTGCCATAAATAAGGCGTGCCAATCAATACATTCGCCTACTGATTCAGATTGGGTTACTGTAAAGAGGATTCTTCATTACCTACAATATACGGCTCATTATGGTCTATCGGTATTAAAATCCACAAAGCGATTCGCATTACAAGCATTTTGAGACTCTGACTGGGTTGGTTGCCAACCAGATCTCCAGTCAACAACAAGTTTTTCCATATTCATGGGACCAAATCTTATTTTGTGAAAGTCTGGTAAACAACGTATGATTGATCGTTCGTCCACGGAGGCTGAGTATAAATGTTTAGCCGATACAGTAGCTGAGTTAACACGGCTTCAACATTTGTTTTATGAGTTAGCTAGGAATCTTCATGTCCGAACCACCTGTGTTGTGGTGTTGTAATATCGGTGCAACTTACTTGGATGTTAATCTTGTTTTCCATGCTCGTACGAAACATGTGGAAGTTGATTTTCATTTTGTTCGTGAGAAAGTTGCACGACGAGATCTTAGCGTTCGTTATATTTCCACGAATGATCAGGTTGCCGATATTTTTACAAAACCCTTGGGTATCAATAGATTTGAATTTCTGTGTTGCAAGCTGACAGTTATTCCACCACCATCCGCTTAACGGTGTATTGAACCATTTGGTATTTTCGACGAGCAAAATTTTATATGTTGTTCTCTGCTCAAATGAGTTTTTGAATATATAGTTTAAATAGCTAAGGTAGTTGTGATAATATTTACACTTATCTTTTTATCTTGTATAACAAATGCATGTATATAGCAGGGGTGCATGGTTGTATTCAAAAGACGCGGAATAGAGAAAATATTTTAGTTCTTGTCATTCTCTTATTTTAACTCTCATTACATCCTTTTTACTGTAAAAAAAATTGCGCATTAAGGTGGTGTTTGATTGCATCTAATAGTCTCTGAAAACTACTGTCTGTGTTTCGTACAGACGTAAATGCTTGTTTGGCAAAAAAATGGTTGCCTCTGTAAGCTTCTATTTCGCTAAGACATCAAACCATATATGTATATGTGAGAGGAACATCTGAATTCCTTATTACACCGAGTACCCTTGCATATGAAAAAATAAATAAAATTACTTCACATATTTGTAATTGATTTCTTCTTCCCCTTTTCGATAAATATTTCGGCAAGATCCCCTTCTTCCTCTGGCGAAATTCCCTTCTTTCTCCAGCCCCACATCTCTTCTAAAAGCATGTCTTTCTTCCTTTGGCGAGATCACCTTCTTCCTTCATCCCATGGATCCTCCACTCATTCATAATCGCAGATGGCTAGATCCTCCAGCGAGATCCCATTCTTCCTCTGGCGAGATCCCCTTCTTTCTCTAGCCCCACATCTCTTCTAAAAGCATGCCTTTCTTCCTTCGATGAGATCACCTTCTTCCTCCAGCCTCATAGATCCTCCGCTCATTCATAATCGCAGACGATTGGATGGCAATTTTTTTGCAGTTCTGTACTTATGATTTTTTATGATGTGTATGAATAATATGAGCAATTGGGTCGATGGATAGTTATGTTTTACGTATGCTAAAAAATTAAAATAAAACATCATATCTTATAATTATCTTTAAATGTTGTTATACATATTAAAGTTAGTATAAAGTTTATTTAAGTATAAATTAAAATTTCTAAATTGGATTTTAATATTTACTTATTTAATTAATTTTTTCACTAAAATTGATATTTTGGTAATGTATATCATAATTTTTCTCATAAAAGTGTTTGAATTATTTAAAACAATTTACAAGGTTAAATTAGTCAAATACTATTATTCAGATGTTTTGAAAAGTTCAATTATCAAACAAATTTTTTCATTTTGTCTCTATTTCAAACAAATACTTTATTTTAATCAGACTTCTAAATTTTTCAGATCTTAATTATAAAATTTTATCAAACACCACCTAAGTTTAGAACTTATTAGACATTCAAACATACTTTTACAACTAAACACCAAAATGAACAAGCTCTTAGTTCATTGAGCTCAACTTCATCAAAAATATTATTCAATACATTATCATATCAAATTGTGTCTCTGATATAATTTATCCTAACTTGTTGAATTGAATTCGTCCATGAAGATAATTTATCACCACATACAGTACCGGCCCTGGGCTAAAGCCTAAGGTGCCCGGGCTTTAGGTCCAAAATTTTTAGGGCCTTTTTAAATATTTTCTTCCTTTTATTACTTAAATAAAATACTTAAATATTAAAGCAAATAATCAATCTGTAATATTCTACATATACTGATTATTGTAATATTCTACATATTTAAAGCATATAATTTGTACAAAATAATTTAATTATTATGTACCTGGGGGTTCATCATCAGATTCAGTTTTTTGGGTTTTTTTAATTGTTTGGGAGTAGGGTTAGACTCTTAATAAAAGAGGCCCTATTTGGTAATTACTTTTTTGACTTAGTGATAATGTGATATCTAAATGATGCTTTGGAAATATTAAAATAGTCGGTTATTATATTTGATATTCTTTCGTATTGATGTTCTTTTGTTCAGAAAAAGTTCTTCTTTTTTTATCTGTCTTAATAGTAATTATAGTGCGTAGTTTTTTTTATCATTTAGCTTTTGCCTTCTTCAAAACTCGAGGTTAACTGACCACATATCCATAGCCCACTATCATAATGTTTTTGAGAAAGATTATATTGGACTTGTTGTACAGTTGGAAACCCATATGCTTTACTTGCTGCAGAATTACAACTCCATATATTTTACACAAAAACCATACGCAATGGACTTTTAAGTACCACATAGAATGTAGCTCACAACTAGGACTCCAATAAATTTGAAGCAAAAATAATCTTTCGTACAATGTAAAAGTTTAAACCTTGATTTTTCCCTTCTCCTTCAACACCTAAAAACCTATTTTATTATTTATTTTTGTTGACTTCTTTTTGTACATTAAGGTCCTCAGATATATAACAACACCTTTAATTTCGATATAAATTCTTTCAATAATAAATTTATTTTTTAAGCTTAATATTAAAATTTTATATCTAAGTTTATCATATACAAACCTTAATATATAATCTGATATTCAATGGGAAAAATAATCATTTTTGAGAATGAGACAGAAACAATCAGCAAATTAAATGATTAATCGAAATTGTTTACTGAGGGGAAGCACTTCCCTTGTAACGTTCGTACATAATAAAAGGTATTTGTTGATTCAAATATTTTGAAAAAATGATATAAATTGATTCTTTTTTGTTTGTCAAGGAAAAAAATAATGGACATAATTAAGATGTTTAATATGCCCATCTGTACTTGCCATTAGCTGCTGAGATCACGAGTAACCTTTTGATCATTATTAGCCAATGGCTTTAGTTTTGGATCAGAAATAAATAAATCTGAAAGGTAATGATCAAAGATATAAAAAAGATCGAGTTGAAGAAATGAATTTGTCAAGATTGTACAATTAGCCCTTTGTTTTTTCCTCTCCAAGCCTTTGTATAGTTGGGAGAGCTTCTTGCTTTAGGTGTTTGGAGTACTCTCTGAAGTAACTGCTCCAGCTTCTGTTTCTGTTGAGCTATGTTGTGGAGTCTGTGGATCTGACATTTAACCATTACATTTTACATATCAAAATCACATTGACCAAAAAAAATATTTAAACACAAGGAATATTTATTTATTTTTTGTGTGTGTGTGTGTGTCGGGGGTCGGGGGAATGTTGGAAATATTTAAATTTTGTACCATCAAGTGTAAGTTGAAATTAATTGAAGGATTATGATGCAATATTTTGACTTAAAGAAGGGTGTAATGAGTCATACAAGTCATCGGGTGCAGAATTAAGTGTACCATACATGATTTCTCTATATAAAATGAATGGCTTAGACATTATAACTATTTCAATATAATGATTATAGATGCAATGATAATTGTATTACTTCCGAGGGGTCAATATATACAATTGTTGTGGAGATAATTCAGGAAGTCAAGTCTCCTAGAATTAAGTATTTACATCTAATTCCTATAATCAATAGTTGATTAGCAGTTATGTACATGATATTCTGATTCCTATAATTAAGCAATTGGTTCAATGATATTATGTACAAGGATTAGTTGTTGTTTCCTTCTATATGCCCCCTCAAGTTGGAGCTCCGAGTGGAGATTCCAATCTTGTCCTTGAGATTAAGAAATTGAGTACGCGGGAGTGGCTTTATGAGTGCATCAGCCAGCTGATCTGCAGAAGAGACATGGGCGACACGAAGGGCGCCCCTTTGGACTTGTTCGCAAATGAAATGAAAGTCAATAGCTACATGCTTCATCCGAGAGTGAAAGATGGGGTTGGAACACACATAAGTGGTGCCAATATTGTCACAATAGATGGCCGAGTCTATCGAAGTTCGAATTCCTAGTTCGAAGGAGGAAACAAACCAGAGTTAATTTAAGCGAATTCTTTGAAATGACACGATACTCGACTTGATTGACGATCGAGCGGCCGTCGTTTGTTTCTTGAGCTCCAAGAAATGGGACTGCTACCAAGATAAACAATGTAAGCACTAGTGGATGTGAAATCGTCTTTGTTACCAGCCCAATCAACATCTGAGAAGGCATGAAGAGAGAAGTTTGGGTTGCGATGAAGTACAATTCCATGATTAGAGGTACCACAAAGATATCGTAATAGTCGTTTGGTTGCATTCCAATGATCTGTGGTAGGACGATGCATGAATTGAGAGAGCTTATTTACAGCAAATGCAATGTCGGGGCCTTGTGAGAGTTAAGTATTGAAGGCGCCAACTATAGTTACGTATTTGGAAGCATCGGTCAAGTGGTGCCATTGTGAAGAAGACCGAGAGTCGATCGGTTGCTAAAGGTGTAAGTGGCTAGCTTGGCATCGATCATGTGAGTGAGTGTGTGAAGATCATGAATGTAGCGGCGTTGTGAGAGAAAGGAGACCATGTGGATGTGGAAGGACTTCAATACCGGAAAATATGAGAGGCTACGAGATCCTTTAGAGAAGAAGTGCTTGAAGTTGAGTAACAAAAGCGGTTGCCTTATGGATGTGTTGTTCCGGTGATGATGATGTCATCAACATATACTAGCAAGTAGATCATGATATGTGTATTGTTGAAGACGAATAAAGAAGTGTCCGCGTGGGAATTGGTGAAGCCTTGACTAGAAGAAATCTTAAGTAACTTCGTGGTACCATGCCCATGAGCTTGTTTCAAACTATAGATAGCTTTTACTTAATTTGCACACATGATCGGAAATTCTCTATCAATAAAGCACGGGGTTTGTATCATAAAGACATCTTCGGTGAGATGACCTTGTAAGAAAGCATTATTGATGTCAAGATGATGTAGTGACCATCCACGACTAAGTGCAATGGTGAGAACTAGGCGAATTGTTGTTGGTTTTATAACGGGGCTGAAAGTGTCATGATAGTCAATGCTTGGACGTTGATGAAAACCCTTGGCTACTAAACGTGCTTTATACCTGTCAACAGAACCATCGGGTAAACGTTAAGTACGAAAATCCACTTACATCCAATAATATTGTGAGCTTGATTGGGTGGAACAAGCTCCCATGTCTCATTCTGAACAAGAGTATCATACTCTTCAGACATTGCACGATGCCATGTGATGTCTTTTAGAGCCTATTTCACGGTTGTGGGTTCAAGGTCAGTAGAAGGGAGGAGTTGAGTAGTAAGATTGAGCTTTTGGATAGGTTTGTGGATATGATTTTTGCTCGTGTGGTCATAGAATGGATGTTAAGTGGCTCTAGAGTCATTGGAGCCATGGATGATGACATTTGGGTTGGTTCGGGATGGGGAATAGATGAAGAAGAAGATGTCGGTGTGTGGGGTCGGATGATGAACATGTGGTGGTAAATGATCGATCGGAAGGTGAGCCGGTGGGGTTGGATGGTGGTCGAATGAGATCGGATGGGGTCGGATGGGGTTCAGATGGGATCGGATGGGGTCGGGTGGTGGTTGGTTGAGAGCGGAAGTGATCGGATGGGGTTCGGATGGGAGGAACCAAAGAGTGATCAACAGTGGTGGGATGTACTGGTGTCGTTGGCAAGCGTACATGAGCAACATTGGAGGGACCTTGCACGGATGAGGTGTTGAGTGCTTCGGGAGATTGTGTAGAAATTATGTAGGCAGGTGGTAACCATTGAGAAATGGTAGTTGACTCGGGACGACGGAGATGAGAGTGAGTGGAGTTGAAGGGGAAGGCCGATTCAACGAATTGACATGAAGAAATATATATCACGAGATGAGTTGGTATCAAGACACAAATATGCACTTTGAGTGGAGGATTAGCCGAGGAAGACACAAGGAATGGATCGTGATTCAAGTTTGTGATTGTTGTATGGTCGAAGCCATGGATAACAAAGACAACCAAAAGTTTTGAGTTTAGAGTAATTGGGTGTGGCATGAAAGATTTTTTCAAATGGTGAGCACATGTTGAGTGTGGGTGTAGGACGGCGATTTATGAGGTACACTACTATGGCAAATGCATGATGCCGATGTAGATTAGTGGAATGGAGGCATGTGTGAGTAAAGAGAGACCGTTTCTCTGATGTGGCGATGTCATCTTTCAGAATATCCATTATGTTCAGGTGTATGTGGTGGAGTGGTTAAGTGAGTGATGCCAGTCGTAGCCAAAGTTGAAGCAAGTGCTTGATATTCACCACCATTATCAGAGTATAATGTTTTGATTTTGTGATTGAAATAATTTTCGACAAGTACCTTGAAACGTATGAAGACTTCATGTACATGAGATTTGCGTTTAAGAGAATAATACTATACATATTTGGTGAAGTGATCAACAAAAATTACATAATATTTGAAGTCATCATATGAATGCATAGGAGAGGTCCAAACATCAGAGAAAATTATTTCAAGAGGTTTGGTAGAGACAATAGAAGAAGTAAAAAATGGAAGCTTATGACTTTTATTACAACTGCAAGCATTACAATGACTATTTGGTGTGGAGACAGAAACTGGTAATTGAAATTTTGAGACGACATGTTTGGAAATGGGAGAGGCAGGATGACCTAGATGATTGTGCCACTTAGCAGTTGTTGTTTTGAAACTGGAGAAGAAAACTAGAGGTGATTTGTTTGGAGAATGAATGGGCCACTCATACACCCCATCCTTAGTTGGTCCCTTCAAAAGTACTTCTCCTGTGCTGAGATCCTTCACCAGAAAACTAAAAGGTAAAAATTCAATTGAAACATTATTGGTGAGGCACATTTGAGAAATAGAAATAAGATTCTTTTTCATAGTAGGAACACATAGAACATTATGTAATTGAAAATTGTGTGTGGAGGAAGAGAGGGAGGTAGAACCAGTGTAGGTAATTTGAAGGCCCGTGTCGTCGCCAATCATGACATCATCATGGGCAGCGTATGGTGCATGAAGAGAAAGATTATTCAGGTCGGTGGTGACATGGTGAGAGGCACCACTGTCCAGAAGCCATGATGGAGTGTTGGATGTGTCAGGTGTTGCATAGTTGACTTGGGGTTGCCATGGAGATGATGATCTTGGTTTTGTTGGTCGGAACCCAGATGACTGTGGGATTGTTGGTGAATAACGTGAATTGGATGGAGTGGAAATTAATTGAAATTGTGGGCATCGTTTGGTTGTGTGCCCTTGAGTACTACATGCTTGACATGTGCCAAGGTAAGGACGAGGTGGAGGTCTGTCAGCTCGAGAATTAGTAAATGACGACCATTGATTTTGAGATGGTTGAGGTGAGGGATTGAAGTGAGGACGCCATGGTTTGTTTCGAGGGCAAATAGTTGTTGGATTTGCTGTTGCTGGAAGAGAGGTTGGTTGTGATGATTGAGATTGACGCTACAGAGTTTCCTTGTTCAAGAGTTTCTCATGAAGCTCATCAAATGAGATGGTCGTATCTCTGAACATTGACGACATCAACGATAGATTTGTATTCCTCATCTAGACCTTCAAGTACCTTTTCAATCAAATCCTCTTCATCATATGGCTTGCCCAGAATTACAAGTTCATCCGCACGGCTCCGAATATATTACATATATTCGCTAATAGAACACGAGCCTTTGATTGGATGCTTTAATTGTTCCTTAATTTGCTTGATATGACCACGAGTGGGCTTTGCATAGGTATTTTCAAGAATTATCCAGGCATCACGAGAGGTGGTAGCACGGTTTAGGAGTGGAACAATTGTAGCCGATAAGGATCCGACCATGGCGCTGAAGATTAATTTATCCTGTCGATGCCATGTTTGGAAGACTGGATTTGGTGACTTCTTGCCATCAGTGATAATGGTGGGAGAAGGTGTACTAATCGAACCATCAATATAACCTTCAAGATTGTAGCCGATCAAGTTGCTTGAAATTGTAATTTCCATGAGAGATAATTTGTGGATGTGAGTTTTATGGTGGAATGAGAGGAGATGTTTATGGAAATAAGAGGATGGTTAGGTTCATGAATGATAATTGTATTACTTCCAAGAGGTCAATATATACAATTGTTGGGAGATAATTCAGGAAGTCAGTCTCCTAGAATTAAGTATTTACATCTAATTCCTATTATCAATAGCTGATTAGCAGCTATGTACATGATATTCTGATTCCTATAAATTATGTACAAGGATTAGCTGTTGTTTCCTTCTATACTATAGATCAATTCAACTTCAAAACTAATAAATGGACTTCATATTTGATCCTCCATAAAAGTATGAGTGAATCCTATTGGTAAAAATAAGAGTAAATCCTATTGGTTAAAATATAATAATACTTGGACCTGATAACGGATAAAGGTATGGTCTGGGAACCCTATCTCTTACCCACCCCACCAATGTATACATAACCCCTGAATCCGACCCAATCTCGAAAATAAATATTCAATATCCTCCCCACCCCTTCCATTTGCCCGAATTGTTCCATTTTTCCAAAATTTAAAATATTTTTATATTATTTTTTTACAACTATTTTTAATTGAAAAACAAATAACATGTAATATTTGTATTACTAATAACACCTTATATTACCAAATGTTATAAATTTTTAATTAAATAATCAATAGTTGCATCATTAATTATATATATATATATATATATATATATATATATATATATATAACCTGAATAGTTGCATCAAGAGATCAAACACAATGGATTTGGACCGAGAAGGAAGATACCAAACAATGGAAGGAAAACAGATTGAAAAATGAGGTTACAACTGTCTACGTACAAGGGCTAGTGAGAGGAGAATACAAAAGGGAGATCTGGAAACTATTTCAAGAATTTGGGAAGATTGTAAATATCTACCTAGCAAAGAAATGCAGCAAGGTGGGTAGGTAGTTTGGATTTGTCCGATTTAGTTGCAAGAAAGAAGCTTGTGAAGGGATAAAAAGAAGAAATGGATCGTACTATAAAGGTAAAATTTTGAAGTTAAACATGAGGGTAAGAACCAGAGTTCTAAAGCGGCAGAAATACAGATAAAAGAACAGAACATTGTTGGTGTCGTAAATGAAGATGTAAGAGTAAAATGGAGCAATTGTTTGCCTCTGGTTTATTTCTCGAAAGCCAAGGGAGTCGGAAGAAATTGAATATATTTGTGACAAGTTGGATGTTAAATGGTCCAAAATTTGTTCAAAAGGAAAGCATTGTTTTTTGATTGTCCTGCAAAATGGTTAAGAAAAAAGAGCAGTGGAAGAGGGATTGAAGGGTCAACTGGAAAAATGGTCAATGGGGTGAGTACCTCACATAGTCACATGTGACGATCATACGTTGAATATAAAAAATCTGGAACATGCCAAGATCATGATATGGTCAAGCCATAATCAGAAGGTGAGTTGTACTAGGTCTCTATGTGTGAATAATACAAGCTATTCTATCCAGATCAATTAATGAGAAAAATTGGGATGAAGCCTTTGTCTATGAGATTGATCCTGATGCATACTGTTGAGGAAAGCTGTTCGTCAGAAGTTAGGGGAAAAGATATGGGATAAAAGAAACATATCAGATACTTACAGAAAGATGCCAGCGAGAAAATGCATTAAATGAGATAGAAACTCCATCTTTTAATTCATTTAATGAGCAGAATAATACTTAAATAATTAGAATTAGGGTTAAGTTTTGTTTACAAGAATTATAATCCCGAGATTATAATCCATGAGATTATAATCCCAAGAATATTAATCATCCTAGGATTATAATTATAGTCTTATCTCAATCAAGTATAATCCTTGCAAACAGATAATGAAATAATTGTGAATTTCAATCAAGAGTCAGAGTGGGAGAAACTCAAGAGGGATGCAATTAAACTTATTAGAGTCAATCAGTTTAAATGATGAGTTGGAAAAGGAAAGGGCAAAGTCTCATGACTCTCATCCTATTTTTAGGAGTGATAAGGCAAAGACATAAAATAGTATTTATATAAATGTATATCTGAGAGACCGAGAGTACCATTTTAAAAGAATAGAAATAATTTGAACAAAATTTTATGACAGCTGATACAAGTGAAGATGAAGAAATAGAACAGAAAGTAGTAGAAATTTCCAAAGGAAACAAAGGCAAGGACAAGCAAAAAGGGATTAATTAAAAAGTGGAGGTTTATGAACGAAGTTGAAGACCTAGTGGGTACTATTCAGAAAACTAACTTGTATAGTGGAAAAATTAATCAGATTAAAAGAAGAGGAAGAAAGCCAAAAATTGCCAACAACTCAATTTCAGAAGGATATATAGCTGAGAGAAACAAAATTATCCTTAAAACGTTAGCACAGGGCAGAGAATTGGGATTGGCAGAACATCTCCAAGTAGATAGACTATCTTGTGGATTATATTTAGTCCATATGACATCAGCACATGTTTTTTAGTCTTCAATACTTCTAGCAAAATGGACTATCTCGTGGATTATAATATTAAAAAATTAAAATAATCAATAAATTCAAAAAAACTCCAATATATTAGAGTTAACAATATATTGAAATTCAAAAAAACTCCAATATATTCCATCTAAAAAATAAATTAGAGAAATATTATCAATAAAAAAAATCAAATGTAATAAAAATATAAACTATTATTAACAAATATCCATGCCCCCTTCATCTTCTTCTTCCGTATCTCCTTGGCCTTCATCTCCTTCTTCAGGCAGCCTTAATCTCCTTCTTCAACTCATTCTTCTTTTTCTTCAATCATCTCTCCTATTTAAATGTATTTAAAATTATAGTCAAAATTATAGTGCACCAAATTTGGTTCCTTGATTTGGTCTGTTTGGACTCAATCAACTATATTTAGTTCATCTGCTGGAGCAAAATCTCATCATAAACTAAAAATATTCTAAGATTTATCGACCTCCGGCCTCCTCGAGTTACTCAGGGTAGAAGGCTCGGAACAGGAGAGTCTAGCAAAGAAAAGAATTGATGAGATAATTTCACAAGAATGGGAGTTTCTTTTTCTTTTTCTTTTTCTTTTTCCATTTAAGGTATGTCTCAAGAGTTCTTTAATGTAAGTTTATTTTCATTCGTGAAGTCAGCTCTCTTTTAGTTGTTTGGTATTTGGAAATTGGGAGGGTTAGGATGTTGACAGAATTTGTAGTCCATGCATGATGATCTCTCTTTTAGTTGTTAGCTTTTGGGGTAGTAGTAGCATGTTTCCTAGGTAACTTATGTTAGCTTTTCTTATATTTGCGTAGGCAAATTGTTGTGGATTTTTTATGGCGCAAGAGCCTTTTCTTAGACATAATGCATGGGTTTTGTTCGGCGGTATTAGTTTGTATTAGGATATCACAACTGAATTAGAGTTTACATCGAATAAATAGTAAAAGAGTGAAGTATTAATATACATTCAGAATGGGTTCAAGACCTAATGACTTAAGCTTTTGAGTCAGGTTAAGTTCCAAACATGTATGTTAGTACCTTGTGTACACGCACGCGATGTGCGGGCTCTCTGATTCTTTCCCAACTACTGGTATCAGAACTACGAAAGTTTGATCTCGAGCTGGTCAGTCTCTTAAAAGGACACACGATAGTAGTGAATTCTCGATGAAGGGTTGGTTTGATGGTGATGTTGAATTCTTGATGGGTTAGCCAAGAATGGTTAGCCGAGAATCGGTGAGTAACCTACGTACGGGCTGTAAAAGATGGATGGTGCCATGGTGGCGCTGCACAAAATGTCATCTATGTGGTAGTCTATTATGATTAGGGATGAAATATTGCTTATTGTGCTCTAGCTCTAGCTCATGGGTTTAAAGCTGCTAAAACTATTGTGGAGAGTTTTTTTTAGTTTACAGTGATGCTTCATGATTGCAACAACATAATGGAAAATTACAGAATTTCAAGGGCTTTCCTTCTTTCTTTGTTTTATAGGTTTTTTCCACGGTGATTTGTAATCAAATTGTGGTCCTATCCAAATCTTTTGGACTTGCCACTATTATATTGCTTTGGGTATTAATAAAAATTTGTTTCTCTGATCAAAAAAAAAAGTTACGTACGTTGTGTATTAACAAAAAAAAAACAATACGTGATTCCAATGGTATTCCAATCCAGAATGTTGTGACAAGTTCTTTGAGAAATTATATGTACCTAATCCAGAAATAAAATCAATTATAGTGGCAGAAGATTCTAATAAACATGCTTCCATGGACCACTCCACTGAATCTTTAGGACCAAACTTTGATCATTTATCTAGGTATATACTATTGACTCCACATGCAGTCACTGTTAGCTTGCCCTCTGCCTATCTGGCATGCATCATTTTTTCGAGTGACCCATTGATGGGTCACAGCATAAACCAGACAGCTCATATCACATGCTTAGGGCTTCTCATGTGGGCCCCCATTTCTGCATGCATGTTACCCTATATATATATATATATATATATATATATATATATATATGGAAATATGAAATATCTGTTGCATGTTAATTGTGTCATGTAACATACACAGCATACATGACGATATTGTGTCGTGGTGGTTAATCAGGTAGGAAAAACACGGAGTTTATAATTCTCGTTTATAGTATATTCATGTCATTTTTGGACAATGAATTTGTAGGTATTTATATATTTATGCTAACAATTATTTATTAATTGAGACAGTAAATAATATTTTGAGTAATAGTTACTTTCTCATTAAATACTTTTATGTGATATGCAATTATACATTAATGTCATGTTTTGTCTATAAGTATTATAATCTCTAGATTATAATACATGAAATCTCGAAATTATAATACATGTAATTATTATAATTCCAAGACTATTAATCATAAGATTAAATAATCATAGTTATTTATTTTTCATGAGATTATTTATGAGATAAATTAAAATAATCTCATTTATATTTGTTTTTTCATGATTAATTAAATAATTGGATAAAAATATTATTTGGACTATTATATCATTACCAATAATAACATATTTTAAACTATAAATTAAACTTATTTATACATCAAAATGATGAATAATTAATTATAACACAATATCTTTAAGTTTGTTTTATATAATTGATATCGATTCATTATGTATCTTCCTTTACGCTAACGAAGATTATGTTATAAAAGTAATTGACGAAGTAATTCCATCAACGGTAATTGACGAAGATTAAGCTTATTTTACGCTGATGAAGATTATGTTATAAAAGTAATTGACGAAGTAATTAATAAAACTTCTATCAACAGTAATTCTTATATATAATTTTTTGCTGACGAGCAGGTGCGGATCTAACCACAAAGTTCAGTAAGGTCAAATTCAAAAAAAAATCTGTTAAAAATAAAAATTATAGCTATATATACATACTTTTCTAAATCCAATATAATTTCTCAACACTTAAGTCGTTAAGTTTAATATATATATATATATATATATAGTCATAATTTTCTTATAAGGAAAATACTAGAATGATTTTTTTTTATTAGCAATTTTTTTTTTATTAAAAATCCAATGTAGTACAAATATGACAATTCCAAAATATTTGGATAAGACCACACGGAATAAGAGAAAACTAAGGTGTCTTGGACTTTTAACACAGTCTTTGAGTTTTAAATTTGGAGATAAAAGAAAAGAAAGCGAAGGAAAACAAAAGGAAATAATGTCTTTGAGTTTTAGTTAGAAAAGAAAAAAAATCAAGAAAATGAGTGTATTTCGAGTCAAAAAATTTCTTCTCATTTTTTTTCTACAACTAAAAAACTTTACAGGGTGTTGGTTAAAAAAGAAAATAAATTAAGAGAGGGTACTTAATTTTTAAGCAAAATATTTTACATGGTGTTCGTTAAAATAAAAAAGAAAGTCAGGGTAGTGGTGGGGGTGTGTACTATGAGGAAAGGGAAGGAGCGCATGGAAGAAAAATCAGTGGGGCAGGTGCCCCCCTTGCCCAGGCGTAGATCCGTCCATGCTGACGAGGTTAATTTTGTCTAAAAAAATTAGTTCAAATGGTGGGAATTATAATACCTAGTTGAATATGGTATTAAATAGTCCATTATATTAAGCTATTTTATAATCATTGACTAATAGTTATAATTTTAAATTTGAAAATAAATTAGACACTTAATATTAATTATCATATCCCAAATATAATCTTTATAAATAAAGATAGTACCTAACATCAAATTTTAGGTGTTATGCATTCAGCAATCGTTTTCCCTTGAAAAATGACTATTATTGGTGTTGGGGCTTATGATGTTGTATTTTTGGAAATAATTAATTAAATATTACTCTGTTAAAGAGTACTTTGTAAATATTAAATATGTACTTTTGTTCGATATTTATTGTTAATATATTAAAATTTTATTTTAGTTGTACGATAATAAACTTGAGAATATTGTACTCTCTCCGTCCCATGATAAAAGTCTTTATTACTATTTTGAGTAGTCACATGTTAAATGATCACTTTCCTTTAATAACCAAACTTTTACGCATTTTTTTCTATTATGTCCGTAGCATTAAATATCTCATATTTTTCTTATTCTAATTCTCTCTCCATATTTAATAAGTATGAAGAGAGAATATTTTGAATTGAATAGCTAGAAAGTCACTCTATCACCTGGAGTATATTGAAAATAATTAATGACATATTATTATGAATAATTTTGTCATTTAATTTATTTTTTTAATATGCGTGAAAAATCTATCGAAACTTTTATCCTGAAACGGAGGGAATATCATTTTATATTCCTATGATAAAAAGATTTCTATATTTGCAAAACAAAATAAATTAGCAAATGAGATTATTTTTATGAATTAGAGGACATATATAATATTTTTTCTTTGTTTCAAAAAGTATTATGGGCGTGAGAAAAAAAAACAAATTATTGAACATATATACTTGTTACAAATGTGTGTGTGTGTATATATATATATATATATATATATATATATATATATATATATATATATATATATATATATATATATAGACACACTCTAGGGAAAATGTTAGAATAGTTAAAGAAGAGATGGATAGTTTAATTACCAGTAGAAGAAGGGGTAAAAGGAAGCCTTGTAGATTGCAGTAAAGTGGGTGGTGGGGGTGGATAGGTGGAAAAGGACCCTTCCATGTGCGTAGGATAGTAAAGATAAGGTTGTGGTGGGATACGTTGCGCCTGGGTTGCAGCAGAAAATGTTCCCCTTGTAGCTTGCATGGAGTATCCATAATAATATGGAGAACCCATTGCTGAAGATCCCACTCCGTATGGACCTGCTTGATGATAGTATTGAGGTTGCTGAAGTTGTTGATTATATATGCTCTGCATCAATTAATATGTCCAGCAACCAAATTAATTACTCACAAAATATGCTATTATTTTCCACTTAATTATTACTTCCTCTGTACCAAAAATAACTGCTCGGTTTTGATAATTTTTTTTTTGTTAAATTGACTAATTTTTAAAAAATAACAATTAAGCATATCTAAATATATTATTTGAGATTTTTAAAAATGGGGTTAATAGGAAATTATACGTAATTTCTTAAGATTATAATTCACCGGCCTATATTTTGTCAAAAATTGTGCAAATTAATTTTAAAAAATATTCATTTTGAACAAATAAAAAAAAAAAATTCAAAACTGAGCAGTTATTTTAGAACGTAAAGAATATATATATTTATAGGTGATAATCACTCCTAAAAGGTTTTTGCAGTAAATTATAGTATTCTTACCCCTAAAATGTACTACAAAATATCTTTCAGAACTCTTAGTATTAAAAAGTTGGATGTCTTAAGTATGAGTAAACACACACACGCGCGCGAGTCTATATAGAGAAAGAGGAAAGGTAGAAGGAACTAACTTGGTGGTATCCATAATCAGGAGGGTAGGTTGTGTACCTGCAGAGACAATTTTTGGAATTACTTTCTTAGCAAATGTAGGATACATGCAATTGAGTGGGGAAGGGAAGGGGAAGGGAAGGGGAGGGGAGGGGGGGGGATGTAGAATGGGGATCCAGTTAGCATGAAGTTTATTATTATTTCTGTTTCACAATAAATGTTTTTTTAGGCTTAATATTTTTTTCTAAAATAAGTAATGTGTTAGAACTCCAATACAATTTTTATAATATTTTCTTATATGTGCCCTTATGCATTCAATGATATTTATTGCATCTTACCATCACTACAATTAAATGACACTCATTAACTCTTCAACTTCAAAAAAAATATATTAAGGGTATTTTTGCCATTTTAGCTTGTGTATTAGTATGTGTGATTTAAGCTAAAAAATCACTTATTATGGGACGAAGATAGTATTTAGTAAGTTGGTCAATTGGTCAATAGAATACTGACACACATAAAGTCTTGCTTGCGTGTCAATATTCTATTAGTCAATTGACAAACTTATCCAAAAATAAATTTTATACTAACCACTTCCGTAGAATGGACATATAATTCTGTCCTTGAAATGGGAAATTTTTCTTTTTGTTAATACACCTTATTAGGCACTTGTTGATGAGTTGAAAAGGTCGTTGAAAAATTACTCAAACTGCGTGTATCAACATTAAGCAAAAATAAAATAGTAATACATTTTAATATTTATTTTTTATTTTTATATTAAAAAAACATCATCTAAGGTCCTACATTCGAATAGCAACTGACACCAACCATACCGTTAGTTATGGAATTTAATAAAGGCATAAATATGGCACCAATACACGATGATTTAATATATATATATATATATATATATATATATATATATATATATATATATATGAAAGAGAAGTAAAATAGAAATTTTATTTACAACTATCATAGTCCTGCATGTAATAACCAAAGCTATATTACATTTTCCATGTAATATTTATAATAGGTTTTTTTAGTATATTCATTTGCTTGATAAAATAAATAAGAAAACATTTGCATGTACTCTATATTTGCCGACAACTGTCGATGGCTACAAAGAACCATCAATACCCTTTCCTAATTCATCAAACTTCATTCATTTATACGTACATAAAGATTAAAATTGTGCTTCTATGTTTTAAACTATTATTTTGTTCTTCTATGTAACGTTTTAACGCGTATATTTTTTGGACAATATTCAGTTTAACAACCAAAATAACAAACTATTTTTTTTTTATTTTCCTAATCATGCTTCTGATAAGAAAGCCCGACATAATTATTATCATTATTATGAACATATGGTTTAATTTAAGATTTTGACCATATGGATAATTTCTGGTCAAAGCATAAATTAAGGTGGGAATATATTTAATGGAAGGAAGAACAGGAGGAATAGTACAAAAACACAGAATCTCTCTGTAAGCCTGCATAGCTGGCCAAATTAGTAAAATATAAACTCAAAATGCATATACATGACAATTTAGTGTTCTTGATATTCTGTTAATGAATTTTGGAATATATATGGGGAATATGGATGTCCAAAGAAAAAGTTACACGGTCTACGATCATAGAGTGAATTAATTCTATGATCGTAAAATAGTCACTCTACGATTTGTAAATTCACTCTACTATCATAGAGACCTTGTAACTTTAAAAATTACATAGTTGTTTACCTCTCTCTCTCTATATATATATATATATGTTTGTGTGTGTGTAAACTTTGGCAGCTAATATTTTTCGAATATATGGTTTTTTTAAAAAATAAAAATAAATCAAATTGTGTATGAATTCATTAGGGCAAGTAAAGCACATGGAGTATAATGGGTAAAGGCATTTTATGCATACTGTCACAGAATTGTAACCGATCATATCAACAGTAGAATTACTGAATTCTTGATCTGCCAATGTACAAACTGCATTAAATGAAAACAATTGATATTTTTATAAATAAATTTGATAGTTCCACAATGTCTTCTCTCAAATGAGATGAACTCCACTTCTTAAGAGCATTCACAACAAGTTTCTTATCTTTATTCCTACTCTGCAGTGTTATTGGGTCATTTGTAAAATAGAGATTCAATTTTTTCACTATGTACTCAACATGTTCCTTATTGATTCCTTAAATAATGAAATTTAAAATTTAAAAGTTAAAATTTCCAATAATCAAAATATCAAATTAATAATAATCTTATAATTTATAAAAGAGAGTATAATTTATCAATTATATTTCACTTTGTAAAATAATTTTTATTTTATTTTAAATTTTAAGTAATTTATGAAGTGAGTATTAATATTAACTTTTAAAAGTTAATTTGTGATATTTTAAATTTAAATTTAATATGATTCATTTAAATTTTAAAAATAATAAATTTTATAATTATTATTATTTTTATAATATTTATAATTATATTGACATAAATTAAATAAATTTATATCGGTTTTAAATTTGAATACGTTTGAAATTAATTTTTAAAATATAAGTTAATATTAAGTTTATAATTTGAAAATAAAATAGTAAAAAAATGTCAAGATGTGTATGATTGATGAGTTGTCCACTTAAATGAGGGTGTGAAATGTCATTTTGTATATATAGAGAATGGACTTTTGACTCCCTCACTTTGGGGAATAAAATCATATATAGGGATTAAAATAGAGAGTCAAATAAGGAAAAGGAAACTGTTGAATAATGATTTGTTGATGCATTCTTCAAAATTGGGGATAGAGAGTTAATTAGGGAAACTGTTGTTAATGCTCTAACTATTCATATGAGAAGGAGCTTGTGGAACTATCAAATTTACTTGGATAAAATATCAATTTTTTAAATGAAAATCAATAGAACTTCTCTGAAAAGGCACAATGCTAGAGTAAAATTTAGGGAAGAAAAATTGATATTTCCACAGGTCTCACTCACATGAATGTGAGCCCCGTTTAGTATTCATGTGAGGGGAGCCTTCCGGAAATATTAATTTCTCTCGTGAAAATATCAATTCCCTAAATTTATATGTCCACTTTTATCCATTTTACTCCCTTTCTTTTTGTTTACTTTCTTGTTTTTTTTATTTTTATTTTATCGACAAAAGGAAATTTCATTAAAAAAAAGAGAGATACATTTTATCAAGTATATCACTAGGTTTTTCTCTATCACTACTTTTATGGATTATTTGTACCATTTATGAAAAGAAAATTGAGAAAAAAAAATGAAAAAATGGAAACTTACCCATATGGTGGATAAAGGACAGGAGGTGGTGGGGGGGGTACCGGTGGAGCTAATGGCGCTGCGATTCCACTATAAGATGATGGTGATGCACCTTGTGGTGGTGCACCATGATATGGTGAACCACCTTGACTTCTTCCTATATATATTATTTTTAGAATAAGAAATATATAAAAATTAGGAATAAATTGTTGTAATTGATCTAAGAAGTATTGCAGTACCAAAAAAAAAAGTCATAGCCGATAGACAATATTCTCGCCAATAAACATAATGTAATGCACTTCACTTTTCGTCAATTGTCCTCCACTAATAAATTTTAAGTAAAATAACCCCATTTATAAAAAAATTAGTGAAGTACATTTATCGGTTCTCACAAAAAAAATAATGCACAAACCTTGAGATGGTGAAGGTCGAGGCCGGCCAAGAGAAGCAATGTTACAATTTGCCCTTCTCCCATCAATCACAGGGTTTGGTTCCGCACAAGCCCGCCTAGCAGATTCAGCGTCACGAAAAGTCACCTATATTCATATATAAATATATACATATATATATACATATATATATATATATATATATATATAATATTATTATTATTATTATTTTCAACTTGAACATACCTAAATTCATTTAAACAAATACTATTACATGTGTACATTTTGGAATAATTACTTACAAATCCATATCCTTTAGATTTTCCAGTGTTCTTATCGGTGATGATAACGGCTTCAAGAATCTCTCCAAACTGCTCAAAATAACTTCGCATTACATCGTTAGGCGTCTCCCAAGCTAATCCCCCAACAAAAACTTTGGTAAATGTTGTATCACCAAACGGTGATCGATAATGCTGATACGCCATCGCATTCAATTAATCATCAAATATCACTTGATAATTAATTCACTCGTATAATTGATTTCAGCAAGCGATTTAATAATCGCAAACTCTCATGAATAATTTTTCTTTCCTCTCTTTCTGCCCATATTCATAAAGAGAGGAAAAATGTAGATGGAAGTAATATTTGATGGGATGTTTTTATTTTTTTTAAACAAAAGAGAAGTAAAGGGTGAGAGAATATAAAGGGAGATCCGACAATTGCAAACTCTAATTTGCTGGAGATGAGGAGCAGGAGGGAGGGAGGGAGGGGAGGCGAGCGGAGGGGAGGGGGGTGGGGTGGGTTGGGTTTTGTAGTATAAGAATGACAGCTGCATGAGTAGAGGGGGGCACTTGAGTCTGTCCTCTCTGTCTCAATTGCATTAATATACCCTCCCACTCTCCAATCAATTACTATCAATAATAATGTCATCTCTCTCTTCATACTTAGTTGTATTCCTGTTTTATTCCTGTTTTCTTCTCTTTGTTTTCTTTTCGTTTTGGTCTTCTCCTCAAATCTTTAAAACCCTTATAAAATTGGGTAAAATTAACTGCACGTATCAGAAGAAATCTCCTTTGCACATATACAACTTTTTCCTAGCTATACAAGAAAATATCGCATTGTTAAATTAAATTAAACAACTTCAAAAGATGCAACAGTTTACTATATGCACATCAAAAAGTTAAGTCGGTGCTATTTTTTCGATATTTTCAGTATCATTGTACTATCTTTATCGTAAAATATTTTATTACAATTTTCATCCTAATTTTAGTTGTTCTTCATATTTCTTCTTTTTGCATCATATTTTACATGAAAAGGTTGTGCTATTCGTTAATAGTTTTCAATGCCCTTATCTCTATTGTAAAATATTTCACTATACTTTTCTTGCTACTTTTAGTTGTTCTTCACATTTCTTCTTTTTGTATCACACATTTTTTTTTGGGTTTCTTATATCCATGGTGGGGTTGGCATAACTAACGATGTGGACCCCGAAATATCATATTTGGGTTGCTACTTCCATAACCAAGAAAATTGTCAAACATCATTTGCATATAAGATTTATCAAAATCAAGAATTTTAATTAATCCTTGGCCTTGTTATGTAGTAATGATGCCTTTTTGAACTAATGGTTTAGGTTACTGGTTAAATATACAGTTTACTAAATGAAATATTATCATATTTATAATTAGGCCCTTAAAAAATTAAATATATATACTTTATTATATTAAGTGTCTAATTTAATACAATTTAATCCTCAATTTTTGAATCCGGTCAAAATTGGCCGGAATTCCTAATTTTTCGGTCAGATAAGAATTGTATACCGTTTGACCGTATAGAATACATGCTAATAACACTTATGTTACATCAAGTACCACTAAATTCACAATTTACTACATCAAATACCTAATTCAGTATAAAATTTATATAAATACTTATTTTGACGTATTAAATCAGTATAAATCCTTATAAATAAGTATTATATGTTAAATTATTAAAATTAAATATTAATACAAATATTATCAAATATAATTTTTTTTTTTAAAATTTTAAAAAAGACTTCATTACCAAAAAATCAATAAACTTTTAAACATAAAATTATATTTTTAACACGAATAACATTTGTAAGACCCTAACTTTTATGAATAAAGATGAATTTTTCTCTAAATATCATTTTTGAATATTAAGATGTGAATTTGTTATAAATTTATATTTGTGGGTAATATTTACAAATTTTACGGCACAATCATTGGTGGACCCCTACAAATTAATTCATTGTCGAAGTTAGAAAAACAGCGAAATAACTTTTTATAAAAATAAAAGCAAAAGTTTTACCGAATTAATCGTTGAAATACCCTTAATAATAATTATATAATCTGGCTATGGTTGCGTAGTAGCACACCAGATTGCATACTGATATCTTTGATTATTGATGCTTACGTGAGAAGTTACTCAGTTTTATTCAATTATTACCACATTAATTGCTACATAGTATCTTACGTTATTAATTCAATTATTATCACAATATTTTATATTATTAAATCAATAATTGAGACGACAAAGTTATTCATATTATTATTTGCATTATTGACGATGTCTAGAAAGTTCTATCGAGGAAAGAGGTTTGGTCACCTAATTGCGCGCCAATAAGGAGAAATTCTTATCGAAAAGCTCCCTCTTTCTTGGGAATGATTTGATTGTTAATATTGTGAGTTATAATATTAATAATGAACGTTATTAAAAATATGTTTTGTGAAGCCAAATGAATTGAGATAAATAGAGGGTTTTATTGAAGTATTTATTATAATTTGGCTTATTATATGGACACCCACTTACCCATTTTTCAAAAATTGTCGGTAGAAGTTATCTCAGTTTTTTTATTACTTATATATATATATATTATAAATTTTATTTTTTATATAAAATAGAATATATTATATTTTATTTGTATAGTACTGCATAGTGTTGTATAGTACTGCATATTGCAGCATAATAAAATCAAAAAATTTTAAAAGTTTAAGTCGAACGTCGCCCGTGAAATCTTCCTACTGTGTGTCCGTGATTTTCTAAATTCAAATGGTATCCTGTCATTCTCCTATAAATAGGATGCTTAGTTTAGAAATGAAAATCACACCAGAATCAGAAAATTCTTCTTTTATAAGCGTATTTCTTTTGAGTTGAGGGAAGCTTTGAGCATAGAAAACAGTATAAGTTTTTTTCAAAAATATCCCCGCCCAACCAGTCAGAAATACTCTCATTTTAAGGTAAGAAATATTATTTTTGTTCAATATTCGTAAGAAATAATATTTTCTTCCATACTCTGTAGTATGTAAGTAATATTATTTCGTTTCAGATTCCGAATTCAACACTCATTTTTGTTAAGTATTGCTTCTATACTCCTTGAAAATAGTAGAATATCCTTGAAATTTGCGCTTCATCTAGTATCGTTTCACAAGAATATTTTTTTGAACATTCTTGTTAAATTTTGATCTTTTCATGTTGGGATACTATTCATGAAGTACTATCCACGAGATACTATTAACTCGGGCACTATTCACCCGGGGTACTATTCATGACAAAAATTGATTTCTTTTCTGTCTAAATTATTTTTGATACAATATTATTCTTGAATTTTACTCCACAAAGCAGTTATCATGTTGACAATTTGGACATTTTTAAACTCTGGATAAATTGAATTATATATCTTTAAAATTTTTCCTTGCTTTCATTTAATTGAATTCTTATATCATTGTCATCATCCTCACGCTTATATTGTGATGAAAGTCATCTTTGGCCCGTAGTGCATAGATGGACTGTTGATTGGTATGATTATGACTATGTATCGGTATAATCACGACTTATAATATTACAAATGATGTGGCAAAAGTTCTCATTGGCCCGTAGTGCATTGATGGACAGTTGTTGGCATGATCATGACCATTGGTGATAATAACGAATATCCTTGGCCCGTAGTGCATGGATAATTCGTGGATGTGATAATAACGAATATCCTTGCCCCGTAGTGCATGGATAATTCGATAATGTGGATTATTTATTGAGCTGTGTTACAACGATAAAATATTAATGATGAAATTTTAAATCATAGAAGATAGTAGATATCATGCTCTACTTGACTCTTCTAATAGATTGCTTATTCCGCTGCAGTTAAATTTGTTGTCTATTGTATTCTATCAGTTTTACACTGTTGAAAGCTAACGATAATTTATTTTGCATTATTTTAGTCATAATATTCCTTATTGGGCTAGTTGAGCTCACCCTTTGCTTTTATTGTTCTCTTTAGGAAATAAAAATTTTGTTCGGACTAGTCGGGGAACGGAGTGATGGTCCGAGATGGTGGTTATAGTAGTCCTCACTATTCTATGAAATAGTGTGATATAAATGTAATGAGAACTCCATTTGAGTTTGGATATTGTCTACGAGATAATATTCGTGTTAAAACTCTCAGCTATGTTTTATCATATTTTACACGACAATTGTATAATTAAGTTTGTATTTAAATTATATACCATGTATTTGGCGACTCAAAATAGGTTGTGTATACCTATTTTGGGGGCATCATAGTTGGGATCAAAGCTTAGGAAAATGATCCTTGGCTGAGAATTGAGACAAGAACTAGGAGGGGAGAGACGGGTAAATCCTTCGCTAGTATGACCTACCTAAGCTTATTTGTTATTTAATTGGTCGGTCAAAATATAGGGATAATATGTGGTATGTCAATTAACCCTTGTTTTGTGGCAGTGTTTGAAAATGACATCTGAAAATGTTGAGATAAGCAATGGAGCACATGAGACCGTTGAGTCACCGATGATCAATAACCAGGATAATGTACATCAAGAAGGTAATAATCCTCATGTAAACAACAACACCGACCAAATGATGAACGATGAGATATTCAGAAGCTTTCTGCAATTCATGCAACATAAGGCAAGAGAGACTCATGTTTAAAATGCAGGTGGAAACACTGACAACTCACATATGGTCACCGCTAAGCAATTCAAGGAGCTGGGACCACCAGAGTTTTTGGGAAAGCCAGAACCACTGAAGGCAGAGACATGGATTAAGCATATCTTCAAGATATTTGACGTCTTAGGATGCTCTGAGGAGCAAAAGGTTCCCTTTTCCACGTTCATGTTGCGAGGAGAAGCAAATCATTGGCGGAAATCTATAAAACGTACTCAACTTGCCGCACTGAAGATGTCTTGGGAGAAGTTCTAAGAATTGTTTAACGACAAGTACTTTCCCGAAAGTATTCTTCATATGAAGGAGGTAGAATTTATCAAGCTGGAACAAAACAATATGACCGTATCGCAGTACGGGACTAAATTTGTGGAGTTATCTCGGTTTGCATCCCATTTGGTAGATAATGAGGAGCGTATGACGCGAATGTTTCTAAGAGGTTTGAAACTCAAAATACGCCAATACCTCATTTCTCACAAACTTTGCTTGTATTCAGATGTTGTGAATATGGCTCAGTTATTGGAGCGCGATAATGAGTCAACCCAACCAAGAGATAGCAGCCGACAAAAAAATAATACTAGTGGTAGCAGTCATCGAAGCGATGACAACAAACGTGGAGGAAATCAACATACCAGAAATGGTAACCACTTCGGTGGTAATCTTGGCCAAGATAATAGAAGTGGAAATTTTAAGAAGAGGAGATTCAATAATGATGGAAAGACGTTAGCACCAACACCCGTTGTTAAGGAAGGAGAACGACCACCGTCAGTATCTATAAATCACGGAGGGAGAGACACATCGAGTCAAATCGCATGCACAACCCTAAAGCATGTTACAATTACGGAAGAGAAGGTCACCTAACTCGATTTTGTCGTATAGTGAAGCCAAGTCCATCTTGGATGGTGACACCAAATGTCGTCCCAGACAAGTCAAATCCGGTAGTTCAAGGGAGATAATTTTTCGTGACCTCCCAAAAAGCGAAGAACCCGAACGAAGTTATCACGGGTAAGCTAATCATAAACTCTTGGGAAGTCTATACCTTATTTGATACCAGTTCTACCAATTCTTTTATTTCACCTACTTGCGCTTAATGTTTAAATTTGACTCCAGAGAAATTAGACTTTGACTTATCTGTTGAAACTTCGTTGAGAGAAACCTTCATTACATCCACTATTTTTAAATCGTATTTGATTCAAATCGACACCCTCGTGTTACCTGTCGATCTTATCTCTTTAAAAATACTTTCATTTGATGTGATTCTAGGGATTGATTGGTTAACTACTCATCATCCTAAAATTGATTGTTTTCGTAAGGTTGTTAGCTTTCATATTCCTAATCAACCTATTATGCGAATTCAATCAACCAAACCACTAAAGTCAATCACTGTCATATCAAGCCATAAAGACATTCGTTTATTGAAAAATGGATGTCAAGATTTCTTAGCCCATGTCACGGATTTAAACAAAAATAAGTCAAATTTGAATAATATTTCTATTGTTAATAAATTTCCTGAAGTATTCCCTGAAGAACTTTCTGGCCTACCCCAAGAGCATGAAATCGAGTTTTGTATTGACCTTGAACCCGATACAAAACCCATTTCCAAAACCACATATCGAATGGCTCCTATTGAACTTTAGGAGTTAAAAACCCAATTGTAGGAATATTTGAATCATTTTGTGGTTGTCTTTATTGATGACATCCTCATATACTTCAAAAGCCGTGAAGATCATGAGCATCACTTAAGGCTAATACTCCAAAAGCTTCGTGAAAACAAGTTATATGCCAAGTTGAAGAAATGCGAGCTCTGGCTTGAGGAAGTAACATTCCTTGGGCACGTGATATCAAATCATGGAATATCTGTTGACCCGACAAAGATTGAAGCAATGCAAAGCTGAGAGCAACTTAAGTCAGTAACCGAAGTACGTAGCTTTCTGGGCTTAGCTGGTTATTATCGGAGATTCTTGGAAGGATTTTCTCGAATCGCTACTCCATTAACTCAGTTGACTCAAAAAGATAAAAAATTCGGTTGGAATGAGGAATGTGAGAAGAGTTTCCAAGAACTCAAGAAGAGACTCATTTCAGCACGTGTTCTGACAATACCATCTGGTTTTAAGGGATTTTTCATATACAACGATTCTTCAGGCAAAGGTTTAGGATGTGTTCTCATACAACTTGGGAAAGTCATAGCCTATGCCTCACGATAACTCAAAGAATATATGAGAGGAATTATCCTACTCATGATCTAGAGTTGGTAGGTGTCATTTTTGCGCTTAAAATCTGGAGTCATTACCTGTATGGGGAGAAATTGGAGATCTATACGGATCATAAAAGCCTCAAATATTTCTTCACCCAAAAGGAACTCAACATGCGGTAACGACGTTGGCTCGAGCTGTTGAAAGATTACGATCATTCCATTCAATACCATCTTGGAAAAGCAAACATGGCAGCTAACGCGTTGAGTAGAAGATCATATGCGGGTACGAATGCGATATTTTCAACGCAAAGGCCCAGTTTGTATGACTTACAAAGGATGGAGATAGAGTTAAAGACTCCAGGGACCCACGTGATGATGTTAAATATATGAGTAGAACCGACTTTAATCGATAAAGTTAAAGCTGCTCAAGCTACGGACTAGGAGCTGATGCGTATGAAGAAGAAAGTGCAAGAAGGTGTTATTCCAGAACTAAGAATCGATGAAGAAGGAATACTTCAAGTCAACTCCAGACTTTGTGTTCCTAACGACTCTGAATTGAAGTATAAATTCATGATAGAGGCGCACAACACATCATTTGCAATCCATCCTGGGAGTACCAAAATGTATCGTGATCTTCGACATACATTTTGGTGGAGCAATATAAAGAGAGAGATAACAGAGTTTATTTAAAGGTGTTCAACTTGTCAATGTGTCAAGGCGAAATATCAAGTGCTAAAAGGTCCATTGTAACCACTTGAAATTCCAGAATGGAAGTGGGAGCACATTACCATGGATTTCGTTACTGGTCTTCCCAAGGTTTCTCAAGGCATAAATGCAATTTGAGTCATTATTGATAAAATAATCAAGTCTGCTCATTTCTAACCTATACGAGAAACTTATTCACTTGAACGTCTTGCTCGTATATATATAAATGATATTGTAAGACTTCATGGTATGTTCGTATCCATAGTTTCTGATCAAGACCAAAGATTCACTTCAAGATTTTGGGTTAGTTTGCAAAAAGCTATGAGCACTGATTTATGATTCAGTTCGGCATAATATCCTCAAACGGACAGGCAGTCGGAGAGGACTATTCAAACTCTTGAAGATCTATTAAGACTTTGTGTCCTAGACTTCAAAAGAAGTTGGGATAAGTTCTTGCCATTAGTAGAATTCTCCTATAACAACAGTTATTAAGTAAGTATAGGCATGGCTCCATTCGAGGCGTTGTATGGACGCAAGTGTCGTTCTCTCCAGCATGCTAGGATGAGGTGGGTGAAGCAACGTTGTTGGGACTGGAATTGGTACGCATGATAATGGAAAAGATTCAAATGATCCGACAACGTATAAAAACCTCACAAGATCGACAAAAGAGTTATGCTGATCTTCATCGAAGGGACGTGGAATTCAATGTTGGAGATCATGTGTTATTACGTGTTGCTCCACGGAAATGAGTTACGAGATTGGGAAATAGAGGAAAGCTTAATCCTTCATTCATTGTGTGAGACCCCAAATTTTATGAATAAAGATTTAAATTTCTCGAAATATTTTTTTTTAAATATTATGGTGTGGATTTGATATAATGTTATAGTTGTGGGTAATATTTATAAATTTTTCAAAGTATGCAAGTTGTTATAAAATATTCGTTTGGTCGGGGAATATTCTTTTTGTCGGGGAATATCCGTTCGACGGCACAATCATTGGTGGACCCCATAACGGAAGTATTGTCGTAGTTAGAAAATGATAGAATGATCTTTTTATTAAAAATAACGGCAAGTGTTACCGTTAAAACTGTTGAACTACCCGGTAGTAAAAGTACAGTAATACGCGTGGTTGCATAGTAGTACATGGTATTGATTATTGATGCTTACGTAAGATGTCACTTAGTTATACTCAATTATTGATATAGTAATTGCTGCATCATATCTCTCATATTATTGATTCAATTATTATCATAGTATCATCTGCATAATATGTTATATTATTAAATCAATAATTGAGACGATAAAGTTATTCATATTATTATTTACAATATTGACAATGTCTAGAAGTTCTGTCAAGAAGAGGTTTGGTCACCTAATTGCGCGCCAATAAGGAGAAATCCTTATCGGAAAGCCCCCTCTTTCCTGGGAATGACCTGGTTGTTAAATATTATGAGTTATAATATTAATGATGAATAAGTTCTTGTTGATTAAAGATGAAATTGATATTTCCATTGTGTTGGGATTATTAGTGTTAGTGGAAATCGCATCTATTTCGATAATAATGGATGTCTGGAGGTTATATTGACCAATCGGGTAATTAATCGGATAAATGAGCAATTAATTGCTATTGATTCACATGATTATAACTATTTGTTCACATGTGTGTACTATTGATTCACATTCATTTACTATTAGGGGAGTTGGTGCAAGATTGATAATACTTGCATGACTAAATTAAAAATGGAGGTATATATGAATGTACTATACTGTAATTGTTTTTTTCACATGATTAGAACTATTGTGTCACATGATTTACTATTGATTCATATGATTTACTATTAGGGGAGGTGGTGCAAGTTTGACAATACTTGCAGGACTAAATTAAAAATGAAGAAAAAGAGGAAGGTATTATACTGTAATATTTCGAGCCCAAAACGTGCAATTATTGAAACTATATTTTCCTATAAATAGAAGCTCATTCTTCCTTCATTTCTCACCAATTCACTAAAGCTATAGAGCAATTATTATAGAGAGAAATTATAGAGAGAAAGAAGAAGAGAAGTCTGCTACCTCACTATTCAAGTATCCAGTCTTCTTCTAAGGTAAGGGGTATTATTTCTTTCGTATTCATGAAGAGAGCTTCTGTTATTCCATTCTTTATTATTATGTTGTATAACCCGTCTATGCGAAGTACCGCATACATGGTGAAATTCTTCTATTATTCCATTCTTTATTATTATGTTGAAACAACTCGCTCATGCCAAGATCTGCATACACGGTGAAATTCTTCCATTATTCCATTCTTTATTATTCTGCTTGGAATATCACATGCTGTGGCGCATTACGCATGACCTGGTTCCATTCTTTATTATTCTCGTTAGAATATCCCGTCATAAGTATTACATACCTGGTTCCGCTTTTTAATTATTACATTGGAATAACTCGCATCTGCGATCAATCGCATGCATGGTGAATTCTTATGTTATTCCATTCTTTATTATTCTGTTGGAATAACCTGTCTGTGTGGATTACCGCATGCATGGTGAATGATCCTTCGTATTCATTAAAAACTAAATTGTGGAAATGATTTGTCTACGTGGATTACCACATGGCGGGTGAAAATCCATTTGCAGTTTTGTATATTCTATTATACTCGTATGAGATATCATTTCTTTTGTACTCGTCATGAAATATCATTTTATTTGGTATTTTATTTACGATTTACTATTCACGGGTTACTATTCACCTGGTAACTATTCACTCTAGTATTATTCACTCGGGTATTCAGGGCACTTTTTATGTCGGAATACTATTCACGAGTTACTATTCATGAGTTACTATTCACCTAATTATTATTCATCCAAATATTATTCACTTGGAATTTGGGATACTTTTCATGTCGGGGTAATATTCACGAGGTACTATTCTCGAAGTACTATTCACGGGGTACTATTTACCCGAAAAATACATTTCTTTTCTGTCCAAATTATTTTTGGTACATGGATATTATTCTTGAATTTTACTCCACAAAGCAGTATCATGTTGACAATTTGGACGTTATTGATTTCTGGATAAATTAAATTATAAATCTTTAAAATTTTTCCTTGAACTTGTTTTATTAAATTATTATGTCATTGTCATCATCATCATGTTTATATTGTGATGAAAGTCATCTTTGGCTTACGTGCATATATGGACTTGGTATGATTATGACCAGGGATTATTCGGTATAATCATGACCGTAATATAACGAATGATGTGGTAAAAGTCCTCATTGGCCCTTAGTTCATTTATGGACAGTTGTTGGTGTGATTATGACTAGGAATTATTCGATATAATCATGACCATTGATGATTACATGAATATCCTTGGCTGTGGTGTAGGGATGATTCGATGATGTGGTTTATTTATTAAGCTGAGTCTCAGCGATAAAGTTGATGAAAAACTTTTTAAATCATATAAGATAGTAGATTTTATGATCTACTTGACTCTTCTAATGGATTGCTTATTCCGCTGCAGTTGTTGATCTAAAACTTGTTGTCTATTGTATTCTATCAGTTATTATACTGTTGAAGGCTAAGGATAATTTATTCTGCATTATCTTAGTCATAATATTCTTACTGGGCTAGTTGAGCTCACCCTTTCTTTCACTGTTCTCTTTATGAAATAAGAATATAGCTGGGACGAGTCGTGCAACGGATTGATGGTCCAGATGGTTGTTTTAGTTGTCCTCACTATTCTGTGAAATAGTGTGATAATAATTGTAATGAGGACTCCATTGAGAGTGGATATTGTTTAGAAGGTAATAGTCTTGTTTAAACTCTCAGATATGTTTTGTTGTATATTCCACGAGAGTTGTATAATTAAGTTTGTATTTGATTTATGTACCATATATTTGGCAACTCAAGATGGGTGATGTATACCTGTTTTGGGGGCATCACAGTTGGTATCAAAGCTTAGGGATATGATCCCTGGCTGAGATGTGAGACAAGAACTAGGAGGGGAGAGACGGGGTATTCTTTCGCTAGTATGACCTACCTAAGTTTAATTGGTATTTAATTGGTTGGTCAGAATATAGGGATAATATGTGATATGTTAATTTGTTTAATTAACCCTTGTTTTGTGACAGTATTTGAGAATGACATCTAAAAATTTTGAGATGTGCAATGGAGCAAAACAATATGACCATGTCGCAGTATGAGGCTAAGTTTGCCGAGTTATCCCGGTTTGCATCCCATTTGGTCGATAATGAGGAGCGAATGACGTGAATGTTTCTAAGAGGTTTGAAACCCGATATACGTCAATACCTCATTTCTCACAAACTTTGTTTATATTTAGATGTTGTGAATAAGGCTCAGTTATTGGAGCGCGATAATGAGTCAGCACAACCAAAAGGTAACGACCAACAATATGATAATAATCGTACTGGTGGCAACAGCCATCGGAACAATGATAACCCTCGTGGGGGAAATTATCACACCAATAATGGTAACCACTTCGGTGGTAATCATGGCCAAGATAATAGGAGTGGAAATTTCAAGAAGAGAAGGTTTAACAACGATGGAAAGATGATGAGTAGGTTTTTAAACCATGAATTGTGTTCAGTTGGTCTGTTTTTGTGTTTGTTTTTATGCATTTTTTATGTTATTGTTGATGGGTTTTTCGTTTAATGTAGGAAGCAGGGCGTCTTTGGCGTTTGGAAGCATTTGAGATTGTGTGATCGATTAATGAAGTCATTGATGGTGTAAGCACTATCGTCATTGTAGTAGAGCGCCGAAAGTGCTGCTTTGGAATTGTGCTAACTCTTTGTTATATGGTACCGATCATACTGGTCAATGCCGATCTACCGTCTATTACTCCTATGATTAAGTATGGCTGATCACATACAGTAGGAAGGCCACTATGGCGTTGACTGCGCTGGGGCGGTGAATTGGTTTTTAAAGAGGAGTTAGATGGCAGTAGTTGGAGAGAATTAGAATTGTTTTAAGTGGTTTTGGATAGGAAGTGGAGGCAAGCTAGGAGAGTATCTAGACAAAAGATGGTCTACAAGTAAAAGGAAGAGGGGAATCAAGGGATAGACACAACTTTGCAAAAGAACGACATTGGAGATCAAGCTTGGAGGTCTAGAGAAGAAGGAATAACTTTACGAAAATTGCAGGAATTGAATTTAGAGAAGGGTGGTGTTTTATTATTCTTCCTTAATTTTTATTATCTGTAATTGAGATGATGTCTCCTTTTATTTATTCAGTAGTTAATTTATTTATTATGAATTAATTATCTTTTTAGGCGATTGATGGATCTTTGAGTGGAGCAATGGTTTATTAGCTTTAATTATCAGTTTAATAAAATATTCAATGGTTTATCTATATTGATTTGAGCTTGAATTTGTGAATTGCACGATCAACGATTCTTTGTGGATTTGAATAGATTCGAGAGAAGATGTTTAAATCTAGACTTAATTGATATAGCATGTGTTCATGAATTTTGTGAATAAGCGAGAATTGTGATGAATGTTAAGGTAGAGATACGCTTAACATCGCATGTAATCGTTAGAGAACTTAATCTTAAACTTCTTTTGATTTAATTTGCATAGAGATATTGTGTGTTAATTGATTGAAGTGTTTGGCTTAATTCTATCTTAATTGTGGATTTGAGTTAATTTGGTATTGGTGCACTGAGAGGTGGTTAATGCTACAATCGTGTTCTTGATTAATAAACTGGAATATTGAATTGAACTGAGATAAAAGTGAATTAATCTGAGTAAAGCTTAGAGTGAAATCATGAGCCTAATTCTCCAAGTATTGTTTGAAAATTGAGTTTTATCTTTGTGGGTTATTAGTGATTGTTAGAGTATTAGTTGTTAAGATTTTCTCTTCATTTATTCAAGTTAGTTTAATAAAATTCGGATTAGTTAAAAATTGATAGTTGTAAGCTTGAGTTCTTGCTAATTGTCTCTGTGAGAACGATACTCAACTTATCACTTTATTACTTGTTGACCACGTATACTTGCGTGTTGCGCGTAATTAGATTTTACCCAACAAGTTTTTGGCGCCGTTGCCGGGGACATATTAGCCTAGATCTTAATTTATTACAATATCAGTTAAATTAATTCAGTTTTACTTAAACAATTTTTTTTTTTTTGTTTGTTATCTTATTTCAGGTGATTGAAGCAGTTTATGCAAACTCGGTCCAAAAATCCTGACCTGCTTCCTTTTGAGGACGATATCGAGAAAAGATTTCAAAGATTGAGTAAGTGGATTAAGGAAACAAGACAGGAATTTGAGACACCTGAAAAAGAAGAGGAAATGGCAGCCGAAAATCATAAAGCACTAAGGGACTTCGCCACACCAAAGGTGACTAAACTGCAGTCAAGCATCACGAGGCCCGCAATAGCTGCAAATACGTTTGAAATTAAGCCGGGAACAATTCAAATGATTGAATTCGGTTCAGTTTGTGGGGTTGGCGAATGACGATCCAAACGAGCATCCGTCGGGATTTCACTTGAGATATGCGACACTTTTCTAGATAATGGAGTGTCGGATGATGCAAAGACGACTTCGCTTGTTCCCATTCACCTTACGGGACAAGGAGAAGAGTTGGCTACACTCCCTACCATCCGAATCTATAACTTCATTGGAAGACCTAGCTCGAAATTCCTCCAAATTTTTTCCCACCGGAAAAACTAAGCAAAAATGAGGAACGAGATAACGATGTTTGAACAGCAACACGGGGAGTCATTGTATGAGGCATGGGAACGATATAAAGAATTACTTTGAAAATGTCCACATCATGGGTTACCGAAATGGTTGCAATTGAACACATTTTATAATGGATTGAATAGAAACATCAAAACGAGCATTGATGCAGCTTCAGGTGGAGCATTTATGGCAAAGAGTTATGAGGAAGCGTATGAGTTGATAGAGACTATGACAGCTAACAATTACTAGTGGCCCATGGCGAGAATGAATCAAGCACAGGTCGTAGGAGTGTTAGAAGTTGATGGCATGACGGATTCTGACACAAATTTCAAAGACTCTCAAAGAAATTTGATTACTACGGAGAGTACAATTGCAACAAGCAAGCACAACAATCTGACAAGTGGCAAGTATTTGTGAGTTTCATTGGGAGAACATTCTACGGACCAATGTGTAATTAATCCAGCCTCTGTGCAATTTGTGGGTAGCTACAATAGAATTCCGCAAAACACCTATCAGAATATATACAACCAAGGGAATAGAAACCATCCAAATCTATCGTGGAGTAATAACCAGCAACAACAAGCTCCAAGGCCATCTTATCCCCCAAGATTTTAGACACATCAACAACCAACCCAATACCAAGAAAGGAAATTAGATCTGGAGGAGTTGGTGACAAAGTACATAACCACCAATGAAGCAGCCATGAAAAATCAAGCAATGGCTATGAAAGCACAAGAAATTGCCATGAAATCACAAGAAACTGCAATCAAGAATTTGGAGAATCAAATAGGACAAATTGCACTAGCATTGAATAATAGACCACAAGGAACACTACCCAATGATACCAAAAGAAACCCGAAAGGTAATCACGAGCAATGTCAAGCTATTATGTTGAGGAGTGGAAGACATCTTGAGGGGCAAGAAACAAAATAATTGAATTATAAAGGAAGTTGAGACAGATACGGAAAATGCAGAGATTGAGACGGAACAGGGGGCCGATAAACCAGCGAAAACGAGCATCCCAGTGAGCGAACCAGTTAGCTATCCTCGCCCACCATTTCAGCACAGACTTCAAAAGCAGAAAGTAGACAAACAATTCGCAAAATTTTTGGAAGTTTTTAAGAAACTTCAAATCAATATCCCGTTTGCAGAAGCCCTGGAACAGATGCCTAGTTATGCCAAATTCATGAAAGGGATTCTATCGAGAAAGAAGAAGTTGGGAGACTATGAGACAGTAGCTTTAACAGAAGAGTGTAGTGCAGTGTTACAGCAAAAATTTCCACCAAAGTTGAAAGACCCAGGTAGCTTCACCATTCCATACACAATTGGGAATACGGCGTTCAACAAATGTCTGTGTGACTTGGGAGCAAGTGTGAATCTTATGCCGTTATCGGTCTACACAGATTTGGGGTTGCCTGCACCCAAGCCTACAAACATTTCTTTGCAATTGGCAGATAGGTCAATAACATATCCAAAAGGCATTGTGGAAGACATCCCAGTGAAGGTGGACAAATTCATATTCCCTATAGACTTCATCATCTTAGACTATGAGGAAGATAAAAACATCCCAATCATTCTAGGGAGGCCTTTCTTGGCTTTCTGGTGGGAATGACTCATGGATGTACAAAAAGGGGAACTGACTATGAGGGTTCAAGACCAGGAAATTAAATTCAATGTGTTTAAGGCCATGAAATTCCCGACGGATGGCGAAGAATGTTTTAGAATGGATCTTATTGACCACATAGTTGGCGAAGACATGAACAAGAGCTTGGAGAGTGATCCATTGGTGACAACATTATTGGGAGGTGAAGGACTTGACGATTCAAAAATTGGAGAATATTTGCAAGTATTGGACTCTCTGCCATGAGTAAGCAGCTTTAAAGCACCATTCGAAACATTGCACATGGAAGAGCGGACAACGACAAGAATGAAATCGTCATTGGAGGAACCACCAATTCTTGAGTTGAAACCACTCCCTAAACACACCTCGGTATGATTATTTAGGCCAAATTTTTACCATTATTATTTCACCTGCACTAAACGAATTGCGGGAAGAAAAAGTCTGCTGAAAAGCTTGAAACATAAATCGGCGATAGGATGGACAATAGCGGACATCAAAGGAATCATCCATCCTTTTTTGCATGCACAAAATTTTGACGGAGGATGATGCTAAACCGGTATTGGAACAACAGAGACTACTCAATCCGATCATGAAAGAAGTAGTCGAAGGAAATTCAAGTGGTTGAGACGCAGGTATCATCTACCCAATTTCGGATAGCAAGTGGGTTAGCCCAATTACAATGTGTAATCAAAAAGGAGGTATGACCGTGGTTCAAAACGAAAACAATGAGTGATTCCAACAAGAACAATGGTGGATGGAGAGTTTGCATGGACTACGTAAAAATTGAATAAAGCAATTAAGTAAGGATCATTTCCTTTGCCCTTCATCGATCAAATGCTGTATGCGGTCGACGGGTCATGCATACTATTGTTTATTGGATGGATACTCAAGGTATAATCAAATTGTCATCGCCCAGGAGGATCAAGAAAAGACAACATTTACGTGTCCAATGACGCAGACATTTGCATTCGTGAGAATGTCATTCGATTTGTGTAATGCACCGCCACTTTCCAACAAGTTGCATGATGGCCATCTTCTCAGATATGGTGGAAAAGAATGTGGAAGTCTTCATGGACGATTTCTCTGTCTATGGGGATAATTTTGATGCATGCTTGGAAAATCTAGTAATGGTCTTACAGAGATGCACTGACACAAATCTGGTACTTAATTGGGAGAAATGCCACTTTATGGTGGAAGAAGGCATAATTTTGGGACACAAAGTCTCGATGCAAAGATTGGAGGTCGATAAAGCCAAGATGGAAACAATTGAGAAATTGCCTCCGCCAAGTTCAATCAAGGGTATTAGAAGCTTTCTAGGACACGCAGGGTTCTATAGGAGGTTCATTCAGGATTTTTCATAAATAGCAAAACCATTGTGTAGCCTCCACGGAGAAGGATTCAGTATTCAAGTTCGATGAGGAGTGTAAGTTGGCCTTCGAGTTGTTGAAGAAAAAGCTAACTACAGCCCCCGTTATCGTCGCTCCGGATTGGAGCATGCCGTTTGAATTAATGTGTGATGCAAGTGATTATACAATCGGGGCTGTGTTGGGCCAACGCCGACATAAGATATTCCATGCTATTTTACAATGCAAGTAAAACACTCACAGAGACTCAATTGAACTACACAACAACAGAAAAAGAATTACTTGCAGTGGTGTACGCGTTTGATAAATTTTGGGCCTACTTGATCGGAACAAGGGTAATAGTTTATACGGATCATGCGGCCATTCGGTATTTGATAGCAAAGAAAGACGCAAAACCACGTCTTATCCGATGGATCCTCCTCCTACAAGAATTTGACTTAGAGATCAAAAGATGAAGGGGGACGAGAGAACCAAGTTCTTGATCATCCGTCAAGGTTTGGAAAATTTTGACAAAGAGAAAGAGGATAAGTGTGTCATCAATCGAAACCTTCCCGGATGAGCAATTATCCGGGGATTCAAACAGAATACCATGGTATGCGGAACTTCGTCAATTATCTCGTCGAGAATATACTACCTCCTCGATCTTTCACGGCAATGAGAAAAAGAAGTTTACGCACGATGTCAAATGGTATATGTGGGACGAGCCGTATTTATTCAAATAGTGTCTTAAACAAGATGATCCGAAGATGTGTGCCTTCTGTTGAAGTGAGGAACATCTTGCACGAATGTCACTCATCTCGCATATGGCGGGCATTATGGTAGTACAAGAACAAAGATAAAGGTGCTCCAATCGGGGTTTTATTGGCTGACCTGTTTAAAGACGCTCACCAATTTGTCAAAACATGTGATCATTTGTCAAAGAGTGGGTAACATATCAAAAATAAATGAGATGCCGTTATAAGTAATATTAGAGGATGAAATCTTGGGCGTATGGGGCATTGACTTCATGGGACCATTCCCTCGCCTCTCAAAAGAATCAATATATTTTACTTGCGGTGGACTACGTCTCAAAATGGGTAGAAGCCGCAGCACTACCATCGAACGATGCCAAAGTGGTCCTAAGATTTTTACAAAAAAATATCTTTACAAGGTTTGGAACACCGAGGGCCATAATAAGTGATGAGGGAAGTCATTTTTGCAACAAAGCATTTACAGCCCTGTTGGCAAAATATGGGGTCAACCACAAAATAGCGACGGCTTATCATCCCCAAACCAATGGACAAGCAGAGGTGTCAAACAGGGAGGTCAAGAAAATATTGGAGAACGTAGTCAACCCAAATCATAAGGATTGATCGCTTCGATTAGATGATGCACTTTGGGCATACAAGACTCCAATTGGCATGTCACCTTACCAGTTGTTGTATGGAAAGGCATGTCATCTTCCGGTTGAGCTACAACACAAGGCGTACTGGGCTATTCAAAAACTGAACTTCGATCAAGTAGCAGTGGGGGAAAAGAGATTACTACAGCTAAATGAGCTTGACGAATTTAGATTACAAGCTTACGAGAATGCACAATTATATAAGGAAAAGGTGAAAAAAATGGCACGATCGTAAAATCAATCATCGAACGTTTATGCGAGGCAAGGCAAGTCTTCTTTGCTCAATTCAAAACTAAGGTTGTTCCCAGGGAAACTTAAATCACGGTGGTCAGGACCATTCACCATAAAAACGGTTTTCCCACATGGTGCCGTGGAGCTGTATAGTAGAAACCCATTGGAAACCTTCAAGGTCAACGGTCAAAGATTGAAGCATTACTGGGGCGAGGATGCAAATGTGGACACCATCAACATTACCCTCACAGACACGCAATAAAACATGAGGGACTGTCGGGCTAGCGACATTAAACCAAGCGCTACTTGGGAGGCAACCCAAGCTCTAAACTCCATCTTTTATTTACTTTTAAATTTTTAGTTATAGCTTAGTCAGTAGAATGTATACTTGGAGAGTAACAAAAATCTCTATAATTGCAGGAACCCCAAGCAAGTGCAGTCAGGCAATAACATTATAGAGCGCGAAGAATAAAAGACCACACGATCGGCCAGATTCCGGGATCGATCGACCGCTACCCAAGCAAAGCTTTTCGGACTAATCGCTACCGATAACGCCAAAATAGAGCGGAACCACGTCTATGCGTCGAACCCAGTACAACGGTATACCATGACCGATCAACCAGAACAACATCTTACCTACCGATCATTGCTGCGCAGTGCTACCGATCAAGCGCTATAGATCAATAATTATTAGACCATCGAGAGCAGAACGACACTGATCGGCTTGAATCCAATGATGACCATGCCGCATGGAAATTCAAAGAACTAAATAGGCATGATTGAATAACTCCATCTCTCCACCTCTTTATTTCATCAATACCACTTCTCCACTTCTCCTAATTCTATTGCACTTCCTCTTCCCCATAACTCCACATTAATTTATCTTTACACTCATTCTCCTTTCCAAATTCCAAAACCACTAACCCTTTCAAGTCCCAACTCCCACCCACGTTAGTTTTCTATTGTTTAGATATGAAGTTCCTTCATTCTAAACATCTTGACACTACAACACTCAAGAATCACAACCCAATCCTAAATCTAACACTAGCCTTGCACAAAGTGATACAAATTGGGACTTCTCTTCAAAGACGTAAACGCAACTTATAAAAGGTGTGATAATTCTCGTCATCCCTCATAAAATTTCTTGTTGTGACATCCAATATTGAGTGGTAAAGCTGAGAATTGTGAAATCAAGAAGAAGGTGCAGAATTTTGAGTTGTTTGGGTAGCAAAGCTTCATCAACAAAACAAGTTTGGGGGAATCACATACTCCGCCCACCACCCGTTTGAGAAAAATACAGAACCAGATTCTTGAGTCAACAAATTGGAAGCAACATGTCTTCGCACAAAAGACAAAGGGCATCAACCTCTTCGACTCGCCCAACATATGACCATACAAAATTTGTGAGCGAGAGGGCCGCAGAGAGATTCCACACATCAATTGGCAAGAATTTGGTGCTAGAAAGAGGATTGAAACCAAATGCGAATTCGGATGGTGATATGGCGTTGCAAATTGTAGAACGCAATTGGTTTCAACTAGTAGAGCAACCACTTCCAGCGGCAATCAACATAGTTAAGGAGTTTTACGTGAATGCAACTGAACATGTCAATCATGTTGTCATGGTTTGGGGAAAACCGGTAGCATTTCATGCTGAAGCTATCAATGAATATTTTGGGTTGGAAACGCTACAAGAAGACCGGTATGAAGATGGATTGCCCGAGCTAGATGAGTTGATTGCCCGATTATGTAAACCAGGAATAAAATGGACGATTAAAGCTGAAACGAACGAAAAGATAAGTTTTCCTCACACAGCACTGAGTCAATATGGAAAGGCATGGCATGCATTCATTTGTGCTAGATTAATGCCCACGAGCCATCTAACTGAGGTTACTAAAGCACGGGCCCGATTATTGTATGGAATCGTTCACCACCACTATCTTGTGAATAATTTAATTGCTTTCTATAATGTTGATGTGGGGAATGTATTCAAGAATCCATTAATCGAAAGCACTACTGGGAGTACCACAAAGCGCTATTGCACGGGTTTTAATTACCGATTTATCGCCGAAAAGTCAAAAGTGCGATGGCAACCTAATGAACCAATTCAACAACCATTGTCCATAATTGACCATGTAACTATTCAAAGGTATATAGCTTGGGATGGAGCACAGTCCCACCCGCGTGGTGAGGGTTACATCATGATCAGCCAACCATCATCCTCGGCTAGTGAAGAACCGGCGCAAGAAGAACCAGTTTATGAGGAACCCGCTCGCGAGGAACAAGCACGGGTCCTAAGGAATCAATTCCTGTGGTTGGCTGAGAGGCAAAATTTAATTCATCAGTACAATGCAAACGCATTCAACACGCTTGCTGAGGCATTTTCTCATTGTAATCCAAATGCTCAGCCACTCGTTATGCCTACTCCTCCTATCCTGCCAACATATCCTCCTTCAGACGATGACGCGCAGTAATGCGGTTTTAGGGAAGTCCTCAAATTTTCTATTTTTGAGCATATATGAAGTAATGAGGGCATTCCTTAATTTAAGTTTGGGGGATTTGTTTTATTTGTTTTATTTGCATTTGCATGATAGTTTATAGTTTTAATTTGCATAGTAGTTTTAAATTAGTTTTTATAAAAATTAAAAATAAAAATAAAAATTTTTATTTGCACGAATCCAGTGGATAGTTGGGATATGTTCTCATTTTTTAGGGCAATGATGAGAGTTGGAATTTGGTGAAATTATGCGATACTTAGTAAGGGAACTTTGAAATAATTTTGTGTTATAAGTTGAATCTTTCTACTGTTTGAAACTATTATAAAAGGATTGCACGAACATACTAACTAGTAGATTGATTGCGTTAAATTGATTCATAATAAAGCTCTAAAAGGCATCACTAGTTTAAATATAAGAATGATAAGAATAAGTAGTGATGACTAGTGTTAGACAAGAACTTAAGTTTGGGGGAATATGTGGGGTATATAAGCCTGTTTATCTAAAAAAAAAAAAAAAAAAAATAAAATATCGTGGCTAGTTTTGTTTCGGGGCCTTTGTTACTTGAGCAAGTACGCCCGAAGGGGTATCTTAAAACCTAGCGCCCTAAGGTCTTATATGGTGCAGGAGTCGTTGGTGGCTAAGCTAAGGGGTATCACTTTGTTAGCCTAAATGGAATGAGACATTGCACAGTCATGGTTAAAAAGTAAAAAAAAAGAATAAAAAAAGAATAAAACGAGAAATAAGAGCAAAATGCCCCCGTGAATGTTAAGTGAGGTATAAATACCCCAAGTTGACCCTTTATGATGGTTTGTGTCTAGCTTTGGTTGGATCGAGCTTATTGTTGGATTTCTTATATTTATTCTGTTTAAGCCTTAGAAGAGGTGTGTTATGTGTTAAATTTGATAGTATGTCAATTTATGTTGTTGGTACACACACACACACACACTATAGTAGTGATATCAATTTGAGATTAAATGGTTGGCTAGAAATTGTGGATTGGTTTCGTTATGAGATATTGCTAAATTTACATGATTTCTCTGAGGCCTTGTCAGTGATTTGGTATTACTAATTTGATATTGGATTCAACATTTTAAGATTATTTGCATTGCATTGCATGACATTGTGTTTGCTTGAGGACAAGCAACGTTTAAGTTTGGGGGATTTTGATGAGTAAGTTTTTAAACCATGAATTGTGTTCGGTTAGTCTGCTTTTGTGTTTATTTTATGCATTTTTACATTCTTCGTTGATGGGTTTTTCGTTTAATGTAGGAAAAGCGAGCGTCTTCGTTTTGGAAGCATTTGAGATTGTGTGATCGATTAATGAAGTCATTGATGGTGTAAGTATTTATCGCCATGGGGAGAATCTTGAGTGCCTTTGAATTATGCTAACCTCTTTTATATTATATAATGATCAAGGCTTAGGTCAAATTGATCACATGGTCTATTATGCCTCTCTTGCTATATATGGTACCGATATACAGAGAAAAGCACTATGTCATTGACTATATTTGAAGCGGTGAATTGGTTTTAAAGAGGAGTTAGATGGCGATAGTTTGAGAGAATTAGAATTGTTTTAAGTTATTTTGGATAGGAAGTGGAGGCAAGCTAGGAGAGTATCTAGACAAAAGATGGTCTACAAGTAAAAGGAAGAGGGAATCAAGGGATGACACAACTTTGCAAAAGAACGACATTGGAGATCAAGCTTGGAGGTCAGAGAAGAAGAATAACTTCACGAAAATTGCAGAATTGAATTCGGAGAAGGGTGGTGTTTATTATTCTTCCTTAATTTTTATTATCGTAATTGGGATGATGTCTCCTTTTATTTATTCATGAGTTAATTTATTTATTATGAATTAATTATCTTTTAGGCGATTGATGGATCTTTGAGTGGAACAATGGTTTATTAGCTTTAATTCTCGGTTTAATAAAATATTCAATGGTTTATCTATATTGATTTGAGCTTGAATTTGTGAATTCTCGATCAATGATTCTTTGTGGATTTGAATAGATTCAGAGAAGATGTTTAAATCTGAACTTAATTGATATAGCATGTGTTCATGAATTTTGTGAATAGCAGAATTGTGATGAATGTTAAGGTAGAGATACGCTTAACATCGCATGTAATCGTTAGAGAACTTAATCTTAAACTTCTTTTGATTTAATTTGCATAGAGATATTGTGAGTTAATTGATTGAAGTGTTTGGCTTAATTCTATCTTAATTGTGGATTTGAGTTAATTTGGTATTGGTGCACTGAGAGGTGGTTAATGCTACAATCGTGTTCTTGATTAATAAACTGGAATATTGAATTGAACTGAGATAAAAGTGAATTAATCTGAGTAAAGCTTAGAGTGAAATCATGAGCCTAATTCTCCAAGTATTGTTTAAAAATTGAGTTTTATCTTTGTGGGTTATTAGTGATAGTTAGAGTATTAGTTGTTAAGATTTTCTCCTCATTTATTCAAGTTAGTTTAATAAAATTCGGATTAGTTAAAAATTGATAGTTGTAAGCTTGAGTTCTTGCTAATTGTCTCTGTGGGAACGATACTCAACTTATCACTTTATTACTTATTGACCACGTATACTTGCGTGTTGCGCGTAATTAGATTTTACCCAACAAAAGACAGCAGCACCAACACCCATTTTCTAGGAAGGAGAACGACCACCAATTGTATGCTTCAAATGTAGAGGGGAGGAACATATCAGTCTAAACTGTATGCAGCAGTCGAAAGCATGTTACAATTATAGAAAAGAAGGTCATCTAGCCCAATTTTGTCGTGCACCAAAGTCAAGTCCAGCTGGGACGGTGGCATCAATGGCGGATACGGACAAAACAAAGTCTGTGGTTTCAGGAAGAGCGTTTTTCGTGACTTCTCAAAAAATAAGTAACCCAAACGAAGTTAGCACGGGTTAGTTAATTATAGTTTTTTATGAAGTCTATACCTTGTTAGATACCGGTTCTACCCATTCTTTTATCTCTCTTGCTTGCGCTCAACGTTTAAAGACTTCGAAGAAATTAGACTTTGACTTATCGGTTGAAACTCCGTTAGGAGAAATCTTCATTACATGTGCTATCCAAGTCTTGGATGAGAGTCACAATTTTGAATGACATTTCTATTGTTAATAAATTTCCTGACGTATTCTTGAAAACTTCCTAGCCTACCCCAGAGCGTGAAATCGAATTTTGTATTGACCCCAGTACAAAACCCATTTCTTAAACCCTCAAATATTTTCTTCACCCAAAACGAACATATTATGCTCCAAAGACGTTGGCTCGAGCTGTTGAAGATTACGATCGTACCATTCAATATCATCTTGGAAGAGCGAACGTGGTAGCTGACGCGTTGAGTAGAAGATCATATGCGTTTACGAGTGCGATGTTGTTAACACAAAAACCCATTTCGTATAACTTACAAATGATAAAGATAGAGTTAAAGACTCTAAGGACCCACATGGTGATATAAAATATACGAGTAGAATCGACTTTAATCGATAAAGTTAAAGCCGTGCAAGCTACATACTCAGAGCTGATGAATGTGAAGAAGAAGGTTCTAGAGGGATTATTCTAGAAGCAAGAATCGATGAAGAGAGGAAATCTCAACCCTCGATTTTATTGGCCCATTCGAAATCCTTGATCGAGTAGGAACTGTGGCCTATAGACTCGTTTTACCGCCAAGTATGTCGCGTGTTCATAACGTTTTTTTCACGTATCGATGTTACGTAAATATGTGGATGACCCGAACCGTGTTATTAAATTAGAACTAGACGAGATAGTAGAAGATTTAACGTATGAGGAGATACGTGTTAAAATCTCGGATAAGAATGATCATATTCAACACTCAAAGGTTATACCTGAAGAGTTAGAATCTGAAATGGAGTCAAGGTATCCTCATCTCTTCGGCATACCAGTTACGTACGTAAATTTCGAGGGCGAAATTTTATAAGGAGGGGAGATTGTGAGACCCCAAATTTTATGAAAAAAGATTTAAATTTCTCGAAATATTTTTCTTAAATATTATGGTGTGGATTTGATATAATGTTATAGTTGTGGGTAATATTTATAAATTTTTCAAAGTATACAAGTTGTTATAAAATATTCGTTTGGTCGAGGAATATTCTTTTTGTCGAGGAATATCCGTATGACGACACAATCATTGGTGGACCCCACAATGGAAGTATTGTCGTAGTTAGAAAATGACAGAATTATCTTTTTATTAAAAATAACGTGAGTATTACCGTTAAAAAGCTGCTGAACTACCTAGAGTAAAAGTACGATATACACGTGGTTTATAATAGAGACACCGTATTGATTATTGATGCTTACGTAAGAAGTCACTTAGTTATACTCAATTATTACTTACTGATAATTCTTTGCATCATATATCTTATATTGTTGATTCAATTATTGTCACAGTATCATCTGCATAATATGTTATATTATTAATTCAATAATTGAGATGACAAAGTTATTCGTATTATTATTTACAATATTGACAATGTCTAGAAGTTCTGTCAAGGAGAGGTTTGGTCACTTAATTGCGCGCCAATAAGGAGAAATCCTTATCAGAAAGCCCCCTCTTTCCTGGGAATGACCTAGTTGTTAAATATTATGAGTTATAATATTAATGATGAATAAGTTCTTGTTGATTAAAGATGAAATTGATATTTCCATTGTGTTGGGATTATTAGTGTTAGTGGAAATCAACATCTATTTTGATAATAATGGATGTCTGGAGGTTATATTGACCAATCGGGTAATTAATCAGATAAATGAGCAATTAATTGCTATTGATTCACATGATTATAACTATTTGTTCACATGTGTGTACTATTGATTCACATTCATTTACTATTAGGGGAGTTGGTGTAAGATTGATAATACTTGCATGACTAAATTAAAAATGGAGGTATAGATGAAGGTACTATACTGTAATTGTTTTTTTTCACATGATTAGAACTATTGAGTCACATGATTTACAATTGATTCACATGATTTACTATTAGGGGAGGTGGTGCAAGTTTGATAATACTTGCAGGACTAAAGTAAAAATGAAGAAAAAGAGAAAGGTATTATACTGTAATATTTCGAGCACCAAAACGTGCAATTATCGAAACTATATTTTCCTATAAATAGAAGCTCATTCTTCCTTCATTTCGCAACAATTCACTAAATCTATAGAGTAATTATTATAGAGAGAAATTATAGAGAGAAAGAAGAAGAGAAGTCTGCTACCTCACTATTCAAGTATACAGTCTTCTTCTAAGGTAAGGGGTATTATTTCTTTTGTATTCATGAAGAGAGCTTCTGTTATTCCATTATTTATTATTATGTTGGAATAACTTGTCTATGCGAAGTACCGCATACATGGTGAAATTCTTCATTATTCCATTCTTTATTATTATGTTGGAATAACTCCGCCTATCGCAAATACCGCATACATGGTGAAATTCTTACATTATTCCATTTTTTATTATTACATTGAAATATCATCATGCATGCGCATTACGCATGACCTGGTTCCATTCTTTATTATTCTATTGAGTATCTCGTCTGCATGCATGATTCATGCATAACTTTGATTCTCATTCTTTATTATTATGTTGGAATAACTCATGCATGCGATTACATCACATGCATGGTGAATTCTTCATTATTCCATTCTTTATTATTCCGTTGGAATAACTCGTCTCGTGCGTATTATTACGCGTGCATGGTGAATGATCCTTCGTATTCATTCTCAGATTAAATTGTGGAAATGATCATCTCGTGGATTACTGCATGGCGGGTGAAAAAAACCATTTGCGATTTAAGTATATTCTATTATACTTGTATGAGATATAATTTCTTTTGTACTCGTCATGAAATATCATTTTATTTGGTATTTTATTTATGAGTTACTATTCACGGGTTATTATTCACCCGGTTATTATTCACTCTAGTATTATTCACTCAGGTATTCGGGACACTTTTTATGTCGGAGTACTATTCATGAGTTACTATTCACGGGTTACTATTCACCGAATTACTATTCATCCAAATATTATTCACTTAGGATTTGGGATACTTTTCATGTCGGGGTACTATTCACGAGGTACTATTCACGAGATACTATTCACGGTGTACTATTTACCCAAAAAATACATTTCTTTTCTGTCCAAATTATTTTTGGTACATGAATATTATTCTTGAATTTTACTCCACAAAGCAGTATCATGTTGACAATTTGGACGTTATTGATTTCTGGATAAATTAAATTATAAATCTTTAAAATTTATCCTTGAACTTGTTTTATTGAATTATTATGTCATTGTCATCATCCTCATGTTTATATTGTGATGAAAGTCATCTTTGGCTTTCGTGCATAGATGGACTTGGTATGATTATGACCAGGGATTATTCGGTATAATCATGACCGTAATGTAACGAATGATGTGATAAAAGTCCTCATTGTCCCGTAGTGCATTGATGGACAGTTGTTGGTATGATTATGACCAGGGATTATTCGGTATAATCATGACCGTAATGTAACGAATGATGTGTTAAAAGTCCTCATTGGCCTGTAATTCATTGATGGACAGTTGTTGGTATGATTATGACCAGGGATTATTCGGTATAATCATGACCATTGATGATTACATGAATATCCTTGGTCGTGGTGCATGGGTGATTCGTTGATGTTGTTTATTTATTAAGCCGAGTCTCAGCGATAAAGTTGATGAAAAACTTTTTAAATCATAGAAGATAGTAGATTTAATGCTCTACTTGACTCTTCTAATGGATTGCTTATTCCGCTGCAGTTGTTGATCTAAAACTTGTTGTCTATTGTATTCTATCTATTGTTATACTGTTGAAGGCTAAGGATAATTTATTATGCATTATCTTAGTCATAATATTTCTTTCTGGGCTAGTTGAGCTCACCCTTTCTTTCACTGTTCACTTCAGGAAATGAGAATATAGTTGGGACGAATCGAGGAACGGATTGACGGTCCAGATGGTTGTTTTAGTAGTCCTCACTATTCTGTGAAATAATGTGATAATAATTGTAATGAGGACTCCATTGAGAGTGGATATTGTCTAGAAGGCAATATTCTTGTTTAAACTCTCAGCTATGTTTTGTCGTATATTACACAACAATTGTATAATTAAGTTTGTATTTGATTTATGTACCATATATTTAGCGACTCAAGATGGGTGATGTATACCTGTTTTGGGGCGTCACACATTGGCCCATTTGAAATCCTCGATCGAGTTGGAACTGTGGCCTATAGACTCGTCTTACCGCCAAGTATGTCTCGTGTTCATAACGTTTTTCACATATCTGTGTTACGTACATATGTGGAAGACCCGAACCACATTATTGAGTTAGAACCAGGCGAGATAGCGGAAGATTTAACATATGAAGAGGTACCTGTTAAAATCTATGATAAGAAGGATCATATTCTACGCTCCAAGGTTATACCTCAAGCCACAGTTTTGTAGAGAAATCACGATGTTGAGGAAATGACCTGGGAGTTAGAATCTGAAATGAAATCAAGGTATCCTCACCTCTTCGTCATACGAAGTACGTACACTAATTTCGAGAACAAAATTTCATAAGAAGGGGAGGTTGTAAGTGTTAGGTTTGTTATATTCATGAACACAATCAAATTGCACAAAATAAGCGGAAACATGGAAAATTAGAGTTTTAAAAATTTACAAACCATATACCCGGATCATCCTTTATGCACAATTATTAATTAAACAAAAAGATAAAGAACAACAATCATACCCTTGAAGATTCGAGCTTCCTCAGGTACAAGTTCACCTCTAAATCTTTTTCGCATTCAACTTGAATCCACAGGGTTTGGTTCCTTCCTTTGATTAATGTTAGCCACCCAAGTGTTTGGCCTCTAGTGGTGACCCGCCAAGGAAGAAGAAAGATTCAAGAAGATAGGTATTTGGCAAAATCCTAGTTTTTCTATCTCTCGTAGAAAAGGGTGTAATCTCCTACCTATTAGAATTACATATTCACGTATTTTGTGAAAGTGTCAAAAACCAACCCACTCATAATAAGACTTTTTTTATTTATAGATGTAGGCAACCCTCCTTAACAATTAATTAATTGACTTTTATTTTAATTAATTAAACTCCTTTAATTAATTAGGCTCCTAATCTTATTAGGAATAATTAATTAAACTTTTAATTAATTATCCTCCTAATCCTATTAGGAATATATAAGAGTACTTTTATTAATTAATTCCCAAACTCATTTAGGAATTAAATAATAATAATAGTAATAGTAATAATAAGACTCCTCTTATTAATTTATATTTAATATTCCAAATATTAAATAATAAATATTAAGCTATTTAATTTATTCTATCACCATAGATTAAATTAAATATACTTAACTTATTATTATGATTATGCCATTAACTTCATAAATAATTATTCTTCCTTTTATGGTGTGACCTCAGAGGGTTCTCCATATTAAATTCCATTGTGAATAAATCAATTAGAACAATTCTAATCTTATTTAAATAAATAAATTAAACTATTAATTTATTTAAATAAATAATATTTATTCTACAATAGAGATAAGTCTCCCTAGCGATTAACGACTTTTCAGATAATATAGATTTCAATATTAATCATAAAAGAACCTTTTAGTAAATAATTAATGTACAATTCAATCATTCCACCATACAATGTCCCAATTAAATATAAGACATGGAATTACTGTCAAGTCTTATTTTATTTAATTATATGTATTTCGACTCTTAAATGCACAACTTCAAATAATGCAAATTAGAAACTCCTTTCTAATTTCATTCTGCCTTGGCCAAGGACTACTGGGTTGTCATTTATCGAATCACATAGGACATTTCTTTTCTTTTACTAGAAGTGGTAGATTCTTTATTGATTATACATTATCTCCATGTAAAACTTATTATACCCAAGTATACCTATTGGTATACCCTAAGGGTCTTAAGGAATAAGTCAAAGTATAACTCATCATACACAAGATACTATGATGATCTCAAGTCCAAGGATCATTTGTACTACTATCACTACAGGAATTCCTATTGACAAGCAAGTAAAACTCCATTAGGTATTCCTTAGCGAGCCACGTTCAGTGAACTTATTCTCTAATAAGCACCTACATACTTGCTTTAGTGTCTCCACATAAATGATCATGAGATCAATCATCTTCATCCAATGAGCAAACAACGTATATACCAATCTATCCGGATTCACTAATCCCCAATTTAGTAATCCAACAATTGCGAAACTATTTTAGTTTTAAGCTTTCTAAGAATTTAGATCTCATTAGAATGATCATCATCATTATTCTAAAAGTATTTTTTAAAACTTTGGGTTTATCACATATTATAAAGCAGCATCATGTAGATAATTAAAAGCCTTTAATAAATTAATGCTTTTTATTAATAAATGAATAAGATTGTTACAAAGTATATGATTTATCATCAAACATGATTGGCTTGTTTGCATACTACTTTCAGAAAAACCCTAACATTTATGAATAAAGATGAATTTTTCTCTAAATATCAATTTTGAATATTAAGGTGTGAATTTGTTATAATGTTATAGTTGTGGGTAATATTTACAAATTTTGTAAAGTAAGCAAGTTGATATAAAATATTCGTTTGGTCCGAAAATATTCGTACGACGTAACAATCATTAGTGGACCCCACAATGGAATTAATGTCGGAGTTAGAAACGACAGAAATAACTTTTTATGAAAATAACGACAAATTTTTGACCGTTAACTGTTGAAATTCCCGGTGATAAAAGTACAGTAATATTCGTGGTTGCATAGTAGCACACGATATTATATAATATTTTGATTATTGATGCTTACGTGAGATGTGACGCCCCCAAGATAGGTATACATCACCCATTCTGAGTCGCCAAATACATGGTATAGAATACAAATACAAACTTAAATATACAACATGAGCTGTGAGTTTTAATACAAATATTGTCTTCTAGACAGTATTCAAACTCAAAATAAGTCCTCAATACATTTATTATCACACTATTTCACAGGATAGTTGTAAGACCCCAACTTATTATAAATAAAATCAAATTTCCTCTATTTATTATTATGAATAATAAGGTATTAATTTGATATAATACTTTGGTTATGGGTGAAATGTGAAAATTTTGTAAAATAAGCAAGTGGTTATAAAATATTCATTGTTGTCGGGAAATATTCGTTTGGTCGTGGAATATTCTTTCTGTCATGGAATATTCGTACGATGGCACAGCTATTTGTGGGCCCCATAACGGATAACTGTTGGATGAAGAATATGACAAAATTGAATAACGGCGTAGTTGTTACCGTTAACACTATTGAAATTTCGGTGGTTAAAATACAATGAATGGCGTTGTTGCAGCAAAGAAGCACTACTGTATTGTATTGCAGATTGTTGAATTATTGATCCCTACGTGAAGGCATTACTCAATAATTATTACATGAATTACTATTCAATATTTTATTTTATTGGTTCAATAATTTTGCATAGATATTTTATATTATTGTTGTTTCAATAATTATCATCGCATGATTTCCCATTATCGGATCAATAATTCATATTATTTGAATAATATTATTAGATAGCATTATTGGCAATGTCTAGAAAGTTACATCACAAGGAGAGGTTTGGTCACCTAATTACGCCACCCAAGAAGGAGAATTCTTATTGGAAAGCTCCTCTTTTCACGGAACCGTCCCGTTGTCATTATTGTGATTCGTAATATTATTTGTGAATAATTAATTATTGATTTATATGATAAGGAAATATTTATTTTATGTGGATATAAATGATGGATTTATTTATGTGGTTATAAATGAAGGAATTAATGTTGAGGTGTTTTATCAAGATTTTGCCGGATTGAGGTATTACAAATCAAACCAAAGTGGTTTTTGAGATATATTGCAGAGTTATAATTTTTAATTCGACTAGTTGGATCGTTGTGATTTTTGGATATGTTATACATATATAAGTTGAGTATATGTCCATAAATTTTGAGCGATTAAAATGAACGTATAATTTGTTATAAATTTTAAGAGGTGACCATTCGTAAATTAGGTTATAAATGATTTTGGTGGAAAATTCTAGAATTGGTGGGCCCCACTTTTGGTTGGTGAAAATGTGCTAAGATTTTATTTCAAATGTGGTGGGTGGCAATAGTAGCAGGTAAAGCCATCAGGTTGCAGGTCAAGTCTGCTTTGGCGTGCTAACATTTTCCTATAAATAGAGGGCTAAGTTAGAATTAAAAATCACACCAGAAACATAAGCTTTCTCTCTTTCTCTCTCTATATTATCGAGCGTATTTTGTGAGTATTTAGATACTTTGTGAGTTTCTATTTTCAGTACAAGTTTCTATCAGCACTATATCAAAAATTCAGTTAGAAGTACGGTTATTTTGAGGTAAGAGATGTTATTTCTTCTTAAATGATATTATTTTCTTCAATATCATTATGCCAAAATATTGGTTTGAACTTTTTATCAAATTTGGAACTTTTTGTGTCAGGGTTACTATTCACGTATACGGCACTATTCATGAATACGACACTATTCACCGAAAAATAAAATTTTCCCCTTTTTGTCCAAGATGTCAATTATGGTTACTATCTTTGATTGTATCCATGTTTTGATCTTTATTCTTGAATTTTGCTTCAAAATTGGTTATTATGGAGTATTATTGATCTTGGATAAACTGTGTCTAATCTCTAATATTTGTTATTTTGTTTCACCGGATTCGTTCCTTTAAAATATTTTCATCATCCTCACCCTAAATGATGATATTCTTTCAATATCTTTGGCTTTGTAGTGCAAAGATGAATGATTAACTGATGAATATCTTCGGCCTCCAGTGCAAAGATGAATGATTGCCTAATAAATATCTTTGGCCCGTAGTGCAAAGATGAACAGGTGTTGAGATGAACATGACCAACTGGTGATATAAATGAATATCTTTGGCACAGTGGTGCAAAGATGAATATTTGATTCAAGATGTATATTGATTGATGTTCTGAGGATAAAATATTGATGATGGACTTTTAAATCTTAGAAGATAGTGGAATTCTTTCTCTACTTGACTCTTCTAATGGATTGTTATTTCCACTTGCGATTTGTTGATCTAAAACTTGTTGTCTATTATATTTTATCGATTTTTTTACGTTGAAGACTAATGATAATTTGTTGTATATTATCTTAGTCATAATATTCTTTTCTTGGGCTAGTTGAGCTCACCCTTTTCCTTTTTGTTCCATTTTTCTTCTCGGGAGGTGAGAACATAGCTGGATCTAGTCGGGGTATGGAGTGATGGTTCTAGAAAGATGTTTTAGCAGTCCTCACTATTTCGGAAAAATAGTGTTTGAATAATTGTAATGAGGACTTATTTGAGTGTGGATATTGTCTAGAAGACAATATTTGTATTTAAACTCACAGTATGTGTTGTCATATTTTGCACGACAATTGTATTATTGAAGTTGTAGTTTACTTTCTGTACCATGTATTTAGCGACTCAGAATGGGTGTTGTATACCTATTTTAGGGGGCGTCACAATAGTAAGGACTACTAATGCAAATATCTGGACTGTCACTCCATTCCCCTACTAATCCCAGCTATATTCTCATTTCCTGAAGAGAACAATGAAAGCAAAGGGTGAGCTCAACTAGCCCAGTAAGAAATATTATGACTAAGATAATGCAGAATAATTTATCGTTAGTCTTCAACAGTGTTAAACTGATAAATATAATAAACATCAAGTTTATTTGCAGCGGAATAAGCAATCCATTAGAAGAGTCAAGTAGAGTGTAAAATCTACTATCTTCTATGATTTAAAAGGTTTTTCATCACTTTTATCGCTGAGATTCAGCTTAATAAATAATCCACATCATCGAATCACCCCTGCACTACGGCCAAGGATATTCTTTAGTATCACGACCACAAATTATCCATGCACTACGGGCCAAGGATATTCGTGTATTCATTAATGGTCCGGATCATGCCAACAACTGTCCATCAATGCACTATGGGCCAATGAGAACTTTTATCACATCATTTGTAACATTACGGTCATGATTATACCGAATAATCTCTGGTCATAATCATACCAAGTCCATCTATGCACTATGGCCACAGATGACTTTCAACATAATATAAGCACGAGGATGATGACAATGACATAAGAATTCAATTAAAAGAAATCAAATGATAAATTTTTAAAGATTTATAATTTAATTTATCCAGAATTTAATAATGTCCAAATTGTCAACATGATACTGCTTTGTGGAGTAAAATTCAAGAATAATATTGTATCAAAAATGATTTGGACCGAAAAGAAATTAATTTTTATCATGAATAATACCCCGGGTTAATAGTAACCGAGTGAATAGTACCCCATGAATAGTAACTTTAGGAATAGTAACCCCGTGAATAGTAACTTTAGGAATAGTAACCCCGTGAATAGTACCCCGACATGAAAAAGTTTAAACCTATCAAGAATGCTCAGAATAATATTTTCATTAAAATATACTGGATGAAGCATAAATATTAATGATATTCTACTAATTTCATGGAGTATAGAAGCCAAAACTTAACAAAATGAGTATAAAATTTGAAATCTGAAACGAAATAATATTACTTACATACTACAGAGTATGAAAGAAAATATTATTTTATACGAATACTGAACAAAACTAATATCCCTTACCTTAAAAAGAAGAATATTCCAACTGAAAGAGCGGGGATATTCTTGAAGAAAATTTTCACTATTTTCTACGTTCAAAACTTTCTAAAACTCGAAAGAAATACGCTCAATATTATAGAAGAAGAATTCTCTGATTCTGGTGTGATTTTCAATTCTAACTAAGCATGCTATTTATAGGAGAATAGAAAGGATACTATTTGAATTTTTTCTCACAATTTTGCACGCAGCATGAAATATCACAGTAACGCGTTTATTCGAAATTTTCTAAAAATTTGATTTTACTATTCATTACTGTACAATAAAATATTTTAATAAAACAAAAACTTTAAATAAAATATAATATATTCTATTTATAATTAAATAAAACAAAACTTATAATATATATATAAAATAATAATAATAATAATAATAATAATAATAATAATAATAATAATAATAATAATAATAATAATAATAATAACATGTACTTTGCCTTACAAAAGGCAAAATCCCCTATATATCGAATAATCACATGTGTATATATATATATATATATATATATATATATATATATATATATATATATATATATATATATAACATTTAAACTCTCTCTCTTTCTCTCTATATATATATATATATATATATATATATATATATATATATACTTCCCTCCCAGAGACGATACTTCCCCTATTTCTATTTTTCTTCTATATGTGGGCCCCAATGTGACCCCCACATGTGTGGCCCCACTTTTATTATATTAAATAATTTTTTACTGATTATTTTGAAAAATGGGTAAATAGAGGTTCATAAAATAAGCAAAATTTACAACAAATACTTCATAAAAATCCCCCCAATATTTTTAACAACATTTATTCATTATTATTATAACTCGCACTATTAACAACCAGATCATTCCCAGGAAAGAGGGGGCTTTTCGATAAGGATATCTCCCTATTGGCGCGCAATTAGGTGACCAAACCCCTTTCCTCGACAGAACTTTCTAGACATTGTTAATTATGCATATAATAATTAGAATAATTTGTCATCTCAATTATTGATTTAATAATATATAAAATATTGACAAAAATTAAATCAAATAACGTGAGATACTATATCTGACAATTCTCGTAGTAATAATTGAACAAAACCGAGTGACTTCTCACGTAAGCATCAATAATCAATACCGTGTGCTACTATGCAACCACATGTATTACTGTACTTTTACCACTGGATATTTCAACAATTTAACAGTAAAACTTCCGGTGTTATTTTCATAAAAATATATTTTTGTTGTTTTCTCATTCTGACAATAATTACGTTGTGGGGTCCACCAATGATTGTGCCATCGTACGAATATTCCCTGTTAAAATGAATATTCCCCGACCAATCGAATATTATATAACAACTTGTTTACTTTGCAAAATTCATAAATATGACCCACAACTATAACATTATAACAAATTCATAACTTAATATTCAAAAATGATATTTATAAAAAAATTTATCTTTATTCATAAAAGTTGGGGTCTTACATGAGAAGTCACTCAGTTTTATTCAATTATTGCCACAATAATTGTTGCATAGTATCTCACGTTATTAATTCAATTATTATCATAATATTTTATATTATTAAATCAATAATTGAGACGACAAAGTTATTTATATTATTATTTGTATTATTGACGATATCTAGAAAGTTCTATCGAGAAAAAGGGTTTGGTCACCTAATTGTGCGTCAATAATGAGAAATCCTTATTAAAAATCCCCCTCTTTCCTGGGAATGACCTGTTTGTTAATATTGTGAGTTATAATATTAATGTTGAACGCTATTAAAAATGTGTTTTGTGAAGCCAAGTGAATTGAGATAAATAGAGGAGATTTTATTGAAGTATTTGTTATAAATTTGGTTAATTATATGGACTCCCATTTACCCATTTTTCAAAAATCATCAGTAGAAGTTATCTCAAGTTTTCTTATTACTTATATATATATATATATATTATAAATTTTGTTTATTATATAAAATAGAATATATTTTATTTTACTTACATAGTACTGCATAATGTTGCATAGTACTGTATAGTTATGCATAGTGCTACAAAGTAAAACTAATTTTTTTAAAAGTTTCAATCGAACGTCGCCCTTGAATTCTTCCTACTGTGAGTCCGTGATTTTCTAAATTCAAATAGTATCCTGCCATTCTCCTATAAATAAGATGCTTAGTTTAGAAATGAAAATCACACCAGAATCAGAGAATTCTTCTTCTATAATATTGAGCGTATTTTTTTTGAGTTGAGGGAAGCTTTGAGCGTAGAAAATAGTATAAGTTTTCTTCAAGAATATCCCCGTCCTACCAGTCAGAAATACTCTCCTTTTAAAGTAAGGGATATTATTTTTGTTCAATATTCGTAAGAAATAATATTTTCTTCCATACTCTGTAGTATTTAAGTAAAATTATTTCGTTTCAGATTCCGAATTCTACATTCATTTTGTTAAGTATTGCGTCTATACTCCTTGAAATTAGTAGAATATCCTTGAAATTTGCGCTTCATCTAGTATCGTTTCACAAGAATATTTTTCTGAACATTCTTGTTCAATTTTGATCTTTTCATGCCGGGGTACTATTCACGGGGTAATATTCACGAAGTACTATTCACGGGATACTATTCACTCGAGCACTATTCACCCAGGATACTATTCATGATAAAAATTGATTTCTTTTTTGCTCAAATTATTTTTGATACAATATTATTATTGAATTTTACTCCACAAAGCAGTTATCATGTTGACAATTTTGACATTCTTAAACCCTGGATAAATTGAATTATAAATCTTTAAAATTTATCCTTGATTTTATTTAATTGAATTCTTATATCATTTTCATCATCATCATGATTATATTGTGATGAAAGTCATCTTTGGCCCGTAGTGCATAGATGGACTGTTGATTGGTATGTTTATGACTGTGTATCAGTATAATCACGACCTGTAATGTTACAAATGATGTGGTAAAAGTCCTCATTGGCCCATAATGCATTGATGGACAGTTGTTGACATGATCATGACCATTGGTGATAATAACGAATATCTTTGGCCCGTAGTGCATGGATAATTCGTGGATGTGATACTAACGAATATTCTTGGCCCGTAGTGCATGGATAATTCGATGATGTGAATTATTTATTGAGCTGTGTTACAGCGAAAAAATATTGATGATGAAATTTTAAATCATAGAAGATAGTAGATATCATGCTCTACTTGATTCTTCTAATGGATTGTTTGTTCCACTGCAGTTAAACTTGTTGTCTATTATATTCTATCAGTTTTACACTATTGAAGGCTAACGATAATTTATAAAGCATTATCTTAGTCATAATATTCTTTACTGGGCAAGTTGAGCTCACCCTTTGCTTTCATTGTTCTTTTCAAGAAATGAAAATATAGTTGGGACTAGTCGGGGAACGGAGTGATGGTCCGAGATGGTGGCTATAGTAGTCCTCACTATTCTATGTAATAGTGTGATAATAAATGTAATGAGGACTCCATTTGAGTTTGGATATTGTCTACAAGATAATATTCGTGTTAAAATTCTTAGCTATGTTTTGTCGTATTTTACACGACATATAATTAAGTTTGTATTTAAATTATGTACCATGTATTTGGCGAATCAGAATGGGTTGTGTATACTTATTTTGGGGGCGTTACAACATTAAACTTTTAAAAAATTGACAAAAGTGCCCAAAATTTAATTAAATAAATCATACCCTTTTTACATTGTAAGAGCACACAAAAGGAGGAAAAATTTGAAAAGAAAAAAATAGAAAAAATGATTCATTTTGCATTCTCTCCTTACCCCCCTCTTCCCTAATCCTTCAAATTATTTGTTCCTTTAAATTTGGAAATTTCAGCGCCATAGATTTGTAAATTGAGTTGTTTTTATTTAGTTAAAAGATTCTTCAAACAAATAATAGTTAATTAGTTTATCCAATAACACTTTCTTTTCGTTCGTTTTCCATTTTATTCTTCAAACAAGCAGTAGTTAATACATATATTGTATTTATAAAAAAAGTAATTTTAAAATTTTATCTATAAGTTAATAAATTGTATGTATAAATTTTACATCTTAAATCTTGCAAATTATAAATTATATCATAAATTATAAATTTTACGTCTTAAATTTTACAAATTATATCACAACTTCAATTTTATAAATTGTATGTATAATTTTTAATTGTATTTATAATTGTATACCTTATTTCTCCGGTATTAGTTGTAAGACCCCAACTTTTATGAATAAAGATTAATTTTTTCCTCTAAATATCATGTTGAATACTATGGTGTTGATTTGATATAATGTTATAGTTGTGGATAATATTTATAAATTTTGTAAAGTAAGCAAATTGTCATAAAATATTAGTTTGGTCGGGGAATATTCATTTTATCAGGGAATATTCGTATGACGATAAAATCATTGGTGGACCCCACAACGGAATTACTGTCGGAGTTAGAAAATGACGGAAATAACTTTTTATAAAAATAACGGCAAAAGTTTTACCGGTAACTGTTGAAATACCCAGTGATTAAAGTATAGTAATATACGTTGTTGCATAGTAGCACACAGTATTATAAAATATCTTGATTATTGATGCTTACGTGAGAAGCCACTCAGTTTATTCAATTATTGCCACAGTAAATGCTGCATAGAATCTCATATTATTGAATCGATTATTGTCACAGTATCATCTGCACAATATTTTATGTTATTAAATTAATAATTGAGACGACACAGTTAGTCATATTATTATTTGTATTATTGACGATATCTAGAAAGTTCAGTCGAGGAAAGGGGTTTCGTCACCTAATTCTTGCTACCAATAAGGAGAAGTCCTTATCGACAAGCCCCCTTTTTCCTGGGAATGATCTGGTTGTTAATATTGTGAGTTATAAATGATGAATAAATGCTATTAAAAAAGTATTTTGTGAAGCCAAGTGAATTGAGATAAATAGAGGGATTTTTCTATGAAGTATTTGTTGTAAATTTTGCTTATTACATGAACCCCCACTTACTCATTTTTCAAATAATTGAAAGAAAATTATAAAGTATATATATATATATATATATATATATATACATATAAAGTGTGTTTGTGTGGGTGGTGCCGTGTGTGTGAGGTGTGATTATAATATATATATATATATATATATATAATATTTATTTTGTTTTTTATGAAAAATAGAATATATTTTATTTTATTTGCATAGTACTACATAGTGTTGCATAGTACTGCATAGTGTGCATAGTACAGTCTACTAAAATAAAAAAAAATTATAAAAGTTTTAGCCGAACGCCCATGAATCCTTTACTGCTCACTTATAATTTTCTAAATTCAAATAGTATCCTGTCATTCTCCTATAAATAGGATGCTTAGTTTAGAATTGAAAATCACACCAGGATTAAAGAATTCTTCTTCTATAATATTGAGCGTATTTTTTTTGAGTTTAAGGAAGTTTTGAGTGTAAAAAATAGTATAAGTTTTCTTCAAGAATATCCCCGCCCTACCAGTCAGAAATACTCTCCTTTTAAGGTAAGGGATATTATTTTTGTTCAATATTCGTAAGAAATAATATTTTCTTCCATACTCTGTAGTATGTAAGTAATATTATTTCATTTCAGATTCCGAATTCTACACTCATTTGTTAAGTATTGCTTGTATACTCCTTGAAATTAGTAGTATATTGTTGAAATTTGCGCTTCATCTAGTATCCTTTCACGAAAATATTATTTTGAAGATTCTTGATAATTTTTAATCTTTTCATGTCGGGGTACTATTCCTGAAATACTATTCATGTGGTACTATTTACTCGGGTACTATTCACCCGAGATATTATTCATGACAAAAATTGATTTCTTTGTTGTCCAAATAATTTTTGATACAATATTATTCTTGAATTTTACTCCACAAAGCAGTATCATGTTGATAATTTAGACATTATTGAATTCTGGATAAATTGAATTATTAATCTTTAAAATTTATCATTTCTCTCATTTAATTGAATTCTTATATTATTTTCATCATCATCATGCTTATATTGTGATGAAAGTCATCTTTGTCCCGTATTGCATAGATGGACTCTTGATTGGTATGATTATGACTACGTATCGGTATAATCATGACCTGTAATGTTACAAATGATGTGGTAAAAGTTCTCATTGGCCCGTAATGCATTGATGGACAGTTGTTGGCATGATCATGACCATTGGTAATAATAACGAATATTCTTGGCCAGTAGTGCATGAATAATTCGTGGATGTGATACTAATGAATATCCTTGGCTCGTAGTGCATGGATAATTCAGTGATGTGAATTATTTATTGAGCCGTGTTACACCGATAAAATATTGATGGTGAACTTTTCAATCATAGAAGATAGTAGATTTTATGCTCTACTTGACTCTTCTAATGGATTATTTGTTCCGCTGCAGACTTGTTGTCTATTATATTCTATTAGTTTTACACTGTTGAAGGCTAACGATAATTTATTCTGCATTATCTTAGTCATAATATTCTTTACTGGGCTAGTTGAGCTCACCCTTTGCTTTCATTATTCTCTTCAGAAAATGAGAACATAGTCAGAACTAGTCGGGGAATGGAGTGACGGTCCGAGATGGTGGCTGTAGTAGTCCTCACTATTTTATAAAATAGTGTGATACTAATTGTAATGAGGACTCCATTTGAGTTTAGATATTATGTACAAGACAATATTCGTGTTAAAATTAGCTACGTTTTGTCGTATTGTATAAATTAAGTTTGTATTTGATTTACATCCATGTATTTGGCGACTTCGAGAATGAGTTATATATATATATATATATATATATATATATATATATATATATATATATATATATATATATATACTCTATCTTGGGGCGTCATAGTTGGTATCAAAGCTTAGGGATATGATCTCTGGCTAAGATGTGAGGCTAGAATTAGGATGGGAGAGGCGGGTAAATCCTACGCTAGTATGACGTACCTAAGTTTATTTGTTATTTAATTGGTCGGTCAGAATATAGGGATAATAAATGGCATGTCAATTAACCCTTGTTTTGTGGCAGTGTTTGAAAATGGCTTCTAAAAATGTTGAGTTAAGCAATGGAGCACATGAGACCGTTGAGTCTCTGCTTATCAATAACTAGGATAATGTGCATCAAGAAGGCAATAATCCTCATGTAAACAATAACACCGACCAAATGATGAACGATGGGATGTTTAGGAGCTTTCTGTAATTCATGCAACATCAGGCGACAGAGACTCTTGTTCAAAATACAGGTGAAAACACTAGCAACTCACGGATGGTCACCGCTAAGCAATTCAAGGAGCTGGGACCACCAGAGTTTTTGGGAAAGATATAACCACTTAAGGCAGAGACGTGGATTAAGCAGATCACCAAGATATTTGATGTCTTGGGATGCTCCTAGGAGCAAAAGGTTCCCTTTGCCACCTTCATGTTGCGAGCAAAGGCAAATCATTGTTGAGAATCTATAAAACGTACTCAACCTGCCGCACTGAAGATGTCTTGGGAGAAGTTCCAAGAGTTGTTATACGACAAGTATTTTTTCGAAAGTATTCGTCACATGAAGGAGGTAGAATATGACCGTATCGCAGTACGAGGCTAAATTTGCGGAGTTATCCCAGTTTGTATCCCATTTTGTAGATAATGAGGAGAGTATGACGCAAATGTTTCTAAGAGGTTTGAAACCCGAAATACGTTAATACCTCATTTCTCACAAACTTTGCTTATATTCAGATGTTGTGAATAGGGCTCAGTTATTTGAACGCGATAATGAGTTAACCCAACCAAGAGATAGCAGCCGATAAAACAATAATACTAGTGGTAGCAGTCATCGAAGCGGTGACAACAAACGTGGAGGAAATCAACATACCAGAAATGGTAACCACTTCGGTAGTAATCCTGGCCAAGATAATAGAAGTGGAAATTTCAAGAGGATGAGATTCAATAATGATGGAAAGAAGTCAACACCAACACCCATTGTTAAGGAAGGAGAACGACCACCAATCGTATGCTATAAATGCGAATGGGAGGGACACATCAATCCAAACTGCACGCAGCAACCCAAAATGTGTTACAATTGTGGAAGAAAATGTCACTTAGCTCGATTTTTTCGTGTAGTGAAGTCAAGTCCAGCTGGGATGGAGACACCAAAGGTTGTCCCAAACAAGTCAAAAATCGGTAGTTCAAGGGAGAGCGTTTGTAGTGACCTCCCAAAAAGCAAAGAACCTGAATGAGGTTATCAGGGGTAAGCTAATCATAAACTCTTGCGAAATCTATACCTTATTTCTCCTACTTGCGCCCAACGTTTAAATTTAACTCTGGAGAATTTAGACTTTGACTTATCTGTTGAAACTCCATTGGGAAAAACCTTCATTACATCCACTATTTATAAATCTTGTTTGATTCAAATCGGCACCCTCACGTTACCTGTAGATCTTATCTCTTTGAAAGTACTTGCATATGATGTGATTTTAGGGATTGATTGGTTAACTACTCATCATGCTCAAATTGATTATTTTTGAAAGGTTGTTAGTTTTCATATTCTTAATCAACCTATTATGTGAATTCAATCAACTAAACCACTAAATTCAATCACTGTCATATCAATCCATAAAGACATTCGTTTATTTAAAAACGGATGTCAAGCATTCTTAGCCCATGTCACAGATTTAAACAAAAATAAGTCAAATTTGAATAATATTTCTATTGTTTAAAATTTCCTGACGTATTCCCTGAAGAACTTCTTGGCCTACCCCCGGAGCATGAAATTGAGTTTTGTATTGACCTTGAACCCAGTACAAAACTCATTTCCAAAACCACATATTGTATGGCTCCTATTGAACTTCAGGAGTTAAAAATTGAATTGCAGGAATTGTTAGACATCGGTTTCATTCATCCTGGTACGTCTTCTTGGGGTGCTCATGTTCTATTCATCAAGAAGAAAGATTAAAGTATGCGACTTTGTATTGATTATCGGAAGTTGAATCATGTCACTATAAAAATAGGTACCCGTTGCCTCGCATTAATGACCTATTTGACCAGTTGTAAGGTGCCAAATTCTTTTCAAAGATCGATCTTTATTCCGGATATCATCAGTTAAAGTTTAAAACTGATGACATCCCAAAGACTGCTTTCAGAACTCGGTATGAGCATTATGAATTCCTAGTCATGTCTTTTAGATTGACTAATGCTCCTGCTGCCTACATGGATATGATGAACCGAGTATTCAAGGAATATTTGGATCACTTTGTGGTCTTCTTTATTTATGACATCCTCATTTACTCCAAAAGCCGTGAAGATCATGAGCAGAACTTGAGGCTGATACTCCGAAAGCTTCGTGAAAATAAATTATATGCTAAGTTAATGAAATGCGAGTTCTGGCTTGAGGAGGTAGCATTCCTTGGGCACGTGATATCAAATCACAGAATATCTATTGACCCAGCGAAGATTGAAGCAATACAAAGCTGGGAGCAACCTAAGTCAATGACCAAAGTACGTAGCTTTCTGGGCTTAGCTGGTTATTATCGGAGATTCGTGGAAGGGTTTTCTCGAATCGCCACTCCGTTAACTCAGCTAACTAGAAAAGATACAAAATTCGGTTGGAGCGAGGAATGTGAGAAGAGCTTTCAAGAACTCAAGAGGAGACTCATTTTAGCACCTGTTCTAACATTACCATCTGGTTCTGAAGGATTTATCATCTACAACGATGCTTCAGGCGGAGGGTTAGGATGTGTTCTCATGCAACATGGGAATTCATAGCCTTTGCCTCATGACAATTCAAAGAATATGAGAGGAATTATCCTACTCATGATATAGAGTTGGTAGCAGTCATTTTTAGGCTAAAGATCTGGAGACATTACCTGTATGGAGAGAAGGTGGAGATCTATACAGATCATAAAAGCCTCAAATATTTCTTCACCCAAAAGGAACTCAATATGCAGCAATGACTTTGGCTCGAGCTGTTGAAAGATTATGATCATACCATTCAATACCATCCTGGAAAAGCAAACGCGGTAGTTGATGCATTGAGTAGAAGATCATATGCGGGTACGAGTGTGATATTGTCAATGCAAAGGCCCATTTTGTATGACTTACAAAGGATGAGATAGAGTTAAAGACTCCAGGGACCCACGTGATGATGTCAAATATACGAGTAGAACCGACTTTAATCGATAAAGTTAAAGCTGCTCAACTTACGGACCTGGAGCTGATCGATGAAGAAGGAATACTTCGAGTTAACTCCAGACTTTGTGTTCCTAACGACTCTGATTTGAAGTATAAAATCATGATGGAGGCGCACAACACACCGTTTATAATCCATCCTGGGAGTACCAAAATGTATCGCGATCTTCGACATACATTTTGGTGGATCAATATGAAAAGAAAGATCGCAGAGTTTATCTCAAGGTGTCTAACTTGTCAACGTGTCAAGGCGGAGCATCAAGTGCCAAAAGGTGCATTGCAACCACTTGAAATTTTAGAAAGGAAGTGGGAGCACAATACCATGGATTTCGTTACTGGTCTTCCCAAGGTTTCTCAAGGCATAGATGTGATTTGGATCATTGTCGATAGATTAACCAAGTCTGCTCATTTTTTACCTATACGAGAAACTTATTCACTTGAACATTTGCTTGTATATATATAAATGAGATTGTAAGACTGCATAGTATGCCGGTATCCATAGTATCTGATCGAGATCCAAGATTCACTTCAAGATTTTGGGTTAGTTTATAGAAACTATGGGCACGTATTTACGATTCAGTTCGGCATATCATCCTCAGACAGCCATACAGTCGGAGAAGACTATTCAAACTCTTGAAGATCTATTAAGACTCTGTGTCCTTGACTTCAAAGAAAATTGAAACAAGTTCTTACCATTAGTGGAATTCTCCTCCAACAACATTTATCAAACAAGCATAGGCATGGATCCATTCGAGGTCTTGTATGGACGCAAGTGTTATTCTCCAGTATGCTAGAACTAGGTGGGTGAAGCAAGGTTGTTGGGACCGAAATTGGTACGCATAACAGCAGAAAAGATTCAAATGATCCGACAATGAATAAAAACCTCACAAGATCGACAAAAGAGTTATGTTGGTCTTCATCGAAGAGACGGGGAGTTCAATGTTGGAGAGCATGTGTTGTTACGTGTTGCTCTATGGAAATGAGTTACAAGATTTGAAAAGAGAGGAAAGCTCAATTGTAAGACCCCAACTTTTATGAATAAAGATTAAATTTTTCTCAAAATATATTTTTGAATATTATGGTGTGGATTTGATATAATGTTATAGTTGTGCGTAATATTTATAAATTTTGCAAAGTAAACAAGTTGTTATAAAATATTTGATTGGTCGGGGAATATTTGTTTTAACAGGGAATATTCGTACCATGGCACGATCATTGGTGGACCCACAACGAAAGTATTATCGGAGTTAGAAAACGACGAAAATGACTTTTTATAAATATAACGGCGAAAGTTTTACCGTTAATATGTTGAACTAACCAATTAGGTAAAAATGCAATAATATAATATGGTTGCGTAGTAGCACACCAGTATTGATTATTGATGTTTACGTGAAAGTCACTCGGTTTATACTCAATTATTGCTTTCGATGAATGTTGCATAATATCTCTCATATTATTGATTCAATTATTGTCATAGTATCATCTGCATAATATTTTATATTTTTAAATCAATAATTGAGACGATAAAGTTATTCATATTATTATTTGCAATATTGACGATGTCTAGAAAGTTCTGTCGAGGAAAGGGGTTTGGTCACCTAATTGCGCGCCAATAGGGAGAAATCCTTATCGGAAAGTCCCCTCTTTCCTGGGAATGATCTGGTTGTTAAATATTGTGAGTTATAATATTAATGATGAATAAGTTCGTGTTGATTAGAGATGAAATTGTTGATAAAAAAAATTTTCCATTATGTTGGGATTAGTTGTGTTAGTGGAAATCTATGACGCCCCCAAATTCGAGTACTTGAAACCTGTACTTGGTGTTCCATGATAACATTCATTCAACTACTTATTGTATTCATTAAACAAAATTATTATATCAAAGTTATCTACCTTCCCAGTCTCGAGAACCTTTAAGTCTTACATTACATGATAAATACTATATTATCTTACTACAAGCAGTCATAACAACATAATGTAACCTATTCCTTCAGCTTCCCCTTCCCTTTGTCATTGACGGAACCTTCAGGTCGTGCTAGCTTAATTGAAAACATTTAAATTTAAAGCAAGAATGAGCATTTGAGTGCCCAACAAGTAATAGCAATGAATAAAGATTATCTGAAAGATTTATATGTTTTCTTTGGTTAACACTTCCACAATGAAGTAAATGTTGTGAAGTAAGCTGAAACAATACTAAACTACATATCAATTCTATTTCATTTTTTTGAAACTACGTACTGACTATAAATGAGTAACAGTTTAATAAACTATAAACTTTAGTTTTAATTTTCAAAGAGGTTAAACAAAAATTCATCTGAAAACCATCATGTCTTACGGACACGGAGGGTGATCAACCCGTTATGCCCTGTATTGATCAACACTACTTGTTTGAACGATAAGTTCGTTCAGTTGGTCCGCCTTTGGCGCATAAAAGTTTTCCCTATTCGGGATGTTTATAATTAATTTGAAATCTGAATTAAAATAATTCAATGAAGTAATAATAACATTCTATCATGATCTACAATATTTTTCAGTCTGTGTCTAGCTGAGTTAAATAGCTTTGACAATTTTAAATAACCTATACATATCTGAAAACTAATAGGTATGTACCGACATAAGACTAAATACAATCATTATCCAAGTGAGGGCACTTGTATAATCTAATTTAACTATTTATAAACATGTATACATTGATCATACATTACTACTATACTGGTAAACGAATAGAGTTTGATAATTGGCATGAATACTAATGTTGAAGTACATGACCGATAACTGTAGAGTTTAATAACTTATATAACAGGAGTATAATTCGATAACTTACTTATACATGAGTATTGCATAAGTTTATACAAAGAGTAAGGATACTTGCCTGATCTGCTACTTACACAACTTAATTTTATCTTTTATACTGAAACCTATCATTCATAAGATTATTCTTTTGATCAGAACAATATATCATAACACATAACACTGCTATTTGCAGTCATCATACAGCTTAAACACATTGTCACATAGTTATAGAAGTCATTCTAACATAAATAATTACTTATCGAGTCAATCTATATAAGTCAAAGAATCAACTTAGGATTCATTTTGATTGTCTTAAAGCGACTTTATTGGATAATAATTGAGTTTATATTTACTTAAACTCTAATCTGTAACTTCAAAATATTAATCATATTATTTTTCAAGGTCTTATAATAATTTTAAATAATTATTATAATTTTTCATGATTTTTCAAACACCAAATCATTTTTAAATGATTTAAATACAGAATAATTTCATTATCATTAATATTTCATAATATAAAAATATTAATGATATACTTAACAAAATATCTAAGTTATTAATAATAACTCAAAATATTTTTAAAACATTTATTTTACCTTTAAATAATTTTAAAACATTTAAAATTATTTTTAAATGATCACTATTAATATTTAAATATTAATGTATTATTCATGAAAATATTAAAAGTCATTTATTATAACTTAAAATATTTTTAAATCCTTTATATCATTTTTAAATGATTTTTAAATCATTAAAACCATTTTTAAACTATTTATTTAACATAAATATTAAATAAACCTATTATCATTAATATTAAATTATTAATGAAAATTACCTTAAAATATTAAAAGTCATGATTTATTACTTAAAATATTTTTAAACACCTTATTATCATTTAAAATAATTTTTATAATATAAAAATCATTTAACCCATTTATTTAATACATTTATTAACTAAATTTAATACCATTAATATTCAAATAAATAGTAATATTAATGAAAAAATATGTCAATTTATCAAACGTTAATTTTTATAATTTAAAATAATTTTTAAAACTGATTTTTTAATTTTTAGAAATTTATTTCTATTTTTAATGAATATTTCAAAAATTAGAAAACTAAAATAATTAAATCCGTCGTTAAAGGCTTTAGCGACAGTTTACATCATGATGAGGGTGTTCTTGAGGCTCAAAACAACGATGCGATTAATTCTAAGTATCTCACTTTGACCAACTGTAATTCGTTGATCATGATGTTTCTTGGCCGGGTCTTGTAATGATTGCATAGTATACATGTAATACTACATGAATCAAGCATTAACTAAGACATACAATCACACATCATAAAGATCTAGCCATTCAAAGTTGTCAGAACTTTCTGGATTTTCCAGAAACCCAGTCATCTTCAAGGGTCATTTTTTAGGGTTAAATCTCTATAGGTTCTGGTCATTATTAATGTGTTCTAATGGTTCATGGTCGTAGTCCACATGTCCGAGTATATATATCAATCATCAAATCGACTTAACTACATCAAATCCATAAGATATCATTCGGTCAAACATTGTCAAAAAACATGTTCTTACGGTTTTTGGGTTTTCCAGAAATTGTAACCGTGAACGACTGGCTTAGTTTGACCATCATTTATTTTCATTCTCTTGTTTATCAAGGTGATTTAGGAGCATGAATATGTAGTATACATACAAGAGTATATTCTTATAACACTAACACAAGCAAATCATCAAACACATGCAAGATCTGGAACCATGAAGTTCTTGTCAGACACTGAAAAACACATTCTGGGTTACCCATAAAATAAAAGTCAATGCCGAGTAGGATACTTTGACCATCCACCACTTACAATATGTTGATTGTTTGAGTGATTTAAAGGCATGAATCTAGAGTATATCTGACAGACTACAAACTAAATACAATAACATCTCCAAAAGATTTAACACCTGACATATACGAGCCTTGGAAAATGTTGTCAGACACTGATTTTGAGTTTCTGGGTTGCCCAGAAACTCTTGGTCATGCTCGGTCAACTGAGTTTGACCATGAATATCTTTTATTCTAGATATGATCTAAGCATGATTTCAAGTCCAGATCAAACTTCATACAACAACCTACAAGTCTAAAACTTCTAACATACAAAATCATTAACAAGCAAGAATCTACAACTATGCTTGTCAAACACAAAATTAGGGTTCATGCCAGTTTTGAAAAACTTTAATTTTTAAGGCACTTTGAGGTTATATATTTTTGATGTACCATCATAGATCATCATATAACATCTTCTAACACTTAAATAAACACAAAAACAATAAATATAACATGGCTTTAAGAATCAAATTTAGGTTTTAGGGTTATACCTCTTTCTTGAAATTGCTTTGATCTTGCTCTATACAACTGATCTTGGTGTTCTAGAGAGTTGTTTAGGGACTGAATAAAGATTTCGTGGGTTTAGAGTGAGGATGACTAGGTTGAGTGTTAGATAGTAAGTAAACAACTTTTGTAAACTTTACCTCTCTTTTTCTCTTATAATTTGATTCAATGAATCTAAGCTTGCAAGGTGTCAATTAAGACAAGGATGGCTGAGATTTTAGGCACATGGAAGATCTAACAAGTGATGAGTCATGCCTTCTAGAAAGTCTTTTTGCTTACAAGTTAAGTAAAAGGGTAATTTGGTCATTTTACACACAAAAGGGTATTTTGGTCTTTTCCACTTGAATTTTAAGGGTAGTTTGGTAATTTCATATATTTCCCTTAATTTTAATCTTATGATTTTCTAATTACCATTAGGCTTGCTAATCACCAATTTAGGGTTTTTAAAATTAGGTTTAGGGTTTCCCGATAATAGAATTAGGGTTTCTAAATCACTAATTAGGGTTTTTAAATAATCGTTAGGGTTTTCCCTAATTAGATTCATCATCATTAGCATATCTCCTTGATCACAGATACCTGATTAACATTAAACCATACACACATATAATAATTACATATCATATTGAAATATAATTATTATATCTTAATATTCTTTTTCCTTGTTCAAATCCATGAATTAGGGTTTTGGACCATATCCAACTTAATTTCATTATCCGTCAAATTAAAAATTTAAATTGACTATGCTACTAAATTCATCACACATATATTCAAAATATTATGTGTAATATCCATCTTTAAATTAAAAAAAAGTATTCGTAAAAATACAGATATAATTATTCGAAAAATTTTTGGGTCTTTACAAAATCAACATTTAATTCGATAATAATTGATTTTCTGGAGGTTATATTGACCAATCGGGTAATTAATTGGATAAATGAGCAATTAATTGATATTAGTTCACATTTATATAACTATTTGCTCACATGAATGAAACTATTGGTTCAAATGCATTACTATTAGGGGATGTGGTGCAAGATATATAATACTTGCATGACTAAATTAAAAATGGAGGAAAAGATGAAGGTACTATACTGTAATAATTCGAGCCCAAAACGTGCAATTATCGAAACTATGTGTTCCTATAAATAGAAACTCATTCTTCTTTCATTCTCACCAATTCATTAAGACTCACAAGAGCAATTATAGAGAGAAAAGCTATAGATAGAGAAGCTATAGAGAGGAAGAAGAAGAGTATTCTGCTACTTCACTATTCGAGTATCCAGTCTTCTTCTGAGTTAAGGGATATTATTTTTGTTCAGTATTCGTAAGAAATAATATTTTCTTCCATACTCTGTAGTTTATGAGTAATATTATTTCGTTTTGTATTCCTAATTGTACACTCATTCTGTTAAAGTATTACTTTTATACTCCGTGAAATTAGAAGAATATCCTTGCTATTTGCGCTTCATCCAGTATCTTTTCATGGAAATATTATTCTAAGCATTCTTGATAATTATTAATATTTTCATACCATAATACTATTCACGGGGTACTATTCACAAAGTACTATTCTCGAGTACTATTCATGAAGTACTATTCATGGGGTACTATTTACTCGGGTACTATTCACCCGGGAAACTATTCATGATAAAAATTGATTTCTTTGTTGTCCAAATCATTTTTGATTCAATATTATTCTTGAATTTTACTCCACAAAGCAGTATCATGTTGACAATTTGGACATTATTGAATTCTAGATAAATTACATTATAAATCTTTAAAATTTATTCTGTGCTTTCATTTAATTGAATTCTTATATCATTGTCATCATCCCCATGCTTATATTGTGATGAAAGTCATCTTTGGCCGTAGTGCATAGATGAACTGTTGATTGGTATGATTATGACCAGGGATCATTCGGTATAATCATGACCCGTAATGTTACAAATGATATTGTAAAAGTCCTCATTGGCCCATAGTGCATTGATGGACAGTTGCTGGTATGATCATGACAATTGGTGATTACACAAATATCCTTGGCCCGTAGTTCATGGATAATTCAGTGATGTGGATTATATTTTAAGTTGAGTCTCAGCTATAAAGTTGATAATAAATTTTTTAAATCATAGAAGATAGTAGATATCATGCTCTACTTGACTCTTCTAATGGATTGCTTGTTCCGCTGCAGTTAAACTTGTTGTTTATTGTTTAACACTGTTGAAGGCTAAGGATAATTTATTATGCATTATCTTAGTCATAATATTTCTTACTGGGCTAGTTGAGCTCACCCTTTTGCTTTCATTGTTCTCTTCAGGAAATGAGAACGTAACCGGGACTAGTCGGGGAACGGAGTGACGGTCCGAGATTTTTTTTAGTAGTCCTCACTATTTAGTGTGATAATAAATGTAATGAGGACTTCTTTTTGAGTTTGAATACTGTTTATTAGACAATATTCATGTAAAAACTCTCAGCTCATGTTGTATAATTAAGTTTGTATTTGTATTCAGTACTATGTATTTGGCGACTCAAGATGGGTGGTGTATTTCTATTTTGGAGGCGTCACATTTGGTATCAAAGCTTAGGGATATGATCCCTAGCTGAGATGTGAGACTAGAACTAGGAGGGGAGAGGCGGGTATTCCTTCGCTAGTATGACCTACCTAAGTTTATTTGTTATTTAATTGGTTGGCAAAGTATAGGGATAATATGTGGTATGTCAATTAACCCTTGTTTTATGACAGTGTTTGAAAATGGCATTTGAAAATGTTGAGATAAGCAATGAAGCACATAAGACCCTTGAGTCACCAACAATCAATACCCAGGATAATGTGCATCAGGAAGGCAATAATCCTCAGGTAAACAACAACACCGACCAGATGATGAACGATGGGATGTTCAGAGGCTTTATACAATTCATGCAACATCAGGCGAGAGAGACTCATGTTCAAAATACAGGTGGAAACACTGGTAACTCTCAGTTGGTCATTGCTAAGCAGTTCAAGGAGCTGGGACCACCAGAGTTTTTGGGAAACCCAGAACCATTTAAGGAGGAGACGTAGATAAAGTAGATCACCAAGATATTTGATGTCTTAGGATGCTCTGAGGAGCAAAAGGTTCCCATTTCCACCTTCATGTTGAGAGGAGAGGCAGATTACTAGTGGGAATAAGTAAAACGTACTCAGCCTGCCGCACTAAAGATATCTTGGGAGAAGTTCCAAGAACTGTTCAGCGACAAGTACTTTCCCGAAAGTATTCGTCACATGAAGGAGGTGGAGTTCATCAAGCTAGAGCAAAACAATATGACTGTGTCGTAGTACGAATTGAAGTTTGCCGAGTTATCCCGATTTAAGTCTCATTTGGTTGATAATGAGGAGAGAATGACGCGGATGTTTCTAAGAGGTTTGAAACCTGAAATACGTCAATACCTCATTTCTCACAAACTGTGTTTATATTCAGATGTTGTAAATAGGGCTCAGTTATTGGAACGTGATAATGAGTCAACCCAACCAAGAGATGGCAGCCGACAAAGCTATACTACCATTGGAAGCAGTCATCGAAGCGGTGACAACAAATGTGGAGGAAATCAATATATCAGAAATGGTAACCACTTCAGTGGTAATCATGGCCAAGATAATAAGAGTGGAAATTTCAAGAAGAGGAGATTCAATAATGATGGAAAGACGTCAGGACCAGCACCCATTGTTAAATAAGGAGAACGATCACCGATTGTATGCTATAAATGAGGAGGGGAGGGACACATCAGTCCAAACTGTACGCATCAATCTAAAGCATGTTATAATTGCGAAAGAGAATATCACCTAGCCCTATTTTGTCGTGCATTGATGAAGTCAAGTCCAGCTGGGATGGAGGCACCAAAGGACGTCCCAGAGAAGTTAAAGCCGGTAGTTCAAGGGAGAGCGTTTGTCGTGACCTCCCAAAAAGCGAGGAACCCGAACGAAGTCATCACGGGTAAGCTAATCATAAACTCTAGCAAAATCTATACCTTATTTGATACCGGTTCTACCCATTCTTTTATTTCTCCTATTTGCGCTTAACGTTTAAATTTAACTCTAGAGAAACTAGACTTTGACTTATCTGTTGAAACTCCGTTGGGAGAAACCTTCATTACATCCACTATTTATAAGTCTTGTTTGATTCATATCGGCAACCGCACGTTACTTGTCGATCTTATCTCTTTGAAAATACTTGCATTCGATGTGATTCTAAGGATTGATTGGTTAACTACTCATCATGCTAAAATTGATTATTTTCGTAAGGTTGTTAGCTTTCATATTCCTAACCAACCTATTATGCGAATTCAAGCAACCAAACCACTAAAGTGAATCACTGTCATATCAAGCCATAAAGTCATTTGTTTATTGAAAAATGGATGTCAAGCTTTCTTAGCCCATATAACAGATTTAAACAAAAATACGTCAGTTTTGAATGATATTTCTATTGTTAATAAATTTCCTGATGTATTCCTCGAAGAACTTCCTGGCCTACCCAGAAAGAATGAAATTGAATTTTGTATCGACCTTGAACCCATACAAAACCCATTTTAAAGCCCCATATCGAATGGCTCTATTGAACTTCAAGAGTTAAAGACCCAACTCGCAGAATTGTTAGACATCTGTTTCATTCGGCCCTATTACGCTCCTTATGGTGCTCCTCGCTCTATTTGTGAAGAAGAAAGATGGAAGTATATGACTTTGTATTGATTATCGGAGTTGAATTATGTCACCATCAAAAATAGGTACCAGCTTGCCTCGCATTGATGACTGTTTGACCCAGCCATAAGGTGCCAAATTTTTTTCAAAGATCGATTTTCGTTACGAATATCATCAATTAAAGATTAAAACTGTTGACATTCCAAAGACTGCTTTCAGAACTCGGTATGGGCATTACGAATTCCTAGTCATATCTTTTGGATTGACTAATGCTCATGCTGCCTTCACGGATATGATGAACTGAGTATTCAAGAAATATTTGGATCACTTTGTGGTCATCTTTATTGATGACATCCTCATTTACTCCAAAAGCCGTGAAGATCATGAGCAGAACTTGAGGCTGATACTCCTAAAGATTCGTGAAAACAAGTTATATAGTAAATTAAAGAAATGCGAGTTCTGGCTTGAGGAAGTAGCATTCCTTGGGCACGTGATATCAAATCACAGAATATCTGTTGACCCGATAAAGATTGAAGCAATTCAAAGCTGAGAGCAACCTAAGTTAGTGATCGAAGTACGTAGCTTTCTCAACTTAGTTGATTATTATTGGAGATTCATAGAAGGGATTTTTTGAATCGCTACTCCATTAACTCAACTGACTCGAAAAGATACAAAATTCGGTTAGAGAGAGGAATGTGAGAAGAGTTTTCAAATACTCAAGAGGAGACTTATTTGAGCACCTGTTCTGACAATACCATATGGTTCAGAGGGATTTTTCATATACAGCGATGCTTCCAGCAAAGGTTTAGGATGTGTACTCATGCAACATGGGAAAGTCATAGCATATGCCTCATTGAGTAAAAGATCATATGTGGGTACGAGTGCGATATTGTCAACGCAAAGGCCCATTTTGTATGACTTACAAAGGATGGAGATAGAGTTAAAGACTCCAGGGACCCACGTGCTGATGGAAAATATACGAGTAGAACCGACTTTAATAGATAAAGTTAAAGCTTCTCAAGCTACAGACCTATAGCTGATGCGTATGAAGAAGAAAGTACAAGAAGGTGCTATCCCGAAAACGAATTGATGAAGAAGGAATACTTCGAGTCAACTCCAAACTTTATGTTCCTAAAGACCCTGATTTGAGGTATAAATCACGATGGAGGCGCACAACACACCGTTTTCAATCCATCATGGGAGTACCAAAATGTATCGTGATCTTCGACATACATTTTGGTGGAGCAATATGAAAAGAGAGATCGTGGAGTTTATCTCAAGGTGTTTAACGTGTCAACGTGTCAAGGCGGAGCATCAAGTGCCAACAGGTCCATTGCAACCACTTGAAATTACAGAATGGAAGTGGGAGCACATTACCATGGATTTTGTTACTGGTCTTCCCAAGGTTTCTCAAGGCATAGATGATATTTGGGTCATTGTCGATAGATTGACCAAGTCTTCTCATTTCTTACCTATACGAGAAACTTAGACTTGAAAGTCTTGCTCGTATTTACATAAATGAGATTGTTAGACTGCATGGTATACCAGTATCCATAGTTTCTGATCGAGACCTAAGATTCACTTCACGATTTTGGGTTAGTTTACAAAAAGCTATGGGCACGGATATACAATTCAGTTAGGCATATCATCCTCAACTGGACGGGCAGTCGGAGAGGACTATTCAAACTCTTAAATATTTATTAAGATTATGTGTCCTTGACTTCAAAGGAAGTTGGGACAAGTTCTTACAATTGGTGGAATTCTCCTACAACAACAGTTATCAAACAAGTATTGGCATGACTCCATTTGAGGCGTTATATGGACGCAAGTGTCGTTCTCTAGTAAGCTGGGATGAGGTGGGTGAATCAACATTTTTGGGACCAGAATTGGTACGCATGACTACAGAGAAGATTCAAATGATCCGACAACGTATAAAGATCTCACAAGATCGACAAAAGAGTTATGATGATCTTCATCGAAAGGAGGTGAAATTCAATGTTGGAGATCGTGTGTTATTACATGTTGCTCCATGGAAAGGAGTTACAAGATTTGGAAAGAGAGGAAAGCTTAATCCTTGATTCATTGGCCCATTTAAAATCCTTGACCGAGTAGGAACTATGGCCTATAGACTCGCCTTACCGCAAAGAATGTCTCATGTTCATAACGTTTTTCACATATCTATGTTACGTAAATATGTGAAAGACCCGAACCACATTATTGAATTAGAATCGGATGAGATGGCGGAAGATTTAATGTATGAAGAGGTACCTGTTAAAATCTTGGATAAGAAGGATCATATTTTACGCTCCAAGGTTATACCTCAAGTAAAAGTTTTGTAGAGAAATCACGATGTTGAGGAAATGACCTGTGAGTTAGGATCTAAAATGAAGTCAAGGTATCCTCACATCTTCGACATACCAGGTACGTACCCTAATTTCGAGGATGAAATTTCATAATAAGGGGAGGTTGTAAGACCCCAACTTTTATGAATAAAGATTAAAATTTTCTCGAAAAATATTTTTGAATATTATGGTGTGGATTTGATATAATGTTATAGTTGTGGGTAATATTTACAAATTTTACAAAGTAAGCAAGTTGTTATAAAATATTCGATTGGTCAGGGAATATTCGTTTTAATAGGGTATATTCGTACGATGGCACGATCATTGGTTGACCCATAACGAAAGTATTGTCGGAGTTAGAAAATGACAAAAATGTATTTTTATAAAAATAACGGCGAAAGTTTTACCGTTAAACTGTTGAACTACCCGGTGGTAAAAGTACAATAATGCGCGTGGTTGCATAGTAGCACACGGTATTGATTATTGATGCTTACGTGAGAAGTCACTCAATTATACTCAATTATTGCTATAGTAATTGCTGCATAATATCTCTCATATTATTGATTCAATTATTGTCATAGTATCATATGCATAATATTTTATATTTTTAAATCAATAATTGAGACGATAAAGTTATTCATATTATTATTTGTAATACTGACGATGTCTAGAAAGTTCTGTCGAGGAAACGGGTTTAGTCACCTAATTGCGCGCCAGTAGGGAGAAATTCTTATCGGAAAGCCCCCTCTTTTCTGAGAATGATCTGGTTGTTAAATATTGTGAGTTATAATATTAATGATGAATAAGTTTGTGTTGATTAGAGATGAAATTGTTGATAAAAAAATATTTCCATTGTGTTGGGATTAGTTATGTTAGTGGAAATCGACATTTATTTCGATAATAATTGATTTTCTGGAGGTTATATTGACCAATCGGGTAATTAATCGAATAATTGAGCAATTAATTGCTATTAGTTCACATTCATATAACTATTTGCTCACATGAATGGAACTATTGGTTCACATGCATTACTATTAGGGGAGGTGGTGCAAGATTGATAATACTTACAGGACTAAATTAAAAATAGAGGAAAAGATGAAGGTACTATACTGTAATAATTCGAGCTCCAAAACGTGCAATTATCGAAACTATGTTTTCCTATAAATAGAAGCTCATTCTTCTTTCATTCTCACCAATTCACTAAGACTCACAAGAGCAATTATAGAGAGAGAAGCTATAGAGAGGAAGAAGAAGAGTATTCTGCTACTTCACTATTCGAGTATCAAGTCTTCTTCTGAGCTAAGGGATATTATTTTTGTTCAGTATTTGTAAGAAATAATATTTTCTTCCATACTCTGTAGTATGTGAGTAATATTATTTCGTTTCGTATTCCTAATTCTACACTCATTCTGTTAAAGTATTGCTTTTATACTCCGTGAAATTAGTAGAATATCCTTGCTATTTACGCTTCATCCAGTATCTTTTCATGAAAATATTATTCTGAGCATTCTTGATAATTATTAATCTTTTCATGCCGAAATACTATTCACGTGGTACTATTTGCAAAGTACTATTCGTGAGTACTATTCACGGGTACTATTCATGAAGTACTATTCACGGGGTACTATTCACCTGGGGAACTATTCATGATAAAAATTGATTTCTTTGTTGTCCAAATTATTTTTGATACAATATTATTCTTGAATTTGACTCTACAAAGCAGTATCATATTGACAATTTGGACATTATTGAATTCTAGATAAATCAAATTATAAATCTTTAAAATTTAACATTTGCTTTCATTTAATTGAATTCTTATATCATTTTCATCATCCCCATACTTATATTGTGATGAAAGTCATCTTTGGTCATAGTGCATAGATGAACTGTTGATTGGTATGATTATGACCAGGGATCATTCGATATAATCATGACCCGTAATATTACAAATGATGTGGTAAAAGTCTTCATTGGCCCGTAGTGCATTGATGGACAGTTGCTGGTATGATCATGACCATTGGTGATTACACGAATATCCTTGGCCCGTAGTGCATGGATAATTCAGTGATGTGGATTATTTGTTAAGCTGAGTCTCGGCTATAATGTAAGACCCCAACTTTTATGAATAAAGATGAATTTTCTATAAATATCATTTTTGAATATTAAGGAGTGAATTTGATATAATGTTATAGTTATGGGTAATATTTATAAATTTTGCAAAGTACGCAAGTTGTTATATTATATTCGATTGGTCGGGGAATATTCATTTTAACAGGGAATATTCGTACAACGACGCAAATAGCTTTTTGTAAAATAACGGCGGAAGTTTTACCGTTAAACTGTTGAAATACCCGGTGGTAAAAGTACAGTAATACGCATGGTTGCATAGTAGCACACGATATTGATTATTGATGCTTACGTGAGAAGTCACTCAGTTTTGTTCAATTATTGCTACAGTAATTGTTGCATAGTATCTCACATTATTTGATTCAATTATTGTCAATCTTTTATGTATTATTAAATCAATAATTGAGATGACAAGTTATTCTAATTATTATATGCATAATTAACAATGTCTAGAAAATTCTGTCGAGAAAAGGGGTTTATCACCTAATTGCGTGCCAATAGAGAGAAATCCTTATCGGAAAGCCCCCTCTTTCCTGAGAATGATCTGGTTGTTAATAGTGTAAGTAGTAATAATATGAATAAAGGTTGTTAAAAATATTGAAGGGATTTTTATGAAGTATTTTCTGTAAATATTTGCGTATTATTTGGATCCTCACTTACCCATTTTTCAAAATACTCAAGTGAAAGTTATCTTAGTTTTCGTTATATATATATATATATATATATATATATATATATATATATATATATATATAAATGGCCACCATGTGTTTATATATATATATATGTATTATATTTAATTTTTTGTTTTGTTCTTATTAGATGATTGATTGAAATTATCATCCGTGATTTCTCAAAAATTTCCATCCGTGAATTGCTTAAACTGTTGGCCCGTGAATAAAAATTTCTAAATAGTATCCTTCCATTCTCCTATAAATAGGATGCTTAGTTAGAATTGAAAATTACACCAGAATCAGAGAATTCTTCTTCTATAATATTAAGCGTATTTCTTTCGAGTTTTAGAAAGCATTGAGTGTAGAAAAAAGCGAAAGTTTTCTTCAAGAATATCACCGCCCTACCAGTCGGAATACTTCTCTTTTCAAGGTAAGGGATGTTATCTTTGTTCAATATTCGCTTAAAATAATATTTTCTTCCATACTCCGTAGTATATAAGTAATATTATTTCGTTTCAGATTTCGAATTCTATACTCATTTTGTTAAGTTTTGGCTTCTATACTCCATGAAATTAGTAGAATATCCTTGATATTTTCACTTCATCCAGTATCTTTTCATGGAAATATTATTCTGAGCATTCTTGATAAGTTTTAATTTTTTTCATGCCGAAGTACTATTCACGGGGTTACTATTCCCGAAATACTATTCATGGGGTACTATTCACTCGAGTACTATTCACCCAGAGTAATATTCATGATAAAAATTGATTCATTTTCGATCCAAATTATATTTGGTACAATATTATTCTTGAATTTTACTCCATAAAGCAGTATCATCTTGACAATTTGGACGTTATTGATTTCTGGATAAATTAAATTATAAATCTTTAAAAATTTATCCTTGAACTTGTTTTATTGAATTCTTATATCATTATCATCATCCTCATGTTTATATTATGTTGAAAGTCATATGTGGCCTGTAGTGCTTAGATGGACTTGGTATAATTATGACCGTGGATTATTCTTGAAAGATAATCATGACCGTAATGTTACAAATAATGTGGTAAAAGTCCTCATTGGCTCAGAAGTGCATTGATGGACAAAGTTGTTGGTATGATCATGACCATTGATGAATACACGAATATCCTTGGCTCAGTAGTGCATGGATAATTTGTGGTCGTGATACTAAAGAATATCCTTGGCCGTAGTGCGTGGGTGATTCGATGATGTGGATTATTTATTGTCGAGTCTCAAATGATAAAAGTGATGAAAACCTTTTAAATCATCAAGATAGTAGATTTTATGCTCTACTTGACTCTTCTAATGGATTGCTTGTTCATTGTAGTTAAACTTGATGTTTGTTATATTTTATCAGTTTAACACTGTTGAAGTCTAACGATAAATTATTTTGCATTATCTTAGTCATAATATTTCTTACTGGGCTAGTTGAGCTCACCTTTTTGCTTTCATTGTTCTCTTCAGAAATGAGAACGTAGCCGGGACTAATCGGGAACGGAGTGATTTCGGTCCAGAGATGATAGCATTAGTAGTCCTCACTATTCTATGAAATAGTATGATAATAAATGTATTGAGGACTCCATTTGAGTTGAATACTGTCTAGAAGACAATATTCGTATTAAAACTCTCAGTTTATGTTTTCTCGTATTTTACACGACAGTTGTATTATTAAGTTGTATTTGAATTTTGTACCATGTATTTGGTGACTCAAGATGGGTGATGTATACCTATTTTGGGGGCCTCACATATAAAGTTGATGATAAAATTTTTAAATCATAGAAGATAGTAGATATCATGCTCTACTTGACTCTTCTAATGGATTGCTTGTTCCGCTGCAGTTAAACTTGTTGTTTATTGTTTAACATTGTTGAAGGCTAATGATAATTTATTCTGCATTATCTTAGTCATAATATTTCTTACTAGGCTAGTTGAGCTCACCATTTTGCTTTCATTGTTTTCTTCTGAAAATGAGAACGTAGTCGGGACTAGTCGGTGAATGGAGTGATGGTCCGGGATGGTTGTTTTAGTAGTCCTCACTATTTACTGAGATAATAAATGTAATGAGAACTCCTTTTTGTGTTTGAATACTGTCTATTAGAAAATATTCGTGTAAAAACTCTTAGCTCATGTTGTATTAATTAAGTTTGTATTTGTATTTAGTACTATGTATTTGGCGACTCAAAATGGGTGGTGTATACCTATTTTGGGGGCATCACATCAATCCTCGATTAATTGGCCCATTTTAAATCCTCGATCGAGTAGGAACTGTGGCTTATAGACTCGCCTTACCGCCAAGTATGTTTCTCAAGTATCAACTTCAAATGGTGCTCATGATCTTTACGGCTTTTGGAATAGATGAGGATGTCATCAATAAAGACAACAACAAACTGATCCAAATATTCCTTGAATACACAGTTCATCATATCCATGAAAGCAGCATGAGCATTAGTCAATCCAAAAGACATGACTAAGAATTCATAATGCCCGTCATCGGGGTTCAAGGCGCCTTTTGAATATCCAAAGTTTTAATCTTCAAATTGATGATATCCGAATCTAAGATCGATTCAAAAGAATTGTGCTCCTTGCAACCGGGTCGAACAGTCATCAATGCGAGGTAGCGGATACCTATTCTTGATGGTGACATGGTTTAATTCTCAGTAGTCAATACAAAAGTCGCATACTCCCGCCTTTCTTCTTTACTTAATAAAAACAGAGCACCCCCAAGGAGATGTACTTGGACGAATGAAACCTATGTCTAACAATTCTCAGTAGTTGGACTTTTAACTCCTCAAGTTCAATAGGAGCCATTCGATATGGGATTTTAGAAATGGGTTTTGTACCTTACCAAGGTCAATAAAGAATTCAACATCACGCTCGGGGTAGATCGAGAAGTTCTTCAGAAATACATCGAAAAATTCTCTAACAATGTAAATATTATTCAAATCGATTGTCTTTGTTCAAATTAATAACATGGGATAAGAAAGCTTGACATCCGCTTTTCAATAAACGAATAGCTTTATGGCTTGATATGATAGTGATCGATTTTAGTGGTTTAGTTGTTTGAATTGTATGACATGTTGGTTAGGAATATGAAAACTAACAACCTACGAAAATAATCAATTTTGGCATGATGAGTGGTTAACCAATCAATTCCTAAAATCACATCAAAAGCAAGTATCTTTAAAGATATAAGATTAACAGTAATGTGATAGTGCCAACTTGGATCATGCAAGATTTATAAACTGTAGATGTAACGAAGGTTTCACCCAACGGAGTTTCAACAGATAAGTCAAAGTCCAATTTCTCCGGAGTCATGTTTAAACGTTGAGCACAAGCAGGAGAGATAAAAGAATGGGTAGAACCGGTATCTAGTAAGGTATAAACTTCGCAAGAGTTCAAGATTAGCTTACCCGTAATCACCTCGTTCGGGTTCCTCGCGTTTTGGCCAGTCACGACAAACGCTCTTCCAGGAACCGCTGATTTCGACTTATCCGGGACAGCCCTTGGAGTCACCATTCCCATTGAACTTGGTTTTGCTATAGAAAAATCCCAAGCTATGTGGCCTTCCTTTCCACAGTTTTAACATACCTTGGATTGTTGTGGACAGTTTGGGCTGATATGTCCCTCTTTCCCGCATTTGTAACATCTGATTGGTGGTCGTTCTCTTCCCCTAGAATTTGTTGTTGGTGCTGGTGCTGCTGTTGATGTCTTCCCATCATTGTTGAATCTCCTCTTTCTGAAATTTCCACTTGACTCACCTCTCCTATTATCATGGCCACGATGACCACCCGAGTAGTTACCGCCTTTGTTCGTATTTTTCCCTCCTCGTTGGTTATCATCGCTTTGATGACTGTTGTCACCGGTATGACCCTGGTTGTGGTCCCTCGGTTGAATATACTCATTATCTCACTCTAATAATTGAGCCATGTTTACAACATCTGAATATAAAGAAAATTTATGAGATATAAGATATTGCCGAATCTCGGGCTTTAGACCTCTCGAAACATCCTCGTCATTCGCTCCTCATTTTCACCAAAATGAGGTGCAAACTCGATAACTCGCAAACTTCGCCTTCGTCTTCGGGACACCGCCATGTTATTTTGTTCCAGCTTTGATAAACTCCACCTCTTTCATATAGACGAATACTTTCGTGAAAGTACTTGTCATTGAATAGTTTCAAACGCTTCCCAAGACATGCCGAAAGTGCGGTTGGGTACGCCTACATGACTCCCACCAAGAATCGACCTCACCGCGGAACATAAAGGTGGCTAATGGAACCTTTGTTCCTCCGTGCATCCCAAGACATCGAATATCTTGGTAATTTGCTTGACCCACGCTTTTCTCCATGATCGGATCCGCTTTCCTTAAATTCGTGGTCCCAACTCCTTGAATCGCTTGGTCAGTGATAAGTCGCGCATTGCTATCATTTCCACCGTATTTTGTGTACATGAGTCTCCCTCGTCTGGTTTTGCATGAACCGCAAAAAGCTCCTAAACATTCCATCATTCATCGCTTGCTTCAGTAGTGTTGTTTATGGAGGAATATTGCCTTCTGTTGCATCGTAATGCTCTCCTAGTTTGTAACTTCAAAGGTTGTTCCACGCCTCATACACTCCATTGTTAACGCTCTCAAATGGCCATTCTTAAATACTTCCATAAAACAAGGGTTAATTAAACAAATTAACATATCACATAATATCCCTATATTATGACTGACCAACAAATAAGCTTAGATAAGACACACTAGCGAAGGATTTACTCATCTCGCCCCTCCTAGTTCTATTCTCCGATCTCCGCCAGAGACCATATCCCTAAGCTTTGATACAAACTGTGACGCCCCCAAAATAGGTATACAACACCCATTCTGAGTCGCCAAATACATGGTACAGAAAGCAAACTACAACTTCAATAATACAATTGTTGTGCAAAATAATACAACACACATATCACTGTGAGTTTAAATACAAATATTGTCTTCTAGACAATATCCACACTCAAATAAGTCCTCGTTACAATTATCCAAACACTATTTTACGTAAATAGTGAGGACCGCTAAAACATCTTTCTAGAACCATCACCCGCACTCTGACTAGTTCCCTCGCTATGTTCTCACCTCTTGAGAAAAATGGAACAAAAAAGAAAAAAAGGTGAGCTCAACTAGCCCAAGAAAAGAATATTATGACTAAGATAATATACAACAAATTATCGTTAGTCTTCAACCGGAAAAAATCGATAAAATATAATAGCCAACAAGTTTTAGATCAACAACTGCAATGAAAACAACAATCCATTAGAAGAGTCAAGAGAGAATGAGTTCTACTATCTTCTACGATTTAAAAGTCCATCATCAATATTTTATCCTCAGAATAACAATCAATATACATCTTTAATCAAATATTCATCTTGCACCACACAGTCAAAGATATTCATTCAGATCACCAAATGGGTCATGTTCATCTCAACACTGCTCATCTTTGCACTACGGCCACTAAAGATATTCATCGCTTAATCATTTATCTTTGCACTACAAGCCAAAGATATTTAGTAATATCATCATTTAGGACCCAGGATGATGAAAAATATTTTAAAGAAAATGAATCCAAAGAAACGGAAGGACAAATAGTAGGATTCGTATAATGTTTATCCAAGATCAATAATACTTCATAAATACCAATTTTGAAGTAGAATTCAAAAATAAAGATCAAAACATGGATACAATCAAAGATAGTAACTAATAATAGACATCTTGGACAAAAAGAAGAAAATTTCATTTTCTCATGAATAAGACCAGATTCGTGAATAAAGGCATGATACGTGAATAAGAACTCCCCGACACAAAAAGTTCCAAATTTGATAAAAATTCAGATCAATACTTGAGATAATGATATTGAAGAAATAATATCATATATGAAGAAAATAACATCCTTACCTCAAAATATCGATTTTCGATCCAATATCTCAGATAAAGTCAAGGAAACTTGCAGATCGATGAATAGAAACTCACAAAGTATCTAAATACTCACAAAATACACTCAATAATCTAGAGAGAGAAAGAGAAAACTTGTTTCGTGTGATTTTTAATTCTAACTTAGCCCTCAATTTATAGGAAAATGTTAGCAGACTTGACATGCAACCCCGATGGCTTTTACTCGCTACTATTCCCACCCACCACATTTGAAATAAATTCAGCACATTTCTTCACCAACCACAAGTGGGGCCCACTCAATTCTAGAATTTTTCCACCAAAATCATTTATAAACCTAATTTACAATCACCACCTCTTAAAATTCATAACAAATCATACGCTCATTTTAAACGGTTCAAAATTTGTGGACATATACTCAACTTATATATGTATAACATATCCAAAAATTACAACGATCCAACGATCGGATTAAAAATTATAACTCACACATATATCTCAAAAACACCGGTTTAATTTTTAATACCTTCATTCCGGCAAAAAAATCTTCGATAAAACACCTCAACATTAACTCCTTCATTTTTAACCACAATAAATATATCCAACATTTATATCCACATAAAATAAATATTTCTTATCATATGAATCAATAATTAATTATTCACAAATAATATTATAGAATTACATTTATGACAACTGCACTGCTCCTGAAAGAGGGGGGCTTTCAATAAGAATTTCTCCTTATCATGCCGCAATTAGGTGACCAAACCTCTCCTCGACAAAACTTTCTAGACATTGCCAATAATGCTATCTAATAATATTATTCAAATAATATGAATTATTGATCCGATAATGGGAAATATCATGCGAAAGTGACAATTATTGAAACAACAATAATATAAAATATCAACGCAAAGAATTATTGAATCAATAAAATAAAATATTGAATAAGAATTCACCGTAAATAATTATTGAGTAGTGCCTTCTTCACGTAAGGATCAATAATTCATCAATGTGCATCCACGCCAGACATCAGTATTTTAACCATCGGTATTCCAACAATGTTAATTGTAATAACTACGCCGTTATTTATAAAAACTCAAACTTGTCATTTTCTTCATCCCATGCGCTTATTCTCATTATAGGGCCCAATAAATGATCACAATGATCAATGCATTTGATATTCCCTCGACAACAAGAATATTCCACGACCAAACGAATATTCTCCAAGCAAAGAATGATTATTTTATAATCACTTGCATATTTTGTAAAATTTGCACATTTCACCCATAACCAGAGAATTATATCAAATTAATACCTTATTATTCACAAATATAATTAAAGGAAATTCGATTTTATTTATAATAAGTTGGGGTCTTACAATTACAGTATTGTACAATATCTTGATTATTGATGCTTACGTGAGAAGCCACTTAGTTTATTCAATTATTGCCATAGTAATTGCTGCATAATATCTCATATTATTGATTCAATTATAGTCACAGTATCATCTGCACAATATTTTATGTTATTAAATCAATAATTGTGACGACACAGTTATTCATATTATTATTTGCATTATTGACGATGTCTATAAAGTTCTATCGAGGAAAGGGGTTTGGTCACCTAATTACGCGCCAATAAGGAGAAGTCCTTATCGGAAAGCCCCATCTTTCTTGGGAATGATCTGGTTGTTAATATTGTGAGTTATAAACGATGAATAAATATTATTAAAAATGTGTTTTGTGAAGCCAAGTGAATTGAGATAAATAGAGGGGTTTTTTTATGAAGTATTTGTTGTAAATTTTACTTATTACATGGATCCCTCTTTACTCATTTTTTAAAATAATCGGTAGAAAATTATAAAAATAGGTATATATATATATATATATATATATATATATATATTAGTTTTGTTTTGTATAAAAAATAGAATATATTTTATTTTATTTGTATAGTATTGCATAGTGTTGCATAAGATCGCATAAAGTGTATGCATAATCTTTATAAATAAAATCAAATTTTTAAAAAAGTTTCAATTTAACGCTGTGAATCCTTTTTTCGTTCTCCCGTGATTTTTTAAATTCAAATAGTATCATGTCATTCTCTTATAAATAGGATGCTTAGTTTAGAATTGAAAATCACACCAGAATCAGAGAATTCTTCTTCTATAATATTGAGCGTATTACTTTTGAGTTTAAGGAACCTTTGAGCGTAGAAAACATTATAAGTTTTCTTCAACAATATCTCCGCCCTACTAGTTAGAAATACTCTCATTTTAAGGTAAGGAATATTATTTTTGTTCAATATTCGTAATAAATAATATTTTCTTCTATACTCTGTAGTATGTAAGTAATATTTTTTCGTTTTAGATTTCAAATTCTACACTCATTTTGTTAAGTATTGCTTCTATACTCCTTGAAATTAGTAGAATATCCTTGAAATTTGCACTTCATCTAGTATCTTTTCATGAAAATATTATTCTGAAGATTCTTGATAATTTTTAATCTTTTCATGCGGGGGTACTATTCACGGGATACTATTCCCAAAATACTATTCACGAGATACTATTCACGCGGGGTACTATTCATGATAAAAATTAATTTCTTTTCTGTCCAAATCATTTTTGATTCAATATTATTCTTGAATTTTACTCCACAAAGCAGTATCATGTTTGGACATTATTGAATTCTGAATAAATTGAATTATAAATCTTTAAAATTTTTCCTTGCTCTCATTTAATAGAATTCTTATATCATTTTCATCATCATCGTCATGCTTATATTGTGATGAAAGTCATCTTTGACCCATAATGCATAGATGGACTCTTGAGGGCGTCACATTAGTTACTTTTTTAAAAAGAGCTAAAAATTATTATATTTATAAATTTTTTAAAAAAAAATTCTTTGGGGACTGAATCATGTATATGGTGGTACTTGATGTAACAGAACTGTAAATAGCTATTTTTTAAATTAAGTCAAATAGTATATATATACGGTCAACTGATATTAAATATACAAGACCCGATCGGATTCTTGGATAGGTCGGGTATTCCAATCAATTTTGACCGGATTCTGAAATTAGGGGCTAAATTGTTTCAAATTAGACACTCCATGTACTAAATTTTAAGCCCAAATTTTTGGAAAAACGAATTATAAATTTAATGGTACTTTATGTAACAGGAGTATAATTAGCCCTTTAAATTATAGTTGCATAACTCAAATATAATTAAATAAATATGATAAAAAACCTTGGTGATACTGGTTATTTCTTAGTATTAGTTTTTTTTATTACGACTATTATGATCAATTATGCACTGTTCTGTTGCAGAGTTGCACTATAGATTTTGATACATACATAATTACTCAGAAAATACGAAGATCAGTTAATTCAAAGTTAAATCATCGTTTCTTTGTCAGTCAAAAGAGTGAATATCTTTTTACTTAACCTTATAATCACTGGACTACACATATGTATTTCATTTAGTAGTTTCTTAATAACAATCGCTATGAGCCTAAAAGCTGTAGTAATTAATTAAGCTCACATGGATTTCACCATATCATCTACTTCTTTCGTTTCTTAAATATTAATTTGTTTATCTTATTATTCTTTATTTAATAAATAATATTCTCTTTTTTTAATATAAGAATAATATAAATAATTGATATTATATTTAATAATTTATAATTATTTTTTTAATATTTATGCATAACTCTAAAACGATTTATATTAACGAAGGGAAAAGATAATTTTTAATTTGTTGTTACACATGTAATTAGTGAAAAGTTGGCAACATAATGTTTTCAAACCCTAATCAAAACATTCTCACATGGCCCCCAGGTTTCTAACCATCTAATCATAGCCAGACCAATTCTCAAAAACAGCCAAAACAAATTGGTGGAACAGTTAGGATTAATTAATCTAATTATTCCTACATACTTACCAATCAAATCAAATTATAATCATAAATTAATGCTAATGGTCGGCTGCGAAAGAATCGAAATTCCTGTCTTTTAACTGTAAAATTTGTAACCCTAAATTAATTAATTATTTTTCCTAGTCAAATGTCAGCCAAATTAATCTGGTATTATTTAATCTTAATGCATAACCATTAATTTGTCCACGCATCATAAGAGACTCACCAGAGCCTTGATTTGGTGTCTTTGTGACTTTGAAGCTTTCTCCAGGCCACATTTGCTTGGAATCACACGTTTGTCATCTCGTTGTTGTAAAGCTTTTTTTTGGTTTACAATATATTACAAGTACTACAAATTTTATCTTCTTTTTTCTTTTTTCGAGAATTTGATCCAACCAGGCACCATATATTAAAAAATTAATTAGACTAATTTTCAGATTATTGTTATTTATTTGCGTTGAGTTCAAGAAAAAATGCTTTTCAGATTTAATTAATTTAAAGAGAAAACTGATTATTGAACTAATTCAACTCATAAGTATTGCAAATTTTATTTATTTTTTCTTTTATTTTTGGTTAATGAGGAAGTGATCTAATCAGGCGTCACATATAAAAAATAGGTACAATAATATTTAGATTATTGTTATTCATATAAGTTGAATTCAATTAAAAGCACATTACAGATTTTAGAGAGGAACTGAACTAATTTTGCAGGTTATCGTAACATTATTTTATTTTATTTTTGGTGAGATCATAAGCACACGCACGAGTATACATACATTATACATATATACACACATGCGCGCACATAATATATATATATATATATATATATATATATATATATATATATATATTACAAGTTGGATCAGGTCCGGACCTCCCAGACGGGAGAAAATTCGGACTTTTTTTTTTGTTTTTTTTTTAAAACAACTAAAAATAAATAAATAAATAAATTATGAAAGTGAAATTTTTCCATAATACAATATTTTGGACGTGATTTGAATACCTATACCAAACGTATCCAAATCACACCCAAAACACTGTATTATGAAAAAAATTTAATTCCATAATTTTTTTATTTTAAAATTATTTTAAAAAAAAAGTCCTGATTTTAGTCCGATCCGAGAGTTCGGATCTGATCCGGACTCTATATATATATATATATATATATATATTGGATGGAGAGGCAGAGGAGGGAGAAAGTCATTATCTAAGAGGTTTTTGCCAGCGTTAGGGACGACTGGGGCAGCTAAAAGGATCCCCTAATTTTATGAGAGAACTGTACAAGTCCGTGAACTGGCAGAACTTCTCCACGTGGGGTCCTGTCACTCTTTGAGATCAATGAGCTGGATCTTTATACACATCTACAACATACATAGTTACATATAAGTTTACACAAAAAATATCTTAAATACGGTTGTCACACAGTTTAAAAAAATAAAAAATAAAAGAAAGACGATAAATAAAATTTTATTTTAGTTGCAATAGATCTCAAGTAAATACACTAAAAATTGTCTCTTACTTAAAAATAGTAGACCTTATATAATATTTTACATGTAAACCTGTCTACTTTAAACATCTTTTATAAAATAATTTTTTTTTATATTTCAATTATCTTTCATTGGAGATAAGACATGCTTTAATCAAATTAGACTAAAACTATTTTAATAATACGACGTATTGTTTTAACTACAATTAAGTTTTTTTATTTTAAAATTTTATATGACAAACACATCTTTAACCGTATATTTGAGAATTAGACTGTCCAGATTTTAAACAAAAAATGTTATCCACTATCTGTAATAGCGTTAGTTTTAAAATAAATAAATGTGAACACTCTATTTTTCTTAGATATATTTATCATAACAAGCATTTCTAGATTTTTCTCTCTCAAAGACCCACACATGCAACAGCAGCATCAACAAACATGAACCAATGAATGAATGAATGGGCTAGGCTTATAATTAAGGCTGCTGAAATGTTTTTCGTACAGCCAAAGCTGAGTTGCCTTGAGCAAATAAAGCAAATCTTTAATCTCATGGAATAATAATTATTCCTCAAAGGCACCCACTTATGGTAGTCATGGACATCTCCCACACCTCAAAAGTGTAATAGTACTTGCCCTTTTTCAGTACTGATGAGATTGAGGCGCCCTCCTTCCCCTTGCTGGTGCCAATGCTCAAAAAGTCTAATATTCTTCTTCTTTTACTTTCTTAGCACTAGGATCTTTGTCAAGTCCTCTATCCACCCTTGTCAATCTTTTATCGTCTCTAAATATGGTTTGCTTGCTTAACTTATTTCTGGTAGGATTAGACCTGGCAAACGGCCGGGTTCGTCCTAAACGGGTTGAGCTGTCAATTGGCCGGGCTAAATTTGGGCCGGACGAAAATGACCCAGTTTTTTTGGAGCAGAAAATATGAGGCTCGTGGCTCAGGTTGTTAGCCAAGTTTGCCAACCATGATTTTTTTTTTTTATAACAAAACAATGCTTCTTTTGAAAATCAAACTCTAAACCTCCCTACTTCTTAAACAAATGCTCAAACTAACTAAGCTACAAGAATTTTCATTTTAAAGTCACTATATAAATTACTACATCTCTTTTTAATACTTTTTGTTTAAAAATAAACCTTGTTTCGACTGAAAAATGCAAATATCACCCCAAAAAAATAATAATTTAAGATAACAAATAAATTGTAAAAAAACTTAACTGATCATCTCATTTTTTGGCGACATGGGATGGACTAAAGAGTATAAATGATCTAACAATCATTAATAATGAGAAATTGATGCATGTTAAGTACTCCCTCCGTTCCTAAAAGATTGTCGTTTTAGAAGAAAAAATTTGTTCCAAAAAAGTTTGTCGTTTACAACTTTCGAGGAGAATAAATTATTTACTTTCCTATATTACCTGTCACACCCCGAAATTCGGTCTATCTTCACACCCGAATTCCGTGCATCACGAGTACATCTCATTCCAAACATACATCATTATATATTAAATATAACAACATACATTCTCAAATCCCAGATTCTATTACCTTATAAACTCATTTATTACAAATAATGATAATTGTAAGAACCCGGAAATTCAGAAAAATATTAAAATAAGAATTTAATGAATAAAATTCGTAAGTATGAAATGAGTTCGAATAAAAACATTTATGTGATACGAGGTATGTAGGAATGTTTTACATAGGGTAATATAAACTATGTAACATGTGATTTTTGTGATTTATAAATATATTATTATTATATATTGTTATTGATCGCAGAGATAATTCAGTTGAGATAAAAGAAGTGGATAAAATTTTCTATCAATAGTAAATAGTTTATAGGATTATTTTATTATAGTAAGTGGGTGACATTAATGTATAATTGTCATTTTCTTGTGTATGTGTACTAATAATCGGTATGATTATAATATAGGTTATTGATAAACGTAAGTTATGCGAAATGGGTTTGGATAGTGAAACATGAGTTAGTTGAGAGAATTAATCGATAAGAATAAATATTGGTTAATTGATAGTTTGAGAGTTATATTATGGAATAATATAACGTGTATGTTAAACCTTAAATATCTATGGTAATATAGTACAAGGTTTAAATTACTTAAGTAAAGGAGTGAATTAATATGTGTGTTGAATATGTGGTACTTTATATATGTTTACCGTAATGGTAATATGTGAGAAAGTTCTAATGTTCAATAACGTTAAATATATATATCGTTATTAAAGGAAGAAATAAATCATTATATCTTTAAATGGATATTTAATATTTGAAGAAATTGTTTTAGGAACAATTTATAGAGGAGAGAGAAATAATAATTATATATTTCTAATAGAGGATATTAAAATAATTTCTAATATTGAGTTATTTTAATAAAAGGAAGAAATGTTATTTTTGAATAATAATATTACCTTATATATTTTTTATGTATGAGGTATGATTAATAATATAGTAAATATATTAAAATATATTTGCTATATGTAAATAAATTGATGGAAACAATTTAATATAATAGAAAATAAACTTATTATCTATTTTCTATATATAATATATGTACATGTGTCGTATATATAGTTAATTGATATTATATTAAGAATAATATCTTGAGACAATAAGCAAATTAATTTCTAATTGTAAATGTCTTTATTGGGAGAAAACATAATATTTATGTTATGATAAAATACATAAATTCTAATGTATTTTCAAGGGAGTTAATTAATGAAAGAAAACTAAGTTATTTTAAAATATTAATTAACTTAAGTTATTATTTTATCGTGGATGTTATCATTTAAATAATTATTGGTTAGAGATGGAAGAGGTTGTCTTGGGACAATCAAATAATTATAATGATAGTGTATAATTTAAATAATTAATAGAGTAGATATTAATTATTTTAAGTGTAAAGGTTATACATATTACAAGTGTAAGGTAAGCTAAATAAATTAGCATTGAGGTAAAGTGTGTCACACAAACTTTATACTAAATAATGTGTAATATGGGAAAAGCATTTGAGTTGTAGTATCATATAATTACCTACTGCTTGAGATTTAATGTGGTGTGATATTTAATATAGAGTAAAAGTAATTAAATCATAAAGTTGATTTAAATAAGTTTTGTTATCCCATCCTAGGTGATGAGACAATTATATGTATATTACATCACATCTACTACCTTGCAATGATAAATCATATTGTGACACTAAGTTATAATGTATGGTTGATATGTGTATACAACATAACATAAGAATAAGAGTGGTGTATAAGTATATAGTCTAATGTTGCAATAAGGATGTGTATTTGGAAATTGTCCCAAAACTAGTGTCTCAATTGCTCCCTATTCTCATTCACGTGTTTGGCAAAAAGGCTAAAGCCTATCTCCTTTCTTCTTCATTACATTGTAGTCTAATAATGGCTAGAAGGATGGGGGAAGTGGAGTTGGTAACCAACTCTCCAACATCCAATGGCTTCTTCTTCCTCCCCTTGGATTAGTTCAATGTGCAAAGCCATGATTTGATAATCCTTCCTCTATAAATAGAGACTCCTTCATCTTATTTCTCTTTTATTGAGATGTGTGAGAAGTGGCTATGAAGAGTCAATAAAATTGGAGAGCAATCAGAAGTTATGAAGGTTATGCTTAGCATATTGAAGCATTCAAGAGGTAATAACATTAACTTAAATGCTCTTGATTTCCTAAGTTTGCAATTCCTTAGAAATATCATGAAAAAGTAGCTTTTGAGTAACAAAATTGATGGCTAAGGGTTGTTATAATCCATGAATTGTTGTTAGATATTGTTAATATAATCAAATACGAAATCAACGAAAGTTAAACGAACCAATTTGGTTTAGAAACGAATTCGTAGTGAATGATTTCGCTAAATTGTCCAAAACATGAAAATTAGTATGAACATGAGTTGTAAATTCATATTTGGGTTAGTTAATGTTTATGTTAGTTGATGGGTATCTAGTATGTTGTAGTTCTATGAATTACGAATCCATAGAATTGAAAACGGACTAATTTGGACATGTATAACTCAAATTATGAAGGTAGAAAGGATTTTTGGCTTGTTATTTTGAAGCAGGACATGAATCCATGAGTTAACAGTAGGTATGCCCGCCCCGGCGGGCTATTTATAGGGCAAGACCCCCACCCCGGCGGGGGTGGTCTGACTTGCAAATGCTGAGAAAAATCTGACAAAACATGCTTTACTAAAGCGGCCATAACTCTTTCATACGAACTCCGATTGAGGAGATTCAAGATGATCCAGAAAGAGAACGAATAGACCTACAACTTTTGGGCTTTAAGTTTTTTAATTTGAGGTTATTAAGAAGGGTCAAAATAGTCATCTTTGTGACTGTTACGTAATCAAAGGCCATCGGAGGGCGTCGAGCGAGCACATGCGCAAGTGTAGTGCTCCCGACGATGGAATAAATCTAAGTGATATAACATGAAAATGCATGATAATATACATGACATATAAGATTTCCTTGTTCATAATAGAAAGCATTAGCATGACTTAGTATGTGTTTTGAAAAGAGACTTAAAGATTTTGAAAACAAACCTTGTGGAAACTTATGTTCTACAAGTTCTAAACTTAGTGGTTTATATACATGATTGAGTTCAAATATAAATGAGCATGATATGATGTTTATAGTGTCCTTGTTCATGATCAAAATTGTTAGACCTTGTATTAGAGAAGTTTTCAAGAAAAAACTTGATATATTAGAACTAAGGTGCATGAATGCTACATGAGGTAGGTTCTGAACTTGAGAAGATATTAACATGACTTAGTTACTTATGATAAGAGTTTTAAAAGTTGTCTTATATGTACTATACTACATCATTCATGATAAAATGATTTCAAAGGTAAACTCCATTATCTTTTGTAAACTAAGTATTAAAGCATGAAGTGGTTATATTTTGACATAGAGAGAAACATGTACAAATATGACATATGATTCGAAGTTGCCTTGCATGATTAGGTTGTCATGACATGGATTTGAAGAAAAGGAACTTAGACGTTTTAAAAACATTATTCATGAGCATTGTATTGTCTAAACTTCTGAACTTGTAGGATGATATACTAGAAATTTTTGGGACTTTAAACATTACCTATATGTGCAAACATGATAGGACGTTTATGCCAACATGAATGATATGTGCACTCAACTAGTCAAGCATGACATAAGTTATTTAAGCATGTTTTAAAGTATGAACTATGCTATGTCTATGTAATTGAGATAGATACATGCATGTGAGCATACTAGTGGAGGCTTATTAGTACCAATACATGGTTTAAAAGCTTATAACATCAAATCTTGCTAAAGAAAGTTGTTAAGCCTTATTGATTGAAATAAATCATTATGAAACTAAGTAGTTTGAATATGAACGACGTAGATCACGTATCTATAAACTTTAAATATGTGTCGAACACATAGCGAGTCAAGTGAGTGATAAATGTATATGAAGTTGATGTCAAGTACGGATGGTTAAGGAATACCTATACATACCTAGCTATTCTAAGAGTATGATGAGAAAATGAAATGAAGGTTTTACAAACCTAGTTAAGAAACGATATAATATTTATTGTTATATTAAGAATGTATGAAATGTATGACTAATGGATATGAATCCATGATTATATAATTATGTAGGGATACACGAAGTGCAATTAGCGATACACAGTTAAGTTGTAGTTCATAAACTACGAATCAGGCAAGTCTTTCAGTTCCTATTTGTTATATGAATTTGATAACTGTTAGTTGAGCTATATTATGCGATGCAAATGTTGATTTATATATATGAAATGCATATGAGATATGTATGAAATGTGAAAGTTGATCTTTGATGATATGCTTGTGATATAAACCTCTATGCTTGTTATGTGAGAAGTAACATGTGTAGTAAATATTAATTGATTATGAATGCATGAACTGAATATGCTATTATATGCTATGTGCTACATGAAAATCAAGAATTGTTGGTCATCGAGCTCACCTTGCAAATAACCACTTTTGCAAAAGTTAAAGACTCACCAGTAAAGATTTCGTGCTTCTTGGTTGACAAAGTAGATAGTTTCACGACGAAGGATACTATTTAGATTATTACTTGAACCATGTTTAGGTTCTAGGAGTGTACTTGATATATACTTACGATGTTTAATACTTGTTGTATTGAAAGGATGTATTAGTTAATACATAGAGGATATCGAATCAAGATGTAAAATCTTATACAGTAATTCCAATAGACTGAACCATATTATATAGTTGATTCAAGAATTGTAATTGGTTCAAAGTTATGAAATCAATAAAAGATTTTATTAAGGAGATTGAAAAAGTTTAAATTATTCTGCATATTTATATTATATCAAATGTAATATAAAACAGGAATAGTGAATGACCAAGTTGTGAAACTTATAAAAGTTTGGGGTCATTACATAGATCCTGGAAATGGAAAGAAATTATATTCTAAATTGTAATAAGTAAAGTTTTATTCATTAAGTTATGCATGAAAAATATAAATAGTTTGACGATAGTAGTATCATGGCTGACCGGATCCGAGGTTCGAAGGAAACCGAATTTGGGGGCGTCACAATAATTATATTATTCTTTACATCATACAAGAGTGACTTTTATCCGCCACCAAGGATACATCACAGTTCATTAAACTAGTCTATAGTTCAATTAAACCATTCTACATTACAAGTTTTCACTTGATCTTCACGCTCATTCATATAATGAATGACACTTCATCTGGACACCGATCAACTTGATCTTTACGGGATCCTTATGTTCTTTATATTCGTACGCTGAAAATATTTTTCATTTAAAGCAAGTGTGAGCATTCAATTGCCCAACAAGTCATACCAGTTGAATAAACAACTTCAAGAATTTAACCATTCTTTCAAGTCTTCAATAATTAACCGAACAAAGGTTATGAAGCAGCTTGAATAATAGGAATAATCTTGATTCCTATAATTTTAAAACATTAATCATATTCTCTTTGAAATACTTTCATTCTTCTACCTTTTCCATACATATCATGTCTGGCTAGAATCATTAGCACAGACTTAACAATAATGGTTCATGTAAACAGAACATACTCATATTGAACAGTTCAATCACAGAACAGTTCATCTCATAGAAACACCGAAGTGTTCAAGTTGTAGCTCAAGGCCTCATACATACTACCACCTTGTACATACATCGCACACATGCACATAGATAAACTTCTCATGTTCAACATCTAAGAAGTTTAAGAAACTAACATTCATATTAAACATGAATGAAGTTAGGAAACTTCTCTTACACACAGCTACAACTTACGCTGAACTGCTCATTCTAATCCCTACATAACACATAAGGAAAAAACACATACACCAATTGTGACGCCCCAAAAACAGGTATACATCACCCATCTTGAGTCGCCAAATACATGGTACATAAATCAAATACAACTTAATTATACAACTGTCGTGTAAAATACGACAAAACATAAACTGAGAGTTTAATCAAGAATATTACCTTCTAGACAATATCCATTCTCCATGGAGTCCTCATAGACAGTATACAAACTCAAATTTAGTTCTCATTACATTTATTATCACACTATTTAACAGAATAGTGAGGACTACTAATTCTATCATCTGGACTGGCCACCCGCTTCCCGACTCGTCCCAAATATATTTCTCATTTCCTAAAGAGAACAAAGGAAAGAAAGGTGAGCTCAACTAGCCTAAAGAAGAAATATTATGACTAATATAATACAGAATAAATTATCATTAGTCTTCAACAATGTTAAACTGATAAAATACAATAGACATCAAGTTTAACTGCAGCGGATAAGCAATCCATTAGAAGAGTCAAATAGAGCATGATATCTACTAACTTCTATCATTTAAAAATGTTTTCATCAATTTTTATCGCTGAGACTCAACTTAATAAATAAACCACATTATTGAATCATCCCTGCACTACGGGGCCAAGGATATTCATTAAATCATCAATGGTCATGACTATACTGAATAATCCATGGTCATAATCATACCAAAAATTGTCCATCAATGCACTACAAAGCATCGAGAATTTTTACCACATCATTCGTCACATTACTATCCTGACATAATCGAATACTCCCTGGTCATAATCACACCAAGTCCATCTATGCACGTAAGTCAAAGATGACTTTCATCACAATATAAGCATGAGAATGATGACAATGATATAAACATTAATCAAACGAAAATAAGGATAAATATTAAAGACTTTAAATTTATCCAAATATTATCAATCACTAAATAAACTCATAATCTAATATTATTAATATTATAACAATATTTCAATCACTTCTTAAACTTATAAACAATTTATTTCAATTGTTTACATTTTACCAAATAATGCATTTAATCATTCAAAAATGTTATACTCATAAGATTCATCACTAATGATCAAATCCCTCATCAAAAATCTGCATATACCCTATATATAGGATTCCCAAGACATAAAATCATATTTTCTAATTTTGTTACTTCATATAACATATTTAATTCATTTACTCATAACTAGTTCATTTTTATGAAAAATAATTTAATCACCCCCAAATATATTTCTTTTCCGGGATTTAGCGTAATATAGTCCCATATTGAATATATATTTTCTCGTAAATTTTAAATTCATTTACTATTTTCATATGGCTAAAACTGCCGAATATTTAGACATTTATCATAAATTGTACTTTCGTCCAAAAATTCAAAAATTTACAGGGTATACTCCTATTATATACATGTACTCCCAATATAAATTTCACCAATTTTGGAGTTAACCACACGGAGTTATAAGGGTTTACTTTTAAAATAGTATTTTCCTATAATATTCATAACTCCTAATCTATACATCCAAAAATCGTCATTTTTGGACACAATCTAGAAAACTCATCAAATTATTATTTCAAAATTTTCTAGAATTTTTTAGGGTCAGAAAAATTACGAAACTACCCCTGGCAGAAACCCCTTTTGAATGAAAATATTATTCATATGAATACAAAGGATCATTCACCATGCATGGGGTAATCCACATAGATAGGTTATTCCAACAGAATAATAAAGAATGGAATAACAGAAGAATTCTCCATGCATACGGTGATGTCACAGAGACATGTTATTCCAACGTAATAATAAAGAATGGAATAATGTAAGAATTTCACCATGCATGCGATGAAATCGCATGCATATGTGTTATTCCAACAGAATAATAAATAATCGAACCGGTGTCATGCGTAATTCGCATGCATATGATATTCCAATATAATAATAAAGAATGGAACTGTGTCATGCGTAATAATGCATGCATGATATTCCAAATGAATAATAAAGAATGGAACTGTGTCACGCGTAATCCGCATGCATGTGATATTCCAATGTAATAATAAAGAATGGAATAACAGAAGAATTTCACCATGTATACTTGGTAGTCCGCAGTATACAAAGTTATTCCAATGTAATAATAAGGAATGGAATAACAATAGCTCTCTTCATGAATACGAAAGAAATAATACCCCTTACTATAATAATAATATCCCTTACCTCAAAAGAAGACCGGATATCGGAATAGTGAGGTAATGTATTTCTCTTCTTCTTTCTCTCTAAATTTCTCTCTATAATAAATGCTCTATAGCTTTAGTGAATTGGTGAGAAATGAAGGAACAATGAGCTTCTATTTATATAAAAATATAGTTTCGATAATTGCACGTTTTGGGGCTCAAAATATTACAGTACAATACCTCCAACTGAGAAGTTGTCTATGTTAACGGCTCAGACTGAGTTAATAACATAGATGGCTAGGATGGAGTTGGAGGTGAAGTTGCCAAGTGAGGCGGAGCAGAGACTTTTTGCGACGAAGATACAATCTACCATCATAGAGAGAATCAAGGAGGTGCAACTCAAAACTGTTGAGTGTGACCAGATGAAGGAGCGGTTAACCATTGAAAAAGATATTAAGTTTAGTCTTGATAATGAGGGATTATTAAGATTTGAAGGAATAATTTGGGTTTCGAATGAGACGGAATTAAAGGAGCAAGTTTTGAAAGAGGCTCACAGTTCGAGGTACTCGATTCATCCTGGTAGTACTAAGATGTATCAAGACCTTCGACAAAGTTTTTGGTGGCCGAATATGAAGAGACAAATAGCCAAGTATGTGAGTAAGTGCTTGACTTGTCAAAGAGTTAAAGCCGAACATCAACGACCAAGTGGCTTGTTACAGTCATTGGAGATTCCAGAGTGGAAATGGGAGCATATCACGATGGACTTTGTGGTGGGACTTCCGACTACTCAGAAAGGGTATGATGCGATTTGGGTAATAGTGGACCGGTTGACAAAGTCAGCTCACTTTTTGCCAATTCGGGTCAAGTATAACTTAGATCAATTAATGAAACTTTATGTTAAGGAAATCATTTCCAGACATGGAGTACCAGTTTCTATTGTGTCAGATCGTGACCCACGATTAACATCGAACTTTTGGAGAAGTCTTTAAGAGCAGTTGGGGACGCAGTTGAAGTTGAGTACAACATATCATCCACAAACCGATGGACAGAGCGAGAGAACAATTCAAACGTTAGAAGATATGTTGAGATCTTGCGTCATAGATTTCAAGGGTAGTTGGGATGATCATCTGCCATTAGTAGAGTTTGCGTATAACAACAGTTATCATGCAAGCATATGTATGCCGCCCTATGAAGCTTTATATGGGAGAAAGTGTCGAACACCATTGTATTGGGATGAAGTGGGAGAACGCCGAATGCTAGGACCAGACTTGGTGCATCAAACAGCGGATGTCGTGAAGTTGATACGGATGCATCTCGTAGCAGCTCAAGACAGACAAAGGAAGTTTACAGATTTGCATCGAGTAAATAGGGAGTTCGAAGTAGGCTCGTATGTATTTCTAAAGGTATCTCCCTAGAAAGGAAAGATACGCTTTGGAAAAAAGGGAAAGTTAAGTCCCAGGTTTATAGGACCTTTCAAGATATTAGAAAAAGTGGGAGAGGTAGCTTACGTGGTAGCATTACCTCCAGACTTAGAATGAATACATAACGTGTTTCATGTCTCTATATTACGACCCTATAAGCCTGATTACAAACATGTAATAGAGTATGAGCCGATCCATATTGAGAAGGACTTAACCTACGAGGAAATGCCAATTCAAATCATTGATCGGAAAGAGCAAGTCCTACGAAACAAAGTTATACCGTCTGTAAAGGTGTTATGGAAGAACCACGATGTCGAAGAAGCAACGTGGGAACTTGAAGAAAAGATGAAAAAAAATTACCCTCAATTGTTTGTGTAATTTTTTTTTATGAGATTTAGGGGACAGAATCCTTATAAGGGGGAGAGAGTGTAACGCCCCGGAAAATCGAACATTTTGTAAATACAATTCTAATGAATAAAATAATATTAATTATTATTCTTATGTGTTAATAAGATGTATGGCGTTCTATAACCTAGAAATGTCGGAATATCGTAGTATTCGAACCACGTGAGAGAATTAAAGTGTTTGAAATTCCAAGACGAAAATAAAAGTTTTCAGAGAAAGTTTACGAAAAACACTATTCACCGTTTATAGCTCGGGAATTATTTTTGAACTTCCGGAAAATACGTAACGTTATAATATCGAGGCAAGAGGGATTATGTAATAATAATCTAAGTATGGAAAACGTAATGTTTTGCATGCTGACCTAATTTGAGAATGTGTAGAATAAAAATCTAATGAAATGGAATGGTGAATATTGTATAAAGAGCAAGTCCAATGAGAATAAGATGTAAACCTATGTGGGATTAATATTAAGCCTAAGTATTATTTATTGGAGCCCAAACTAATTGATGCAAGCCCAGAAGGATAATCTAATTAGTTAAATCTAAGCCAAAGGATGATCCAATGGGTAAAGCAAGATCCATGGGGTAACCCATGGGTGAATTGATGGGCAAGAACCTTGTGTGATGAACAAATACTTTATGTGATAACCAAGTATATTGTGTAGAGAGCAAGATTACTTAGTGAGCAAGATAGGAATAGTAAGGAGGTTAGTTAAGGAGGTGGATGTCTTAATGACTTTAATACTGTGACGCCCCCAAAATTAGGTATACATCACCCATCTTGGGTCGTCAGATACATGGTACAAAATTCAAATACAACTTATTAATACAACCGTCGTGGTACAATACGACAAAAACATAACTGTGAGTTTGAATACAATTATTGTCTACTAGAGATTATACAAACTCAAAAGGAGTCCTCATTACAATTATTAACACACTATTTCACGTAATAGTGAGGACTACTAATGCTATCCTCTCGGACCGTCACTCTGTTCCCGACTAGTCCCCTCGTTATGTTCCCCATTTCACGAAGAGAACAAAGAAAGAAAGGGTGAGCTCAACTAGCCCGAAGAAGAAATATTATGACTAAGATAATGCAGAATAAATTATCGTTAGCCTTTAACAGTGTTAAACCGATAAAATATAACAACATCAAGTTTAACTATAGTGGAACAAGCAATCCATTAAAAGAGTCAAGTAGAGAATAAAATCTACTATCTTTTATGATTTAAAAGGTTTTTCATGACTTTTATCATTGGGACTCAGCTTAATAAATAATCCACATCATCGAATCACCCATGCACTACTGGCCAAGGATATTCTTTAGTATCACGACCACAAATTATCCATGCACTACTGACCAAGGACATTCGTATTCATTAATGGTCATGATCATGCCAACAATCGTCCATCAATGCACTACGGACCAATAATAACTTTTACCACATCATTTGTAACATTATGGTTATGATTACATAAAGATAATCCACAGTCATAATCATACCAAGTCCATCTATGCATTACAGAACACGAGATGACTTTCAACATAATATAAACATGAGGATGATGACAATGACATAAGAATTCAATAAAACAAGTCCAAGAATTAATTTATCCGAGAACTAATAATGTCCAAATTGTTAACATGATATCTTTGCTTTGTAGAGTAAAATTCAAGAATGACCGTAAGAATATTTCCATGAAAAGATACTTGGATGAAGTGCAAATATCAAGGATATTCTACTAATTTCATGGAGTATAGAAGTCAAAACTTTAACCAACCGAGTATAATAAAGAATGGAATAACAAAAGAAATCACCAAGCTTGCGGTGATTGCGATAGACATGAGTTATTCCAATGAATAATAATAACGGAACCAGGTCAGGCAAAATTTGCACCGACTGGATGTTCCAACAGAATAATAAAGACGGAACCAGGTCCGGTGTAAAACACACAGACAGGATGTTCCAACAGAATAATAATAAAGACGGAACCAGTCCTGTAAAACACACAAACAGGATGTTCCAATGAATAATAATAAAAGATTTTAACCCGTGTCCGTGTAAAACACACGCATGTGGATGTTCCAATAGAATAATAGAAGAATGTCACAAAGTATAGGGTAAACACAGCGTACAAAGTTATTCTAATGAGAATAATAAGCAATGGAATAACAATAGTTCTCTTCATGAATAAGAAAGAATAACACCCTTTACATTAGTAGGAGATTGAATAATACAAGAGATGTAGTAATGTAATACTACTTCTTCTTTCTCTTATTCGCATATACTTTCTCTCTCTGATAGCATGAATGAATTCGTGAAAATAATGAAGCACTAGGCCTCTATTTATAGAAGATTTCTAGCTTGCACTTGAAATGTGAAAAGGCAAGTGGCTCGATTTAATCGGTGATGTGAAAAGAAAAGTGGTTTGACGCTCAGTAATGTGAAACACCAAGTGGTTTAGCCTTTGTAATGTGAAACGACAATTGGTTCGGACGCTTGTAATATGAAACTGGCAAGTGGTTTGACGTCCGGTAAAGGTAATTACTATCGACGAAGGTAATTACTATTGAAGAGACTCTTAGATGATGACATATGGGCCCCATAAAATAACCAAACTTACCACAAACGTCTCATAATAGACTCTTTATATACATCAAGGATTGAATAAATATTACCACAAATCATTTTATTTTTAATCAACAAATATTTAATCTTTCAACAATTATTAATCATTTATAACTTGTCGTCCTCAAATATTGATTTAATAATATAACATATTATACGAGATGATACTATGATAATAATTGAATCAATAATATAAGAGATATGATCGCAAATTCTTCGTAATAATAATTGAGTATAGGTGAGTGACTTCTCACGTAAGCATCAATAATCAATACCGTGCTACTATGCAACCACGCCAGACATCAGACATTTTTACTACCGGGTAGTTCAACAGTTTTAACGGTAACACCTCCGCAGTTATTTTCATAAAGTATTTTTGTCGTTTTCTCAATCCGACAATAATTCCGTTGTGGGGTCCACCAATGATTGTGCCGTCGTACGAATATTCCCCGACAAAAAGAATATTCCCCGACCAAACGAATATTTTATAACAACTTTCTTACTTTGCAAAATTTATAAATATTACCCACAACTATAACATTATATCAAATTTACTCCATAATATTCAAAAATAATATTTATAGAAAATTCATCTTTATTTATAAAAGTTGGGGTCTTACAACCTCCCATTCTTATGAAATTTTTCCCTCGAAATTAGGGTACGTACCTAGTATGTCGAAGAGGTAAGGATACCTTGATTTCATTTCAGATTCTAACTCCCAAGTCATTTCCTCAACATCGTTGTTTCTCCACAAAACTTTGACTTGAGGTATAACCTTGGAGCGTAAAATATGTTCCTTCTTATCCAAGATTTGAACAGGAACCTATTCATACGTCAAATCTTCCGCTATTTCGTCCGGTTCTAACTCAATAATGTGGTTCGGGTCTTTCACATATTTACATAACATGGATATGTGAAAAATGTTATGAACACGAGACATACTTGGCGGTAAAGCTAGTCTATAGGCCACAGTTCCTACTCGATCGAGGATTAAAAATGGGCCGATGAATCGAGGATTGAGTTTTCCTCTCTTTCCAAATCTCGTAACTCCTTTCCATGGAGCAACACGCAACAACACATGATCTCCTATATCGAATTCCACGTCTTTTTGATGAAGATCATCATATCTCTTTTGTCGATCTTATGAGGTTTTTATACGTTGTCGGATCGTTTGAATCTTTTCCGTAGTCATACGTACCAACTCCGATCCCAACAACGTTGCTTTACCCACCTCATCCCAAAGACATCTTTGAGAACAACACTTTCTTCCATACAACGCAGCAATGGAGCCATGCCAATACTTGCTTGATAATCATTGTTGTCAGTAGGAAAACTCCACCAATGGTAAGAACTTGTCCCAACTTCCCTTGAAATCAAGGACACAGAGTCTTAATAGATCTTCAAGAGTTTGAATAGTCCTCTCCGACTGTCCGCCCGTCTAAGGATGATATGCCGAGCTAAATCGTAAGTCTGTGCCCATAGCTTTTTGCAAACTAACCCAAAATCGTGAAGTGAATCTTGGATCTCGATCGAAACTATGGATACCCAGATACCATGCGCCTTACAATCTCGTTATATGCATATATGAGCAAGACGTTCAAGTGTATAAGTTTCTCGACGGTAAGAAATGAGCGGACTTGGTCAATCTATCAACAATGACCCAAATCGCATCTATGCCTTGAGAAACCTTAGGAAGACCCCAGAATTGAAATCCATGGTAATGTGCTCCACTTCCATTCCGGAATTTCAAGTGGTTGCAATGGACCTTTTGGTACTTGATGCTCCGCTTTAACTCGTTGACAAGTTAGACACCTTGAGATAAACAACGCTATCTCTCTCTTTATATTGCTCCACCAAAATGTATGAAGAATATCATGATACATTTTGGTACTCCCAGGATGGGCGCCTCCATCATGATTTTATACTTTAAATCAGGGTCGTTAGGAACACAAAGTCTAGAGTTGACTCGAAGTATTCCTTCTTCATCTATTCTTGCTTCCGGCATAAAACCTTCTTGCAGTTTCTTCCTCATATGCATCAGCTCCAGGTCTGTAACTTGAGCAGCTTTAACTTTATCGATTAAAATTGGTTCTACTCATATATTCGCCATCATCACATGGGTCCCTGGAGTCTTTAAATCTATCTCCATCCTTTGCAAGTCACACAAAATGGGCCTTTATACGACAATATCGCACTCAGATTTGCATATGATCTTCTACTCAATCGCGCCTACCACGTTAAACTTTTCGAGGTTGGTATTGGATGGTATGATCATAATTTTTCAACAGCCTGCCAACGTCGTTGTCGCATGTTGAGTTCCTTTTGAGTAAAGAAATATTTGAGGCTTTTTATGATCCGTAAAGATCTCCACCTACTCCCCATACAAGTAATGCCTCCAAATCTTTAGTGCGAAGATAACACCGCCAACTCTAGATCATGAGTAGGATAATTCCTCTCATATTCTTTGAGTTGTCTTGAGGCATAAGCTATGACTTTTCCATGTTGCATGAGAACACATCCCAACCCTTTGCTTTCAAGAATCACCGTAGATGACAAATCCTCGTAGCTAGATGGTATTGTCGTAACAGTGCGAAATGAGTCTCCTCTTGAGTTCTTGAAAACTCTTCTCATATTCTTCGCTCCAACCGAACTTTGTATCTTTCTGAGTCAGCTGAGTTAATGGAGTAGAAATTCGAGAAAATCCTTCCACGAATCTTCGATAATAACTAGCTAAGCCGAGAAAGCTACGTACTTCGGTCACTGATTTAGGTTGCTCCAAGATTTGAATTGCTTCAATTTTTGCTGGGTCAACCGATATTCCATGACTTGATACTACGTGCCCAAGGAATGCTACTTCCTCAAGCCAGGATTCACATTTCTTCAACTTGGCATAAAGCTTGTATTCACGAAGCTTTTGGAGTGTCAGCCTCAAGTGTTGCTCATAATCTTCACGGCTTTTGGAATAAATAAGGATGTCATCAATAAAGACGACCACAAAGTGATCCAAATATTCCTTGAATACTCGGTTCATCATATCCATGAAGGCAGCAGGAGCATTAGTCAATCCAAAGGACATGACTAGGAATTCATAATGCCCGTACCGAGTTCTGAAAGCCGTCTTTGGAATGTCATCGGTTCTAATCTTCAATTGGTGATATCCGGAACGAAGATCAATCTTTGAAAAGAATTTGGCTCCTTGCAACTGGTCAAACAGGTCATCAATACGTGGCTATGGATACCTATTTTTGATGGTGACATGATTCAACTCCCGATAATCAATACAAAGTTGCATACTTCCATCTTTCTTCTCCACGAATTGAACAGGAGCACCCCGAGGAGAAGTACTAGGACGAATAAAGCCGATGTCTAACAATTCCTGCAGTTGGGTCTTTAACTCATGAAGTTCAATAGGAGCCATTCGATATGGGGCTTTGGAAATGGGGTTTGAAACGGGTTCAAGGTCGATACAAAATTTAATTTCACGCTCAGGGGGTAGGCCAGGAAGTTCTTCAGGGAATACGTCAGGAAATTTATTAACAATAGAAATATCGTTCAAAACTGACGTATTTTTGTTTAAATTTGTGACATAAGCTAAAAAAGCTTGACATCCGTTTTTCAATAAACGAATAACTTTATAGCTTGAGATGACCGTGATTGATTTTAATGGTTTGGTCGCTTGAATTCGCATAATAGGTTGATTAGGAATATGAAAGCTAACAACCTTACGGAAACAATCAATTTTTGCATGATGAGTAGTTAACCAATCAATCCCTAGAATCACGTCAAATGCAAGTATTTTCAATGAAATAAGATCTACGGTAATGTGAGGGTACCGATTTGAACCAAACAAGACTTATAAACGAAGGATGTAATGAAGGTTTCTCCCAACGGAGTTTCCACAGATAAGTCAAAGTCTAATTTCTCCAAGTCAAATTTAATCGATGAGCGCAAGTAGGAGAAATAAAAGAATGGGTAGAACCCAGTATCAAATAAAGTATAGATTTCGTTAGAGTTTATGATAAGCTTACTCGTGATGACCTCATTCGGGTTCCTTGCTTTACGGGAGGTCACCACAAATTCTCATCCTTTGTACTTCACCGATTTTGACTTTTTGGGGACTGACCTTTGGTGCCTCCATCCTAGTGAATTTATCTTCTATGAACGACAAAATCGGGCTAAGTGACCTTCTCTTCCACAATTATAACATGCTTTGACGAAGATCGCTGCAGTTTGGACCGATGTGCCCCTCCCTCCGCATTTGAAACATATGATAGGTGGTCGTTCTCCTTCCTTAACGACAGTCTTTGGTCTTGGACGTCTTTCCATCATTGTTGAATCTCCTCTTCTTGAAATGTCCATTCTTATTATTTTGGCCTTGATTACCACCTTCAAGTGGTTACCATTTCGGGCTGTTGATTCCTCCACGCTTGTTGTCACCGCTTCATGATCGCTTCTCGTTGGTATTATCATTTTTCCTACCTCTCTCTTTTAGTTAAGTTGACTCGTTATCGCTACTCCACTAATCGAGCCCTATTTACAACATCCAAATATAAACACGCTTTATGAGAAATAAGATGTTGACGTATCTCCGACTTCAAACCTCTTAAAACATCCGTGTCATTCTCTCTTCATTATCCACCAAGTGGGGCGAAACCGGATAACTCATAAAATTTAGCCTCGTGTTGCGACACGGCTATATTGTTTTGTTCCAACTTGATAAACTCCACCTCCTTCATGTGACGAATACTTTTGGGAAAGTATTAGTCGTTGAAACGACTCTTGGAACTTCTCCCAAGACATCTTCGATATGGCGGAGTTGAGTACGCTTTGGAATTTCCACCAAAGAATCGCCTCTCTCCGCAACATAAAAAGGTGCAAGAAGGAACCTTTTGCTCCTGGAGCATCCCAAGACAAAGAATATCTTGGTGATCTTCTTTATCCATGCTTCTGCCATAAGTGGTTTTGGCTCTCCCTTAAACTCTGGTGGTCCCAACTCCTTCAACTGTTTAGCGGTGACCGCCCGAGAGTTTCCAGTGTTTCCACCTACATTTTGGACAGAGCCGCTCTACTTTCTTTGTTGCATGAATTGCATAAAGCCCCTGAATATTTGATCATTCATCATTTGGTCTGTGTTGTTGTTTGCATGAGGATTTTTTCCTTCCTGATGCACATTCTCCTGATTATTGATATGTGGTGAATCAACGGTCGCCTATGCTCCATTGCTATTCTCAACATTCTCGGATGTCATTTTCGAGATCTTCGCATAAAAACAAAGGTTAATTGACATGTAACATATTATCCCTAAATTCGAATTTCACCAATTAAATACCACATAAACTTAGGTAGGTCATACTAGCGAAGGAATTCCCGTCTCTCCCTCCTAGTACTATTCTCACATCTTAGCCAGGGATCATATCCATAAGCTTTGAAACCAACTATGATGCCCCCAAAATTAGATATACATCACCCATCTTGGGTCGCCGATACATGGTACAAAATTCAAATACAACTTACTTAATACAATCTGTCGTGTACAATACGACAAAACATAATCTGTGAGTTTGAATACAATTATTGTCTACTAGAGATTATACAAACTCAAAAGGAGTCCTCATTACAATTATTAACACACTATTTCACGTAATAGTGAGGACTACTAATGCTATCCTCTTGACCGGCCACTGTTCCCCGACTAGTCCCTCGTTATGTTCTCATTTTCTCAAGAAACAAAGAAAAGAAAGGTGAGCTCAACTAGCCCAATGAAATATTATGACTATGATAATGCGTATAAATTATCGTTAGCCTTCAACAATGTTAAACCGATAAAATATAACAACATCAAGTTTAAGCTGCGGTGGAACAAGCAATCCATTAAAAGAGTCAAGAGAGAATAAAATCTACTATCTTTTATGATTTAAAAGGTTTTTCATGACTTTTATCATTGGGACTCACAATAAATAATCCACATCATCGAATCACTCATGCACTACTTACCAATGATATTCTTTAGTATCACGACCACAAATTATCCATGCACTACGACCAAGGACATTCGTGTATTCATTAATGGTCATGATCATGCCAACAAGCGTCCCATCAATGCACTACGGGCCAATGATAACTTTTACCACATCATTTGTAACATTACGGTCATGATTACACCGAATAATCCTCGGTCATAATCATACCAAGTCCATCTATACTACTACAAAACACGAGATGACTTTCAACATAATATAAACATGAGGATGATGACAATGACATAAGAATTCAATAAAACAAGTCCAAGGATTAATTTATCCAGGAACTAATAATGTCCAAATTGTTAACATGATACTGCTTTGTAGAGTAAAATTCAAGAATGATCAGAAAAATATTTCCATGAAAAGATACTGGATGAAGAGCAAATATCAAGGATATTCTACTAATTTCATGGAGTATAGAAGCCAAAACTTTAACCAACCTAGTATAATAAAGAATGGAATAACAAAAGAAATCACCATGCATACGGTGATTGCAGACAGACAAAAGTTATTCCAACGAATACTAAATAACGGAACCGGTGTCAGCAAAATTTTGCAAGCAGGATGTTCCAACAGAATAATAAAGACGGAACCAGGTCCGGTGTAAAACACATAGATAAGATGTTCCAACCAAATAATAATAAAGACGGAACCAGGTCCTGTAAAACACACAAACAGGATGTTCCAACAGAATAATAATAAAGAGGCGGAACCGAGTCCAAAGTAAAACACACATGCACGGATGTTCCAAATGAATAATAGAAGAATGTCACAAAGTATAGGGTAAACCACAGATATGCAAAGTTATTCTAATGTAATAATAAGCAATGGAATAACAATAGTTCTCTTCATGAATAAGAAAGAATAACACCCCTTACATTAGTAGGAGATTGAATACTACATGAGTGTAGTAATGTATCTCTTCTTCTTTCTCTCTTATTCGCTCTATACTTTCTCTCTCAGATAGCATGAATGAATTAAGTGAAAATAATGAAGCACTAGGCCTCTATTTATAGAAGATTTCTTGCTTGGCACTTGAAATGTGAAAAGGCAAGTGGCTTGGCTTAATCGTGATGTGAAAAGAAAAGTGGTTTGACGCCTGTAATGTGAAACACCAAGTGGTTTGACGCCTGTAATGTGAAACGACAATTGGTTTGACGCTTGTAATATGAAACGGCAAGTGGTTTGACGTCTGGTAAAGGTAATTACTATTGACGAAGGTAATTACTATTGACGAAGGTAATTACTATTAACGAAGAGACTCTTAGATGATGACATATGGGCCCTCCCATAAAATAACCAAACTTACCACAAACGTCTCATAATAGACTCTTTATATACATCAAGGATTGAATAAATATTACCACAAATCATTTTATTTTTAATCAACAAATATTTAATCTTTCAACAATTATTAATCATTTATAACTTGTCGTCTCAATTATTGATTTAATAATATAACATATTATACAGATGATACTGACAATAATTGAATCAATAATATAAGAGATATGATGCAGCAATTACTGTAACAATAATTGAGTATAGCTGAGTGACTTCTCACGTAAGCATCAATAATCAATACCGTGTGCTATTATGCAACCACGCGTATTACTATACTTTTACTATCGGGTAGTTCAACAGTTTTAACGGTAACACCTCCGCCGTTATTTTCATAAAGTATTTTTGTCGTTTTTTCAATCCGACAATAATTTCGTTGCGGGGTCCACCAATGATTGTGCCGTCGTAAGAATATTCTCCGACAAAAAGAATATTCCCCGATCAAACGAATATTTTATAACAACTTGCTTACTTTGCAAAATTTATAAATATTACCCACAACTATAACATTATATCAAATTTACTCCATAATATTTAAAAATAATATTTATAGAAAATTCATCTTTATTTATAAAAGTTGGGGTCTTACAAATACCCTAACCTTAGCTCTTCTATAAATAGCTAGCTTAATTTTCATTTGTTGCTTGTTATTTGATAAATGGATTTAATATACACGAATCGATATTCATTTCAAGTTTAAATTCGTAGTTATCTTTTTGTTTTGTGTTCGTTTTCACTTGTTTCATGTCATTTTATATGTAGGGTGGTTATGGATGCAAGTGGTGAAGAAAGACGGAGTTTTGGAGCGAAAGTGGAAAAACGCATGAAGTTGGAATTTTTCTTTAGCAAGAGCTATGACTGCTAAAATGGCCTTTTTGAAAGTTACCCCGTAGAAGAAGTGGGTGTCAATCTCGAGAATCCTGGCCGGCTTTTGAAGACTGCTGCAACTTGGATTGTTAATGTTTTGTGAGGCGCCTGGACTCTAAATAAGTGGATCTCGACCAGAACAAGAGAGAGAGCTTAATTTGACGTTGGAAAACAACAATTCACACAACACAAGGAGTATAATTCAGAGACAAATTCGAGGATTCAAGTGCGAGCTTTGGAGGAGTAATTTGAAGAGATTATCGTGACGGTTGCAAATATAGGCTACGTGAAGGGGTTTTCATTATTCTTCGTCTCTTTAGTCTTTTATTTGTAATTGAAAGGATGTTTCCATTAGATTATTCAGTTTTTAATTCATTTGTTATGAACTAATTCTCTTATTAGACTTGTGATGGAGCCTTGGGTGAAACGATGATTCTATAACTTTGATTTCCAATTCAATAAAATATTTTCAGTTTATCTATGTTAATTCGAGCGTGAATTTATGAATTGCTTAATCAACAATTCCTCGTAGATTTGAATGGAATCGAGAGAGGATATTCAAATCTAGACCTAGTTCATATAGCATGTGCCATGAATTTTGTGAATAACAGATTTTTTTGATTATTGTTAAGGTAGAGATATGCTTGAAATCACATGTAATCGGATAGAGAACTTAAGCTTAAACCTTCTTTAATTGCAGTTCACATAGAGATATAGTGAGTTGGTTGATTTAGGTGTTTAACTTGTTTCTATCTTAATTGTGGATTTAAGTTAATATGGTATTAATTAAGATCGAGAGGTGGCTAGTATTACATTCGTGTTCTTGATTAATAAACTTGAATATTAAATTGAGTTGGAATAAAGGTTTGAAAATCAGAGTGAAGCTCATGGTGAAATCATAAGTCTAATTCTCCATTAATTGTTTGAAATTCCGAATTTTGATATTAGTGATTGTTTTGTGATAGTTTATTTATTTATTAATTTAGTTTCTATAATTTTAAACCATTGATTTGAATAGTTTAATAAAATTAGGATTAATAAAAAATTGATAATTGTGAAGTTAAAATTCTTGCTAATTTGTCCTCGTGGGAATGATACTTTATTCACTACTATATTACTTGTTGACGACGTACACTTGCGTGTTTTGCGCGTATCGATTTTACCCAACAAGTTTTTGGCGCCGTTGTCGGGGACTATTTAGTATAAATCTTAATAGTTTTACAATATCAGTTTAATTAATCCAGTTTTACTTAGACATTTTTATTTTTGTTTTGTTTCTTCTATTTCAGGTGTGGAAGCAGATTATGCAAACTCGATCCAAAAATCCAAATTTGCTGCCTTTTGACGACGACATTGAGAAAAGGTTTCAGAGGTTAAGTAAGTGGATCAAGGAAACGAGACAAGAATTTGAAACACCTGAGAAAGAAGAGGAAATGGCAGCCGAAGATCGGAAAGCATTAAGGGACTACGCCACGCCCAAGGTGACTGAACTGCAATCAAGCATCACCAGTTCAAGAATAGCAAAATAATACATTTGAAATTAAGCCAGGGATGATACAAATGATTCAGAATTTAGTTCAGTTTGGGGGATTGGCAAATGACGATCCGAACGAGCATCTAATCAGTTTTTTGGAACTATGCGACACCTTTAGGTTCAATGAGGTGTCAGATGAAGCTGTGAAACTTCGATTGTTCCCATTCTCTTTATGGGACAAGGCGAAGAGCTGGTTATATTCTTTACCATCCGGTTTGATAACTACATGGGAGGATTTAGCTCAGAAATTCCTCGCAAAATTTTTTCCACTGGCGAAAACTGCAAAGATGAGAAACGAGATAACGATGTTTGAACAACAACATGGGGAGTCGTTATATGAGGCTTGGGAGAGATACAAAGAATTGCTCAGAAAATGCCCACTTCTTGGATTGCCCAAGTGGCTACAAATGAACACCTTTTACAACGGGTTACATGGGAATCTCAGGACAAGTATTGATGCAGCGTCGGGCGGAGCATTCATGGCTAAGAGTTACGAGGAAACATACGAGTTGATTGAAACCATGACGGCTAATAACTACCAATGGCCCACAATAAGAATGACACAAACGAAGGCAGCTAGGGTGTTAGACGTAGATAGTATGACAGCGATGCAAGAACATATATCTGCACTTTCAAAGAAGTTGGATTCGGTAATAGCAGCACAAGCACAACCAACACATCAAGTATAGCAAGCGGCGATAATATGCGAGTTGTGCGCGGGAGAGCACCCAACGGAGCAATGTGCGATTAATCCAACAGCTGTGCAGTTCATCAGCAATTACAACAGAATTTCGCAAAACACATATCAGAACACATACAATCAAGGAAATAGGAATCATCTGAATTTCTCATGGAGCAACAACCAGCAAAATCAAGCTTCACGACAATCATATCCACCATGATTTCAGAACCAGCAACAACCAGCTCAATATCAAGAAAGGAAATCCGATCTGGAGGAAGTGTTGACAAAATACATGACTAGCACCGATTTGGCTATAAAAAATCAAGCTATGGCTATGAAATCACAAGAGATGGCTATCAAAAATCTAGAGAATCAGATAGGTCAAATTGTGTTGGCATTGAATAATAGACCACAAGGGACATTACCAAGTGACACCGAGAGAAATCCTAAGGGTAATCACGAGCAGTGTCAAGCTATTATGTTGAGAAGTGGAAAACAACTTGATGGTTAAGAGCCAGAAATTTTGGTTACAAAGGAGGTTGAACCAGAGAAAGAAAATTCAGTGGGTGAGGTTAAGCAAGGGCACGAAAAACACATGGAAAAGAACAAACCAAGCTTAACTAACCAAATTATTTATCCTCCCCACCATTCCAAAGAAAGAGTTCAAAACAAAAATTAGACAAACAATTTGCCAAATTTTGGAAGTTTTCAAGAAACTTCAAATCAACATACCATTTGCAGCGGCCCTAGAACAAATGCCGAGCTACGCAAAATTTATGAAAGGGATTCTGTCAAGGAAGAAGAAATGGGAAGATTTTGAGACTGTGGCACTAACAGAGGAGTGTAGCGCAGTATTACAGCAAAAATTACCACCAAAACTCAAGGACCCGGGAAGCTTCACTATCCCATGCACAATCGGGAATATGCATTTCAGCAAGTGTTTATGTGATTTGGGGGCAAGTGTAAACCTGATGTCATTGTTAGTATACATAGAATTGGGTTTACCTGCACCAAGGCCGACGAACATTTCATTACAATTGGCAGATAGGTTAGTCACATATCTGAGAGGCATAGTAGAGGACATTTTAGTGAAGGTGGATAAGTTTATATTCCCTGCGGACTTTATCATTCTGGATTTCAAGGAGGATAAGAACATATCGATTATCTTAGGGAGACCTTTCTTGGCTACAGGAAGGACACTCATAGACGTGCAAAAAGGAGAACTTACTATGAGAGTCCAAAATCAAGAAATCAAATTTAATGTGTTCAAGGCCATAAAATTCCCTACGGATGAGGAAGAATGTTTTCAAATGGATTTAATTGAGCAAATCATCAGTGAAGATATGAGCAAGAGTTTGGTCAATGATCCATTAGAAACAACCTTACTAGTGGATGAAGAAAAGGACGACCCAGAATTTATGGACTTCTTACAGATGCTAGACTCATTGCCACGAGTTAGCAGATTCAGAGCACCGTTTGAACCTTTGCACACGGAGGAAAAAGCTGCTAAAAATTTGAAACCGTCATTGGAGGAGCCACCAACATTGGAGCTTAAGCCACTCCCTAAACATCTCAGGTATGCGTACTTAGGCAATTCAAATTCTTTACCTGTAATTATTTCTACTGCACTTAACGAATTGCAGGAAGAAAAGTTGCTGAGGGTGCTTAGGGATCACAAATCAGCGATTGGTTGGACGATTGCGTATATAAAGGAATTAGTCCGCTATTCTGCATGCACAAGATTCTGATGGAGGATGATGCAAGACCGGTTGGTGGAGCATCAACGTCGACTTAACCCAATTATGAAGGAAGTGGTAAAGAAGGAAATTCTGAAATTATTGGATTCCGGTATCATATATCCAATTTTCGACAGGAAATGGTTTAGTCCGGTTCATTGTGTGCCAAAAAGGGGGAATGACCATGGTACGTAATGAGGACAACGAAAGTTAATTCCAACAAGAACGATTATGAGATGGAGGTGTGCATCGATTATAGGAGATTGAATAAGAAACCTAAAAGATCATTTCCGCGCCTTTTTATTGATCAAATGTTAGATGATTAGCGGGACATGAGTACTCATTGTTTATTGGATGGATACTTCCGGGCTATAACCAGATCGCCATCGCCTCCCGAGGATCAAGAGAAGACAACATTTACATGCCCTTACAAAGACATTTGCATTCGTGGAGGATGTCATTCAGTTATACAATCTGATACTGCAACTTTCCAACGGTGCATGATGGCCACTTTTTCGGATATGGTGGAGAAGAATGTTGAAGTCTTCATGGACGATTTCTCGGTCTATGGAGACAACTTTGATACTTACCTAGGGAATCTGGTCAAGGTATTACAGCGATGTAATGATACAAACCTCATACTCAATTGGGAAAAATGCCACTTCATGGTTGAAGAAGGCATAATTTTGGGCCATAAGGTGTCGGCTCAAGGATTGGAGGTGGACAAAGCGAAGATGGATACCATCGAGAAACTGCCTCCACCGAGCTCGGTTAAGGGTATTAGAAGTTTTCTGTGGCATGCTGGTTTCTACAGAAGGTTCATAAAAGATTTCTCTAAGATTGCAAAACCTCTATGCAGTCTTTTAGAGAAGGATGTTACTTTCAGTTTTACTGCGGAATGCAAGTCAGCGTTTGAATTGTTGAAGAAGAAATTAACTACAGCCCCCGTGATAGTCGCACCGGACTGGAATATGCCATTCGAGCTTATGTGTGATGCAAGTGACTGTGCGGTTGGGGCTATTTTGGGACAAAGACGAGACAAGGTGTTTCACGCCATATACTATGCAAGCAAAACACTCATAGAGACTCAAATGAATTACACTACCACGAAAAAGGAATTGCTTGTAGTGGTGTACGCGTTTGACATATTCCGGGCATACTTGATCGGGACTAAGGTGATAGTCTACACGGATCATTCGGCGATTCGGTACCTAATAGCGAAAAAAGATGCTAAGCCACGCCTAATCCGATGGATTCTCCTACTTCAAGAGTTTGACTTAGAAATTAAAGATAGAAAGGGGATGGAGAATCAAGTTGCCGACCATTTATCAAGGCTGGAAAATCAAGAGAAAAAGGATGAAGATAGATGCGCAATTAATGAGTCATTCCCGGATGAGCAATGTGACGCCCCCAAAATTAGGTATACATCACCCATCTTGGGTCGCCAGATACATGGTACAGAATTCAAATACAACTTACTAATACAACTATCGTGTACAATACGACAAAACATAAACTGTGAGTTTGAATACAAATATTATCTACTAGAGATTATACAAACTCAAAAGGAGTCCTCATTACAATTATTATCACACTATTTCACGAGAATAGTGAGGACTACTAATGTTATCCTCTCGGACCATCACTCCTTTCCCCGACTCGTCCCAAAATTATATTCTCATTTCACGAAGAGAACAAAGAAAGAAAGGGTGAGCTCAACTAGCCCAGTAAGAAATATTATGACTAAGATAATGCAGAATAAATTATCATTAGCCTCTAACAATGTTAAACTGATAAAATACAATAGACATCAAGTTTAACTGCACCGGAACAAGCAATCCATTAAAAGAGTCAAGTAGAAAATAAAATCTACTATCTTTTATGATTAAAAAGGTTTTTCATCACTGTTATCGCTGAGACTCAGCTTAATAAATATTCCACATCATCGAATCACCCTTGCACTACAGCCAATGATATTCTTTAGTATCACGACCACAATTATCCATGCACTACAGCCAAGAATATTTGTGTATTCATTAATGGTCATGATCATGCCAACAACTGTCCATCAATGCACTACAGGCCAATGAGAAATTTTACCACATCATTTGTAACATTACGGTCATGATTACAATCAATAATCCTCAGTCATAATCATACCAAGTCCATCTATGCACTACAGGGCCACGATGACTTTCAACAAAATATAAACATGAGGATGATGACAATGATATAAGAATTCAATAAAACAAGTTCAAGAATTATTTTTCCGGGAATTATTAACGTCCAAATTGTCAACATGATCTTTGCTTTTGTAGAGTAAAATTCAAGAATGATCAGAAGAATATTTCCATGAAAAGATACAGGATGAAGCGCAAATATCAAGGATATTCTACTAAATTCATGGAGTATAGAAGTCAAAACATTAACCAACTGAATATAATAAACAATGAAATAACAAAAGAAATCACCATGCATGCGGTACTTAGATAGACAGTTATTCCAATGAATAATAATAACGGAACCAGTCGTGCAAAATTTGCATCGGCGAGATTTTCCAATGTAATAATAATAACGGAACCGGTCCAATGTAAAATACATGATAAGATGTTCCAATGAATAATAATAAGATTTTAACCAGTCCGGTGTAAAACACACAGCATGTGATGTTCCAATGAATAATAATAAAAAGACGGAACCAGTTCTTCAGTAAAACACACTGAAAGGATGTTCCAACAGTAATAATAATAAAGATTTTAACTGTGTCCTGTAAAACACACGCATGTGATGTTCCAACAGTAATAATAGAAGAATGTTACCAAGTATAGGGTAGATCACATGATACAAAAGTTATTCCAACGAATAATAAGAATAGAATAACAACAGCTTCTCTTCATGAATAAGAAAGAATAACACCCTTACGAATACAACAAATAATATTCCCTATCTTAAGAAGAAAAGTAATCGATATATAAGTAGTGAAGTAGCGTATCATACTTTCTTCTTTCTCTCTATAGTTTATCTCTCTAAAGTTCAAAGAATTCGTAAAAAAATAATGAAGGAATGAGCTTCTATTTATAGAAAATGGATCTGATAGTAACTAACTCATGAACGGTCCAGATTGATTTACTTTAATCGATGGTCCATATTTAAAGCAAAATCTTTTAAATAAAATATAATATATTTTATTTATAATCTAATAAAACAAATAACTTTATAAAAGATTTTACTATGCAAACACTATGAGCAATTATGCAAACACTATGCATAATAAAATATAATATATTCTAATTATTGTCTAATAAAAGATAGCTTTATAAAAAGTATTCTGCTTTTATATAAAAGATTTTACTATGCAAAACATTATGCGCATACACTATGCAATACTATGCATAATAGAATATAATATATTCTATTTATAGAATAACTTTATAAAAGTATTCTGCTTTATATAAAAGATTTTATGTATTATTACATTAATAATACCAACAAAATGCGAGTGACTTATCACGTAAGCATCAATAATCAATACCGCGCGTGCTACTATGCAACCACGCCAGTATTATTGTACTTTTAACACCGGGTGTTTCAACAGCTTAACTGTAAAACTTCCGCCGTTATTTTCATAAAGTATTTTTGTCGTTTTCTCAATCCGACAATAATTCCGTTGTGGGGTCCACCAATGATTGTGCCGTTGTACTAATATTCCGTGTTAAAATGAATATTCCCCGACAAATCGAATATTATATAACAACTTGCGTACTTTGCAAAATTTATAAATATTACCCACAACTATTATATCAATTTCACTCCATAATATTCAAAAATAACATTTATAGAAAATTTATCTTTATTCAAAAAGTTGGGGTTTTACAATCTCCCCTTCTTATGAAATTTTGCCCACAAAATTAGGGTACATACCTGGTATGTCGAAGAGGTAAGGATATCTTGATTTCATTTTAGATTCTAACTCCCAAGTCATTTCCTCAACATCGTGGTTTCTCCACAAAACTTTGACTTGAGGTATAACCTTGGTGCGTAGAATATGTTCCTTCTTATCCAAGATTTGAACAGGAACCTCTTCATACGTCAAATCTTCCGCTATTTCGTCCTGCCCAACTCAATAATGTTGTTCGGTCTTCCACATATTTACGTAACATGGATATGTGAAAAACGTTATGAACACGAGATATACTTATGGCGTAAAGCGAGTCTATAGGCCACGCTTCCTACTCGATCAAGGATTAAAATGGGCCGATGAATCGAGGATTGAGCTTTCTCTCTTTCCAAATCTCGTAACTCCTTTCCATGGAGCAACATGTAACAACACATGATCTCCTATATCGAATTCCACGTCCTTTCGATGAATAACTCTTTTGTCGATCTTGTGAGGTTTTTATACGTTGTCGGATCGTTTGAATCTTTTCCGTAGTCATACGTACCAACTCTGGTCCCAACAACGTTGCTTCACCCACCTCATCCCAGCATACTGGAGAACGACACTTTCTTCCATACAACGCTTTGAAGGGAGCCATGCCAATACTTGCTTGATAACTGTTGTTGTAAGAAAACTCCACCAATGGTAAGAACTTGTCCCAACTTCCGTTGAAATCAAGGACACAGAGTCTTAATAGATCTTCAAGAGTTTGAATAGTCCTCTCCGATCGTTAAATCCGTCTCGAGGATGATATGCCGAAGCTAATTAAATAAGTCTGCGCCATAGCTTTTGCAAACTAACCCAAAATCGCGAAGTGAATCTTGGGTCTCGATCAGAAACTATGGATACTGGCATACCATGCAATCTTACAACCTCATTTATGTGCATACGAGCAAGACGTTCAAGTGTATAAGTTTCTCGTATCGGTAAGAAATGAGCAGACTTGGTCAATCTATCAACAATGACCCAAATCGCATCTATGCCTTGAGAAACTTTGGGAAGACCAGTAACGAAATCCATGGTAATGTGTTTCCACTTCCATTCTGGAATTTCAAGTGGTTGCAATGGACCTTTTGGTACTTGATGCTCCGCCTTGACTCGTTGACACATTAGACACCTTGAGATAAACAACGCTATCTCTCTCTTCATATTGCCCCACTAAAATGTATGTCGAAGATCATGATACATTTTCAGACTCCTGTGATGGATTGCAAACTGCGGTGTTGTGCGCCTCCATGATGATTTTATACTTTAAATCAGGGTCATTAGGAAAACAAAGTCTAGAGTTGACTCGAAGTATTACTTCTTCATCGATTCTTGCTTCTGGTATCGCACCTTCTTGCACTTTCTTCCTCATACGCATCAGCTCCGGATCAGAATTTGAGCGACTTTAATTTTATCAATTAAAGTCGGTTCTACTCGTATATTTTCCATCATCACGTGGGTCCCTAGAGTCTTTATCTCTATCTCCATCCTTTGCAAGTCATACAAAATGGGCCTTTGCGTTGACAATATTGCACTCGTACCCGTATATGATCTTTTACTCAATGCGTCAGCTACCACGTTCGCTTTTCCATGATGGTATTGGATAGTATGATCATAATCTTTCAACAGTTCAAGCCAACATCGTTGTAGCATGTTGATTTCCTTTTGAGTGAAGAAATATTTGATGCTTTTATTATCCGTAAAGATCTCCACTTTCTACCCATATAAGTAATGCCTCCAAATCTTTAGTGCGAAGACAACAGCTGCCAATTCTAGATCATGAGTAGGATAATTCCTCTCATATTCTTTGAGTTATCGTGAGGCATAGGCTATGACTTTCCCATGTTGCATGAGAACACATCCTAACCCTTTGCCCGAAGCATCACTGTAGATGACAAATCCCTCCGAACCAAATGGTATTGTCAGAACAGGTGCTGAAATGAGTCTCCTCTTGAGTTCTTTAAAACTCTTCTCACATTCCTCACTCCAACCGAACTTTGTATCTTTTTGATTCAGCTGAGTTAGTGGAGTAGCGATTCGAGAAAACCCTTCTACGAATCTCCGATAATAACCAGCTAAGCCGAGAAAGCTACGATTTCTATTTCGATTTAGGTTGCTCCCAGCTTTGAATAACTTCAATCTTTGCTGGGTCAACAGATATTGCATGACTTGATACCACGTGCCCAAGGAATGCTACTTTCTCAATCCAGAACTCGCATTTCTTCAACTTGACATAAAGCTTATATTCACAAAGCTTTTGGAGTATCAGCCTCAAGTGTTGCTCATGATCTTCATGGGTTTTGGAATATATGAGGATGTCATCAATAAAGACGACCACAAAGTGATCCAAATATTCCTTGAATACTCGGTTCATCATATCCATGAAGGCAGCAGGAGCATTAGTCAATCCAAAGGACATGACTAGGAATTCATAATGTCCGCATCGAGTTCGAAAGTCGCCTTTGGAATGTCATCGGCTCTAATCTTCAATTGGTGATATCCGGAACGAAGATCAATCTTTGAAAAGAATTTGGCTCCTTGCAACTGGTAAAACAGGTCATCAATACGTGGCAATGGGTACCTATTTTTGATGGTGACATGATTCAACTCCCGATAATCAATACAAAGTCATATACTCCCATCTTTCTTCTTCATGAATAGAACAGGAGCACCCCAAGGAGAAGTACTAGGACGAATAAAGCCAATGTCTAACAATTCTTGCAGTTGAGTTTTTAACTCCTGAAGTTCAATAGGAGCCATTCGATATGGGGATTTAGAAATGGCTTTTATACCGGGTTCTAGGTCGATACAAAATTCAATTTCACACTCAGGGGGTAGGCCAGGAAGTTCTTCAGGGAATACGTCAGGAAATTCATTAATAATAGAAATATTATTCAAAACTGACGTATTTTTGTTTAGATCTGTGACATGAGCTAAGAAAGCATGACATCCATTTTTCAATAAATGAATAGCTTTATGGCTTGAGATGACAGTGATTGATTTTAATGGTTTGGTTGCTTGAATTTGCATAATAGGTCGATTAGGAATATGAAAGCTAAGAACCTTACGAAAACAATCAATTTTTGCATGATGAGTAGTTAACCAATCAATCCCTAGAATTACATCAAATGCAAGTATTTTTAATGCAATAAGATTGACAGGTAATGTGTGGGTACCAACTTGAACCAAACAAGACTTATAAACCGTGGATGTAATGAAGGTTTCTCCCAACGGAGTTTCCACGGATAAGTCAAAGTCTTATTTCTCCGGAGTCAAATTTAATCGTTGAGCGCAAGCGAAGAAATAAAAGAATGGGTAGAACCGAATTATCAAATAAAGTGTAGACTTCATTATAGTTTATGATAAGCTTACCCGTGATGACCTCGTTCGGGTTCCTTGCTTTCGGGAGGTCACAACAAACGCTCTCCCTTACCACTACCGGCTTTGACTTTTCTCGGGACACCTTTGGTGCCTCCATCCTAATTCAATTTGTCTTCTGTGAACGACAAAATCGGGCTAAGTGACCTTCTCTTCCACAATTATAACATGCTTTGGACAGCATTGAGATTACAGCATTTGGGTGATGTGTCCCTCACCCACATTTGAAGCATATGATAGGTGGTCTTTCTCCTTCCTTAACAACGGTCTTTGGTGTTGACGCTCTTTCCACCATTGTTGAATCTCCTCTTCTTGAAATGTCCATTCTTATTGTTTTGGCCCCGATTACCACCGGTGGTTACCATTTCGCCTGTTGATTCCTCCACGCTTGTTGTCACCGCTTCAATGATCGCTTCTCATTTGGTATTATCATTTTGCCGTACCGCTTTCTCTTTTGGTTAGGTTGACTCGTTATCGCTACTCCACCAATCGAGCCCTATTTACAACATCTCGAATATAAACACGCTTTATGAGAAATAAGATGTTAACGTATCTCGACTTCAAACCTCTTAAAAACATTCGCCCCATTCTCTCTTCATTATCCACCAAGTAGGACGCAAACCGGGATAACTCCGCAAATTTTTCCTCGTATTGCGACACGGCCATATTATTTTGCTCCAATTTGATAAACTCCACCTCCTTCATTTGACGAATACTTTAGGGAAAGTATTTGTCATTGAACAGCTCTTTGAACTTCTCCCAAGACATCTTCAGTACGGAAGGTTGAGTACGTTTTACCGATTTCCACCAGTAATCTGCCTCTCCGCGCAACATAAAGGCGACAATGGGAACCTTTTGCTCCTCGGATCATCCCAAGACATCAAATATCTTGGTGATCTTCTTTATCCATGCTTTCGCCATAAGTGGTTTTGGCTCTCCCTTAAACTCCAGTGGTCCCAGCTCCTTGAACTGTTTAGCGATGACCGCCCGAGAGTTTCCAGTGTTTCCACCTACATTTTGGACAGGAGCCGCTCTCGCCTGCTATTGCATGAATTGCATAAAGCCTCTGAACAATCCATCATTCATCATTTGGTCAGTGTTGTTGTTTGCATGAAGATTGTCGCCTTCCTGATGCACATTCTCCTGATTATTGATATGTGAAGACTCAACGGTCTCTTGTGCTCCATTGCTATTCTCAACATTTTCGGATGTTATTTTCAGATACTGCCACAAAACAAAGGTTAATTGACATGTAATATAATATCTCTAAACTCTGACCAACCAATTTAAATACAAAATAAATTTAAATAGGTCATACTAGCGAAGGAATTCCCCGTCTCTCCCCTCCTAGTTCTAGTCTCACATCTTAGCCAGGGATCATATCCCTAAGCTTTGATACCAACTGTGATGCCCCCAAAATTAGGTAAACATCACCCATCTTGGGTCGCCAGATACATGGTACAGAATTCAAATACAACTTACTAATACAACTATCGTGTACAATACGACAAAACATAAACTGTGAGTTTGAATACAAATATTATCTACTAGAGATTATACAAACTCAAAAGGAGTCCTCATTACAATTATTATCACACTTTTTCACAGAATAGTGAGGACTACTATTGCTATCCTCTGGACCATCACTCCGTTCCCCGACTCGTCCCAGCTATATTCTCATTTCCTTAAGAAAACAGTGAAAGAAAGGGTGAACTCAACTAGCCCAGTAAGAAATATTATGACTAAGATAATGCAGAATAAATTATCATTAGTCTCCAACAATGTTAAACCGATAAAATATAATTGACATCAAGTTTAATGCAGTGAACAAGCAATCCATTAAAAGAGTCAAGTAGAAAATAAAATCTACTATCTTTTATGATTAAAAGGTTTTTCATCATCATTATCGCCGAGACTCACAATAAATATTCCACATCATCGAATCACCCTCACTATGGCCAAGGATATTCTTTAGTATCATGACCACAATTATCTATGCACTACGGCCAAGAATATTTGTGTATTCATTAATGGTCATGATCATGCCAACAACTCGCCCATCAATGCACTACGGACCAATGAGAACTTTTACCACATCATTTGTAACATTACGGTATGATTACAAGAATAATCCCCTCGGTCATAATCATACCAAGTCCATCTATGCACTCACAGCCCATGTATGACTTTCAACAAAATATAAACATGAGGATGATGACAATGATATACTTAATTCAATAAAACAAGTTCAAGAATTATTTTATCCGGGAATTATTAACGTCCAAATTTTCAACATGATAATTTGTTTTTATATAAAAATTCAAGAATGATCGGAAGAATATTTCCATGAAAAGATATCTTTGGATGAAGCGCAAAATATCAAGGATATTCTACTAATTTCATGGAGTATAGAAGTCAAAACTTTAACCAACCGAGTATAATAAAGAATGGAAAAACAAAAGAAATCACCATGTATGCGGTATTTGGCGAGACAAAGTTATTCCAACGTAATAATAATAACGGAACCAAAGGTCGCAAAATTTTGCAAATCGCAGATGTTCCAATAGAATAATAAAGATTTTAACTAGGTCCTGTAAAACACATGACATGGATGTTCCAAATGAATAATAATAAGATTTAAACCAGTCCTATGTAAAACACACATGCATGGATGTTCCAACGGAATAATAATAAAGATTTTAACCAGTCCTGTAAAACACACGATGTGATGTTCCAACGAATAATAATAAAGATTTGAACCGTGTCCGTGTAAAACACACGCATGTGGATGTTCCAACGTAATAATAGAAGAATGTCACCAAGTATAGGTAGAATCACAGATACAAGTTATTCCAATGTAATAATAAGAAATGGAATAGAAGCATTCTCTCTTCATGAATAAGAAAGAATAACACCCCTTACGAATATAACAAATAATATTCCCTACCTTAAGAAGAAGAAGTCTGGATATATAAGTAGTGAAGTAGCAGAATACTTTCTTCTTTCTCTCTATAGTTTATCTCTCTGAGAGTTCAAAGAATTAAAGAAAAAATAATGAAGGAATGAGCTTCATTTATAGAAAAATGGATCCATATAGTAATTAACTCATGAACTATCCAGTATTGATTTACTTTAATCGACGGTCCATATTTAAAGCAAAATCTTTTAAATAAAATATAATATATTCTATTTATAATCTAATAAAACGAATAACTTTATAAAAGATTTTACTATGCAAACACTATATCAGAGTACTATGCAAACACTATGCATAATAAAATATAATATATTCTAACTATTGTCTAATAAAAATGATAGCTTTATAAAAGTATTCATTTTTTTATATAAAAGATTTTACTATGCAAAACACTATACGTATTACTACTATGCAACACTATGCATAATAGAATATAATATATTCTATTTATAGAATAACTTTATAAAAGTATTCTGTTTTATATAAAAAGATTTTCTGTATTATTACATTAATAATACCAACAAAACTGAGTGACTTATCACGTAAGCATCAATAATCAATACCGTGTGCTACTATGTAACCACGCCAGACATCATTCATTTTTAACACCGTGTTTCAATAGTTAACGAAAACATTCGCCTATTTATTTTCATAAAGTATTTTTGTCGTTTTCTCAATCCGACAATAATTCCGTTGTGGGGTCCACCAATGATTGTGCCGTTGTACTAATATTCCCTGTTAAAACGAATATTCCCCGACCAATCGAATATTATATAACAACTTGCGTACTTTGCAAAATTTATAAATATTACCCACAACTATTATATCAATTTCACTCCATAATATTCAAAAATAACATTTATAGAAAATTCATCTTTATTCAAAAAGTTGGGGTTTTACAAGCAACTATTTGGGTTAAATGCAGAATTTCCTTGGTATGCTGACTTCGCGAATTATCTGGTGAGCAACATGCTTCCCCCTGATCTTATAAGACAACAGAAAAAGAAGTTTCTTCATGACGTCAAGTGGTACATGTGGGATGAGCCTTATCTATTCAAACAGTGCATCGATAAGATGATTCGACGATGTATCCCCTACAGTTCAGTGCACAACATACTGAAGAAATGCCACTCATCGGCATATGGGGGACATTATGGGAGTGAGCGCACCGCGACAAAAGTGCTTCAAGCCGGGTTTTATTGGGCGACATTGTTCAAAGACGCCCACCAATTTGTGAAAACATGTGATAGATGCTAAAGGGTGGGAAACATCTTTAAACGGAATGAGATGCCCCTACAAATAATTCTTGAAGTGGAAATCTTTGATGTATGGGGCATCGATTTCATGGGACCATTCCCTTCGTCCTTGAGCAATCAATATATTCTACTCGCGGTGGATTACGTCTCGAAGTGGGTTGAAGGCAAGAAGACTACTCATTCAACGATGCCAAGGTGGTTCTCAAATTCCTACAGAAAAACATTTTCATGAGGTTTGGCACGCCAAGAGCAATAATCAGTGACGAAGGTAGTCACTTCTGCAATAAGTCTTTTACAACTCTGTTGGCTAAGTATTGGGTTAACCACAAGGTGGCTACAGCGTATCACCCTCAAACAAATGGACAGGCTGAGGTATCAAACAGAGAAGTTAAGAAGATATTGGAAAAAGTCATAAATCCGAGTCAGAAAGATTGGTCACTTCGGTTGTATGACGCAATATGGGCTTACCAAATTGGATACAAAACACCAATCGGGATGTCACCATATCAACTCCTGTATGGAAAAGCATGTCACTTACCGGTAGAACTACAACACAAGGCCTACTGGGCAATTCAGAAATTGAACTTTGACCAATCCGCTATGGGAGAAAAGAGGCTACTCTAACTAAATGAGCTCGACGAATTTCGACTTCAAGCATACGAGAACGCCAAGCTATACAAAGAAAAGGTTAAAAGATGGCACGATCAGAAAATTATGCATCGAACATTCGAGCCAGGTCAATCAGTCCTCTTGTTCAACTCACTACAAGGACTTGCTTCCGGTGAAGCTTAAGTCGAGATGGTCAGGACCATTCACTATAACGCGAGTATTCCCTCATGGCGCTGCCGTTGAACTCTCGAAATGTAATCCATTAGAGACGCTCAAGGTCAATTGTCAACGGATAAAGCATTCTTGGGGTGGCGAATCAAATCTGGGATGTCGCAACATCACCTCAGCCGATACACAAGAAAACGAGGAGTAGTCAAATGAACGACTTAAAATCAAGCGCTAATTGGGAGGCAACCCAATATTTTGTTATTTTTCGTAGTTTTATTTATAATTGTTAGGATGTAGTTTTTATTAAGCACTAGGTAGGTATTCTCAAGTAAAAGTTTTGCTGAAACTCTAAATCATATTCGAAGTCGTCAATAATCTAACATCTTGCATGTTTATGGTTGCAGGAGGGGTCAAAAGTGAGTAGGAGCAACAACGTGCAAGAAAACAAGGAAAATAGGAGAATTTTGCATCACCAAATTTTAGGCCAAAAATCTGAAGTTAGTGGGCATGCCCGCCGGGGCAGGCTCAAATAGCCTTGCACCCCTCGCCGGGGTGGGGGTCCTTGATTCTGGGCAGACACGTTCAGCATACACACACGCTGCCTTCTTATTTTCCCACTACACGTTTTTTGTTTATCTCATTCTCCTTCACCCAAACCATCCACCCTCCATTACAAGACCACTTAACCCACTCCTTCTACCAGGATTACACTAGGATTCATCCTCTCACCCCATTACCAAACTTACATCCATTAATCCCATCATCAAGATTGGGCCACGTCCTCTCCCCTACATAACCTCTATATAAACCCTACCACATACCTCCCATATTCATCACCACAAATTTCGAATTCATCAAGAAATTAGGGAACACAGAGCACACTTGAGAGTAAATTACCTTCTTATTGAGTTTGCATCCTCTCTCCACTGAAGTACCATAGAAACAATCGAGTTTTGGGGGGAAGAACGGACTGTTTACACCAAGTGTTTGACAAATTGAGTGAACCAAGTGTAAGGGGAAGGTAGTGTGTGCTAGCAAGTTTTAACATCCGAAATTCAATGGCTTCACAACCGACACCCAAACGCCAAAGGGGAGAGAGTTCAAGATCCGCTCAACCGACACGAACATATGATCGACGAAAATTTGTGAGTGCCACCGCTGTCGACCGGTATGATTACATGCTAACCAAAGCCCTTACGCCGGAGCATGGATTGGCCCCCGAGGGAAATGATGGGGAGATGATGTCTCAAATTTATCAAAAGGGGTGGCTCAAACTCACCGAACATTCGGCCCCTGCCATTGTCAACATTGTCAAGGAATTTTATGCAAACACCAAAGACAAAGCCCCATTCAATGCGTTTGTGCGGGGTCGCATGGTCCCATTCAGTGACGATGCCATTAATGCTTATTATCAGTTGCGGGTGCCACGATAGTGTCAGTATGCATAATTAAGGGATTTTGATCCTGACTACGAGGAAGTTATTACAAACATGACAAAGCCGGAAACATCTTGGATCAAAGGTCGAAAGGGAGGTACAGTGTTCCATAGCAAGGACCTTAACCGATATGGCAAAATATGGTATGCCTTCTTATATGCTAAATTGCTTCCGTCCCAACACACTTCGGACGTCACCAAAGAGAAGGCGTTACTTTTGTACGCAATTGTGCAAGATTTCATTATTGACGTCGGGGCAATTATCAGTTTCTCCATCCGCTGGTGTTTACGTGGAAATTTTTCGGGCGGCTTGCCACACCCATCCCTCATCTGTGCGTTGTGTCGCAATGCAGGGGTGAGATGGTCCGATGATGAGCCTACTCAAATGCCGCTCGCTTTGCTTGATTCTAGAATAATAGCGCGGTATTCTGTATGGGCAGGAGGCGAGTCACATCCATGTGGTTTGGGTTTAATTTTTCCATCGGCGTCGGAAGGCAAAGTCGATGCAGAAGATACCTAGGAGGATGAGGATGAAGCTATGGGAGATCAAGGAACCGAGCAGGTACCGCAGACTGAGGCAATATTCAGTCCTCAGTTCCTTGAGTTCCAAAATTAGATGACTGCGCACAATAGGGCAGCACGCCGGGAAATGAGGCGATTGGCGATGCGACAAGTTCACATGTTTGATGCTATGAACGCATCTTTTGCCTCACTCAACACAACACTCCAAAGCTTCAACCCGACGGCTCACTATCCATATCAACAACCCGGACCATTGCCTCGATTTCCTCCAAGTGATTCAGATGATGAAGAGCACCAGCCACCTCCCCAGACTTAGGCGATTGTAGTGAAGTCCTCATGCACTTAATTTTATTTTTATCCAATGAGGGCATTGTGTTACTTAAGTTTGGGGGATTTAATTGTTTAGTTTCATGCATTTTGTTATTTTTGTTATCATTTCTAGTTTACATAGTAGATTAGGTGTTTGCATAGTAGTCTAGGATTTTGCATTGTTTTCAATTCTGTTATTTTCATAATAAAAAAAATTAAAAAAAACATAAAAAAAAATTTAGTTTAATATTGTGTTTGCATATGTCCAATTGTGCTGCAGTTTATGTTATTTGTGGGCCAATGATGAGATTGTGAACAAGTTAACCATTACAGTATTGATTATTAGAACTGTGAGACAATTTTTGATATTAATCGACTCTTGAACTTGTTTGAAACTATTATAAAAAGGTTAGCACTAATAACATCTTTGTTGACTGATCAGTTCAAATTGATACATAAATAGTTTCTAAAGGATAATGCTAGGGTGAATGAAAAAATGACAAGGATAGGCAGTAAAGGATAAAATTAGGCAAGAACCTAAGTTTGGGGGAGTAAATGTGGTGGGTTGAGGAGAAACACTCCCCATAAACACAAGTGTGAGATGGAGCGTAAAACGCACACACCAACCATCTATCTAAAAAAAAAGGGGAATAATGACGGAAAAAGAGCAAAAAGCCCCCGTGTAAAAAAAAGAAAAAGAAGAAAGTATAAGTATCATGTATGTACCCTTGAATTTCGTATTGTTTAATTTTAGTTGGGTTGTGCCTATCTTTGAAATTTTTAAGATTGAACTGTATGATTCCTTCTAAGAAGTTGCTTATGTATTAAATTTGGGTTCGTATCAGTTATCTTAGATGTTGATCACACACGCACGATATACTAGTGATAATTGTTCAAGATTTGAGAATTAATACGAAAGTGTGGATTGGTTTTGGTAATTAGTATTGTAAAGTTGCTTGTTTTCTCTAAGGCCGATGGGATAATTTAGTTTCTGCAATATTGTTGGAGTCTAAGGCATTTAGATTTTATTTATTTCATTTCATTGCACTGTATAGCATGTAGTTTGTTTTGTGCTCGAGGACTAGCACGGTTTAAGTTTGGGGGATTTTGATAAGTGGATTTAATATACACGAATCGATATTCATTTCAAGTTTAAATTCGTAGTTATCTTTTTGTTTTGTGTTCGTTTTCACTTATTTCATGTCATTTTATGTGTAGGGTGGTTATGGATGCAAGTGGTGAAGAAAGACGGAGTTTTGGAGCAAAAGTGGAAAAATGCATGAAGTTGGAATTTTTCTTTAGCGAGCTAGCCATGCCGTGGCTAAAAGTCGAATCGAGAATCCTCACGGCTTTTGAAGACTGCTGCAACATGGATTATTAATGTTTTGTGAGGCGCCTGGACTCTAAATAAGGGGATCTCGACCAGAACAAGAGAGAGAGCTTAATTTGACGTTGGAAAACAACAATTCACACAACACAAGGAGTATAATTCAGAGACAAATTCGAGAATTCAAGTGCGAGCTTTGGAGGAGTAATTTGAAGAGATTATCGTGACGGTTGCAAATCTAGGCTATCTGAAGGGGTTTTCATATTCTTCTTCTCTTTAGTCTTTTATTTGTAATTGAAAGGATGTTTCCATTAGATTATTCAGTTTTTAATTCATTTGTTATGAACTAATTCGCTTATTAGACTTGTGATGGAGCCTTGGGTGAAACGATGATTCTATAACTTTGATTTCCAATTAAATAAAATATTTTTAGTTTATCTATGTTAATTCGAGTGTGAATTTATGAATTGCTTGATCAACAATTCCTCGTGAATTTGAATGGAATCGAGAGAGGATATTCAAATCTAGACCTAGTTAATATAGCATGTGTCATGAATTTTGTTAATAGCAGATTTTTTTGATAATTGTTAAGGTAGAGATATGCTTGACATCACATGTAATCGGATAGAGAACTTAAGCTTAAACCTTCTTTAATTGCAGTTCACATAGAGATATAGTGAGTTGGTTGATTTAGGTGTTTAACTTGTTTCTATCTTAATTATGGATTTAAGTTAATATGGCATTAGTGCATCGAGAGGTGGCTAGTATTACATTCGTGTTCTTGATTAATAAACTTGAATATTAAATTGAGTTAGAATAAAGGTTTGAAAATCAAAGTGAAGCTCAAGGTGAAATCATAAGTCTAATTCTCCATTAATTGTTTGAAATTCCGGATTTTGATATTAGTAATTGTTTTGCGATAGTTTATTTATTTATTAATTTAGTTTTTATAATTTTAAACCATTGATTTGAATAGTTTAATAGAATTAGGATTAATAAAAAATTGATAATTGTGAAGTTAAAATTCTTGCTAATTTGTCATCGTGGGAACGATACTTTATTCACTACTATATTACTTGTTGACCACGTACACTTGCGTGTTTTATGCGTATCAATTTTACCCAACATTATCTCATCCAACAAACTCTCTCTCAAATAACTTATTGGTTAGAGCAAATAAGCACTTTGAGCTTAACCTTTCATTGTTAGATTTCCAAAGCAAGAGAAGTAATCTTCAAAGGTAATGATCTTGTCTAATACATCTTCATCTCTATCATGGTAGGTTGATAAGAGAAGTGTAATCTAATGAACTTAGATGTTAAGAACATATAAGTATTGATTAAGAAATGGACTTAAGTCGAATAAAGTTATGATAAAGTAACTTAACCCTAAATAAGTTATTAACTTATGATGAACTTGTCATATAATGATCATATGAAAGTAGTATGATGGATAAGATGTGAAAACATTGGTGTAAGGACTTAATTCAATAATAAGTCCTAAGAAATGAAAAATGTAGTTATACATTGATTAAGTCATAAACTCATGAAGGATAAGTCAAAACTTAACTTGAAAATAAGTTGTTATAATAAGTAGGTTGACGTGACCATTTGATGTTTAGAATCTATTTAGAACCATGGTCATATCTTTAATATTGAAATTTTGCCGGAATTACACGATTGGACGATAATCGTCGAATTCGTGAAATTCTCGGAATGAGGGTCGTATTTTGTGTTTGAACTCGGAAACGTTAGTTTTCGATGGAGACAAGTCATATTTAGCATTATAGAGTTGCGGACTCGAAAATGACCGGATTCCGACTAAGAACGAAGAAACGAGCGTTGAACGTTCACGAACGTTTACCGTTTTTGTTAAAAATGGACTAATGGGTGAAATTTGAGCAAACGAAGTCGAATAGATAAAATTCTTGCACGAACGCATAAAGTACGTGATTTGTGAACCGTAGGCTCTTGAACGAGCCAATTCGGACTTATAACGAAGAAGTTATGAGTCCGGGAATCTCAATATTTGAAAAATCTGTCAAATATTTCTGTGACACAGAGTCGCAGCGCCAGCTTCTTGACCTAGACAATAGAGAATGTTTACAAGTTAAACATGAAGAGTAATTGATAAGCAATTAAATAAAGATCTTAATGAAACATTGTTAAGACATAATTAAGCCTTAAGTATGAACAGTTAGGGTTAAGTTAAATCAATTACATATGAACATAAGAATGACCTAACGGAAAGCCGGAACCAATAATAACAAATCTAATACGTAATTAGATTGAGAAGAAGGGTAAGATTCTTTAGGAACAATGTATGATCATTCATGACTTAATGTTCTATGTTATGTTATCATCTTCTGTAGAGACTTAAGGACCTAAAGTGCATGTGTTATAAACTGTAGCAGACGCTAAAGGCAAGTACTCTAACCCTTGTTCCAGTTCGATGTGGACAAGTCTTTGTGATTCATGTATTCATCGCATGAGTTAATGTCTGAGGAAGTCAAAGCCAACTATTTCGGCTAAACGTATGCTATGTTATTCTATCAAATGTTGATAAGGATTTACCAAACTAATATTGTTGTGGTTTTCAAAAGTATACTGAGAATGCTTAAAGTGTTTTGTCGTCAAACGACAGGCACGTGAGGTTGCCACAACTTAAACGTATACACGTTTAATGAATGTAGTGTTGATCAACATAGAATACTATAGGTTGATCACCTAAACGTGCTCGTAAGCTATGTCGAACTTACGGACTTCGTACCGGGATGTCCTTTTCAAAGTAATTATGAAATGCTTACGGTTTTGAACCGGAATTGATGTTTTATTGAATATTTTCGTTGTAAAACGTTTTGAATGAAAAGAAGTGCTATTTTGAATTATCGATAGTACTTCGTAACTATTGTTCAGTTATTGAAGATATACGATTCCTATGTTTTAAGCATGCTATTTTCCTAGAATTGTTGTACTTACTGAGCTAGTTAGGCTCATTCTTTCTTGAACCATATGAATGCAGCTAAGACCGAACGGACCGATGGATCCGATAAGGATAAAGGGAAGGCAAAGGCGAACCCGTAGACTACATATGTAATAGTATAGGTTTTGTAAGAATAATACTAATATTATGATAAAGACAATTGTATTGGTTGTAAAGAACCTGGGGAATGTAAATATCCTTTATATATATATATAAGACATATCCGTTCTTTTGAGGCATTTCAATTGAATGTTTATGTTAACTGTAGCATCGTGTAGCACCATCTGTCGGGTTGGAAGATACCCGGATTTGGGGGCGTCACAGGTTGGTATCAAAGCATTAGGTTATAAAACTTAAGGAGGGGAAATAAAACCTTAAGACATAACCTTAAGAAAAGTCAAAGAATAAAAGATGGAAATTAACCTTATAAAAATGCATTATATATGTTATGTGTTTTATTATTCTACAAACATGTACTAATCAAACTTTTGTGTTGTTGTAGATGTCAAGAGAAAATAGAGACGTACAGGTAGTCAGTGATGAGTCGGTTAATCAGGTAGAGATTATATCGAGTCCCATAGCGGCAGATCCCGAGATAGTGTTGGTTGAGTCTGGAGACTCAGAAAGTTTAGATCTCATGTCAGTGTTTGATGGCATGATAGAAGAAGAAGTGGAAGTAGTGTCCTTCTGTGACACCCCCAAATCTGGGTACTTCGATTCCACGGGATTTGGTGTTCACTGTACAAATATCATCTATTTATCTACCCATAATAAATGCAAGCCATGCAATAGATAGAATAAAAATCTTCCCCTTAAGGGTTACAACATCCGAATAATAATAATACAATCCCAGGTTAAACTAACCTTAAACATTTGTGTGGAATCATAAACAAATAAGTCTTAAACAACATTATTAACTCAAGTCTTAAGCATAAATACATCATCTAATAAAAATAACAAGTCTCCATCACTTGCTAACTTTGCCCTTGCCTTTACTAGTGGAAGGTTCATCTGTTCTTTCGTTCTTAACTGCAATGTTATTATTATGCAAAAGTGAGCACTATTGCCCACAAGTATAATAATGAAATAACAGTATAATAACATGCGAGTAAATCAAAGACATCGAAATAAAAGCTCAACTTTTGAATCAAGAATGAATAACAAGAATCAAAAGAATTCTGAGGGTCATAAGACCTTGAACTATGTCCTAGGTTATCAAGGGTTATACTTGAAACCTTTAATATCATAAAGACTATGGACCTTTCTAGTCGCATTTTAGGGGATCAACCCTTAGTACCATCTTGTGCACAATATCTTAACGCTAACGCATAAGTAAATCCCTTTGCAGGGTTGTTCATCTCAGTTTGACATTCGAGTCCGCACCAAAGGAAGTTTGGTTTGGATAATTCAATAAGGGTTCTAAAATTTAGAACATTCATCAACTAAGGACTAGTTGAATCAATAAAGTTCACTAGTCTAATAAGGTTCAACAATAATGATATTCGATTTGAATAATAATCTCAAGAAGTATACAATAAAACAATTATTGTATAACTGAATCATGCTTTGAAAAGATAATAAATCTTTAATATAACAATTGAACTTGAATAATAGTAACGATAATTTACTCGAGGTAACTAATAACTTAAACAATAATGACAAGTAGGGTTAGGAAACTTGCCTCGTGCGTAGGCTAAACAATTACTACTTCTGTTCATCACAAATCCTACACACATACCATATGTATTCACGACATTCATTAGCTACATTTTAACTTAATTATTTAATATAAACTCCACTTTATTTAACAAATCATTACCCTTCTAATTTAATTACTTAATTAAATTAGAATATTTTCATTCTCTTACTTATTATCACACTCGAATAAATTATTTCATAATAATTTCCATCGAATATTTATTTTATTCCATAAATATTTCAATTAAAATATTTAATTTATTTTATAAATATTTTAATAATAATTTTTATCGAATATTTATTTTATTCCATAATATCTCAATTAAAATATTTAATTTATTTTATAAATATTTTAATAATAATTTTCATCGAATATTTATTTTATTCCATAAATATCTCAATTAAAATATTTAATTTAGTTTATAAATATTTTAATAATAATTTTGCATCAAATATTTATTTTATTCCATAAATATCTCAATTAAAATATTTAATTTATTTTATAAATATTTTAATAATAATTTTCATCAAATATTTATTTATTTATTTTATTTTATTTATTTATTTATTTCAAGTAAAGGCGGGTAGGTAATTTAGTTTATAACATGCATGGCAAGCTAAAGTTACCTGTGCTCATTTTCTCATAGTCATAGATTCTGCGATTCATTGAACATAACAAGGCCAAATTAGGCCAAAAATCAATCAAGGTGTAAAATTATACATGAATATGGCCATAACTTCCAATTAGTTATTTTACACGAATTTAGACTTACCCAATCATTGTAATACATATATAATCATTACTTAACCCATCTAGCATGATTTTTACAAATTACAACACATAATTTGCAAAATCAACACATTTACTTCCACTATTCTTGATGTTCTTGAAGGTTTTGAACATAAAACATAATTTCAACACTATGGATTCATTATAACACCAATCCGCTTCAATTAAAGTTTGGTCTCTTCATATTAACATGCATAATAATATACGAGTATAAATTTTTAGGGATAATATATGATCAACACATGAAATATCACGTATAAGACCATATAGCCAAAAACCCAAACTCAGTAAATTTTTGAAATAACAATTCATCGTATTATGAAACAGATGATATAGTTTGTGAAATATATATAATTAAATACAATATGGTAACATTTAACACATATACAACACATAATCCATACCCTTTATAAATACAGAGACTTTACAGAAAACTTGAAAGCCATTTTCATAAAACTTAAACAATATAACTTTAAAAATTTTGGAAGGAGGAGATTACCCTGAGTGTAAGGTATAGATTAGAAGACTCAGATGTTTTCTTAAATTCTCCTCTTTCAATCTCTTTCACAGTATCTTAATTCTCTCTGACAGTTCTCAAACTCTCTCTCTGAATTTCTCTCTGTGATGTGTTATCAGACTTGGTAAAATAAGAAATAATGAGAAGACGCATATAAGAAAAGAACTGACGCACTGAGTGGTCAGTTAACCCAAAAATGGGCAACTTCTTCCAACTCCCCATAGGGCCTTATTTGGCTTAGCAAGAATATATTACAAAACCACTTAATTTAATAAAATCTCTACAATATAGTTTAATTCATGTCACACCCAATTATACAATAGCTCAATTATATTATTTAATTTAATATAAACTAATTATAATAATTTCTCATAAATTCACATAGTCACATAATTAATTTTCTCATTAATTAATTATATCCAATTACTAAATCTTCAATTAATTATTACATTAATTAAATAACATTAGGCTTATTAAATATTTCATTTAATTCAATAAGCTCATATAATTACATAATAAGCTCACATAATTACATACTTGAATAATAAAATTCTCCACATTAATTTAATAAATGTAACACATATAATTAAATTAATCTACCACAATTTCATCAATTAATATTTAATCTAATAATTAATTCATCGAAAAATATTTATTCAATTCAATAAATATTAAATTTAATTACAAAAATCTCGTTCAAGACACCTTGAACCCAAAGAGGCTATATAGCGTGGAGATGGCTCAAGAAGTCAATGATGTCATTATTCATGTCAAGAATAGATAGGAACATCCACTCTTCGCCGGGAGGTTAAGGAGCCAAGGCGAGCTCAAGTCATTATAGAGGATAAGACGGATGTGGAGTCCATGTGGGAGCAGGAACATGATGAAAGGGTTTTGGCCAAGGACAAGGTCCATGGGTTGAAACAGGAGGCCTTTGAGCTCAAGGAGGAGCTAAAGACCAAGAAGCAGAAGATAGGGAGAATTTCCTATATCTATAAGAATTCTCATGAGGATTTCTAGTTGCAGGTAGTTGGTTATCCCGTAGAGACAGGGCAGACGCGACATACTATCAGCCGTGATATTATTGTCGGTCTTGCCAAGGCGGATTTTGAGAATGCCTTAAGGCAAATGTAATCTAGTAGTGGCTAGAGTAGTTAGATATGTACATATTTTTGTATCTAGTAGCGACGTAAAACCCTCTTTTGTATAATCAAGGGTAGTCTTTTGTAAATCCCAATTTTTGGAAAGCAATTGTGGGAAAGTAATGTATTCAGCTTAGGCTGGGTGATGTAACCGATGTAGTATTATACTACAATGAATTAATATAAGTTTCTTTTTCTGAAAAATGTTGAATAATGAATGTTTAAGTTATTGTTTAACATTGAATAATAACTAACTGGCAAGAAAGGAATAATAAAATATGTGTTTATTGTAACAGCAAAATGCCGCCAAGAAGAGTACCACGTAACCAAGGTGCGAAAACAAATCAACCGGAGAGAGGTCCGGTTAACCCCATGCAGGAATTTTTGAACCTTTTAACCGCAACGTTTAATCAAACTGGGGCTAATAACCCCATAAATCCTGGTGTAGTACGAGCTACTACATTCAAGGACTTTAAGAGTGTGGGTCCTCCGGAGTTCAAAGGAACTACGGACCTTATCGAAGCCCAAACGTGGGTGAAGGAGATCGAGAAGGCATTTGTGATAGCAAATGTCGACGAGGCCCAAAAGGTTGCCTTTGCAACCTACATGATGAAGGGAGAGGCCAACTTTTGGTGGGAGGCCAATCAAAGTAGGAATAGATGTGATAACGTGGGTGAGGTTCAAGGAAATATTTTACGAGAACTATTTTCCCACGAGCATGCAGGGAAGGATGGAGATGCGGTTTCTGGAGTTAAAGCAAGGCGACATGACGGTTCCCCAATATGCCGCCAAGTTTAATGAACTGGCAAGGTTTGTTCCACATCAAGTAGATACTGAGATGAGGAAGGCTCGACGGTTCGAGTAGGGATTGAAACCCTGGCTCTATAACCATATCTCTATGTTCCAAAGTACTTCCTTTGAAATCATTTTAGAGAAGGCAATAATTGCCGAAGGTGGTAGTGAGGCTTTGAGCCAATACCACAAGGATAAGAAAATCAAGGGGAAGGTGGACGGGGGAGTAAAGAACGAGGGTGCCAGCGGGAGTGGCGAAGGTTATAAGAGGAAGGTAGTTAGCTCTAGGAATACCAAAGTGAAACAGGGAGACCCGGAGAGGAGGATGGAGGCCTGGAAAACCTGTGGGAAGACTCATTTAGGAGTCTGTCTCAAGGGTAAGGTCGTGTGCTATAACTGTGGACAGGAGGGGCATATTGCACCAAACTGTCCAAGTCCGAAGAAGAACCATGGATGCTTTGTATGTGGGTCAACTGACCACATGGCAAAGAAATGCCCAAAGAAGGGGACAGACGGGAATAGGGGCACCAATAGTGGTAAATTAACTATTGGGGGTCCAGCGTAGCCGGGTAGGCCAATGACCCGTACCTTTAATATGACCGTCCAAGAAGCAATGGCCTCAGGGGACGTAGTCGCAGGTATTATTCTGATCAACGACTTAAATGCATACGTACTATTTGACTCGGGTGCTACTTGTTCATTTATCGCATGTGATTTTGCTAGACGATTAGGATTACTTCCCAAAAATTTGCCTATACCTTTAAATATTAAGGTAGAAAATTAAGAGATAATTCATATTGAAGATATTCATAGGAGTTGTTGCGTAGACATTCGAGGTTGTCAATTATCGGTAGATCTGATACTGATAAAGTTAGGAGAATTCGACGTAATTCTTGGAATGGATTGGTTGATAAATCATGGAGAAATAATACATTGTCAAAAGAAATGCGTAAATATTAAAACATTAAAACAATCTCATGTGATATTTTACGGTAATAAATTGTCGGGACGTTCGTGTTGTCTTTCTATGACACAAACTAGGAAATTATTGAGGAAGGGGTATGTAGGCTACTTGTGCCATGTGGTTGATACCCAGAGAGTTGGAGCGACCATGGAACAAATACCTATAGTGAGTGAGTTCATAGACGTATTTCCAAGTGAGTTACCAGGTCTTCCACTGGATAGGGAGACCGAGTTTGTAATAGATATTGTGTCAGGAGCGGCACCAGTTTCCAGGGCACCGTATCGTATGGCGCCAGTGGAGATGAAGGAGTTGATGGTGCAGTTGCAAGAATTGTTGGACAAGAAGTATATTCAACTGAGTGTTTCGCCATGGAGAGCACCGGTACTGTTTGTTAAGAAGAAGGATGGATCGTTAAGACTTTGTATCGACTACCGAGAGTTGAACAAGTTAACGATAAAGAATAAGTATCCATTGCCCAGGATCGATGATCTTTTTGATCAGTTTAAAGGTGAAAAATATTTTTCCAAAATAGATTTGAGGACGGGGTATCATCAGCTGAAGGTTAGAAATGAAGACGTACCAAAGACGACATTCAGGACTCGTTATGGTCATTACGAGTTTCTGGTAATGTCATTTGGGTTGACTAATGCACCAGCTGTATTTATGGATATGATGAACAAAGTATTCAAACAATATTTGGAAAAGTTCGTTGTGGTGTTTATTGATGATATTCTAGTCTACTCTAAGACGCCAGAAGATCATGCTGAATACCTAAAAATAGTATTGGAGACATTAAGGAAGGAGAAGCTATATGCGAAGTTCACTAAGTGTGAATTTTGGTTAGAGAGGGTACAGTTTTTAGGTCATGTCATTGACCACGAGGGGATTTCAGTAGATCCAGCGAAGGTGAAAGCCGTGATGAATTGGGAACAACCGAAAACACCGACGAAGGTGCGGAGTTTCCTAGGGTTAGCAGGTTACTATCGGAGATTTATTCAGGATTTTTCAAAGATAGCTACTCTGTTGACTAACTTGACGAGGAAGACGGTGAAGTACGTATGGACTGAGAAATGTGAAGACAGTTTTCAAGAACTGAAGAAGAGGTTGAGTGAAGCACTGTTTTGTCGTTACCCGATGACACGCATGAAATTTAAGTGGTTTATAGCGATGCTTCGCATAAAGGATCTGGGTTGCGTGCTCATGCAAAGATGGCAAGGACATTGCGTATGCATCTAAGCAGTTGAAGGATTATGAGAAAGTTTACCCTACTCATGATCTGGAACTAGCCGCAGTGGTGTTTGCCTTAAAGATATGGTGACATTATCTTTATGGGGAAAAGTGTGAGATATACACGGACCACAAGAGTCTAAAATATATCTTCACACAGAAGGAGTTGAATATGAGATAGAGGAAATGGCTGGAGTTGATAAAGGATTACGACTGTGAAATCCTGTATCACCCTGGAAAAGCCAATGTAGTAGCCAACGCCTTGAGTAGAAAGGGTAGGGAGAAGTTGTCTATGTTAACGGCTCAAACTGAGTTAATAACAGAGATGGCTAGGATGGAGTTGGAGGTGAAGTTGCGAAGTTAGGCGGAGCAGAGACTTTTTGCGACGGAGATACAATCTACCATCGTAGAGAGAGTCAAGGAGCTGCACCTCAAAACTGTTGAGTGTGACCAGATGAAGGAGCAGTTAACCACTAAAAAAGATATTAAGTTTAGTCTTGATAATGAGGGATTATTAAGATTTGAAGGAAGAATTTGGGTTCCGAATGAGACGAAATTAAAGGAGCAAGTTTTGCAAGAGGCTCACAGTTCGAGGTACTCGATTCATCCTGGTAGTACTAAGATGTATCAAGACCTTCGACAGAGTTTTTGGTGGCCGAATATGAAGAGAGAAATAGCCGAGTATCTGAGTAAGTGCTTGACTTGTCAAAGAGTAGCCGAACATCAACGACCAAGTGGCTTGTTACAGTCATTGGAGATTCCGGAGTGGAAATGGGAGCATATCACGATGGACTTTGTGGTGGGACTTCCGACTACTCAGAAAGGGTATGATGCGATTTGGGTAATAATGGACCGGTTGACAAAGTCAGCTCACTTTTTGCCAATTCGGGTCAAGTATAACTTAGGCCAATTAGCGAAACTTTATGTTAAGGGAATCATTTCCAGACATGGAGTACCAGTTTTGATTGTGTCAGATCATGACCCACGATTCACATCGAACTTTTGGAGAAGTCTTCAAGAGCAGTTGGGGACGCAGTTGAAGTTGAGTACGGCATATCATCCACAAATCGATGGACAAAGGGAGAGAACAATTCATACGTTAGAAGATATGTTGAGATCTTACGTTATGGATTTCCAAGGGTAGTTGGAATGATCATCTGCCATTAGTAGAGTTTGCGTATAACAACAGTTATCATGCAAGCATAGGTATGCCGCCTTATGAAGCTTTATATGGGAGAAAGTGTCGAACACCATTGTATTGGGATGAAGTGGGAGAACGCCGAATGCTAGGACCAGACTTGGTGCAACAAATAGCGGATGTCGTGAAGTTGATACGGATGCGTCTCGTAGCAGCTCAAGACAGACAAAGGAAGTTTACAGATTTACATTGAGTAAATAGGGAGTTCGAAGTAGGCTCGTACGTATTTCTAAAGGTATCTCCTTGGAAAGGAAAGATACGCTTTGGAAAAAAGGGAAAGTTAAGTCCCAGGTTTATAGGACCTTTCGAGATATTTGAAAAAGTGGGAGAGGTAGCTTACGTGGTAGCATTACCTCCAGACTTAGAACGAATACATAACGTGTTTCATGTCTCTGTATTACGACCCTATAAGCCTGATTACAAACACGTAATAGAGTATGAGCCGATCCATATCTAGAAGGGCTTAACCTATGAGGAAATTCCAATTCAAATCATTGATCGGAAAGAGCAAGTCCTACGAAACAAAGTTATACCGTCTGTAAATGTGTTATGGAAGAACCACGATGTCGAAGAAGCAACGTGGGAACTTGAAGAAAAGATGAAAAAGAATTACCCTCAATTATTTGTGTAATTTTTTTTTTTGAGATTCTGGGGACAGAATCCTTATAAGGGGGAGAGAGTGTAACGCCCCAGAAAATCGAACATTTTGTAAATACAATTCTAATGAATAAAATAATATTAATTATTATTCTTATGTGTTAATAAGATGTATGGCGTGTCGGAATATCGTAGTATTCGAACCACGTGAGAGAATTAAAGTGTTTGAAATTCCAAGACAAAAATAAAAGTTTTTCGAGAAAGTTTACGAAAAATACTATTCACCGTTTATCGCTCGGGAATTATTTTTGAACTTCCGGGAAATAAGTAACGTTATAATATCGAGGCAAGAGGGATTATGTAATAATAATCTAAGTATGGAAAATGTAATGTTTCGCACGCGGACTTAATTTGAGAATTTGTAGAATAAAAATCTAATGAAATGGAATGGTGAATATTGTATAAAGAGCAAGTCCAATGAGAATAAGATGTAAACCTATGTGGGATTAATATTAAGCCTAAGTATTATTTATTGGAGCCCAAACTAATTGATGTAAGCCCACAAGGATAATCTAATTAGTTAAATCTAAGCCTAAAGGATGATCCAATGGGTAAAGCAAGATCCATGGGGCAACCCATGGGTGAATTGATGGGCAAGAACCTTGTGTGATGAGCAAATACTTTATGTGATAACCACGTATATTGTGTAGAGAGCAAGATTACTTAGTGAGCAAGATAGGAATAGTAAGGAGGTTAGTTAAGGAGGTGGATGTCTTAATGACTTTAATACCGTAACCTTAGCTCTTCTATAAATAGCTAGCTTAATTTTCATTTGTTGCTTGTTATCTCATCCAACAAACTCTCTCTCAAACAACTTTTTGGTTAGAGGAAATAAGCACTTTGAGCTTAACCTTTCATTGTTAGATTTCCAATGTAAGACCCAAACTTTTTATAAAAAAATTTAATTTCTTAATTATTATTTTGAAATAGTAAGGGGTTGATTTGATTAATGTGGTTAGTTATGTGTAAAATGCGCAAATATTTCAAATAAGCAAGTAGTTATAAAATACTCATTGTTGTCGAAGAAGAATATTCGTTTGGTCGTGGGAATATTCTTGTTTGTGGAGAATATTAAATGCAATGACGACGCACCTTATGTGGGCCCCATAACGAGCGATTGGATGATTGGATGAAGAAAGCGACAAGTTTAAGTTGTTTACAAATAATGGCGTAGTTATTCACAAGTTAATCTTTGTTGGAATACCGTGGTTAAAATCTGATGTCTGGCGTTGTTGCCAAGATGACACCAGCGGTATTGCACCAATTATTGATTCTTACGTGAGAAGGGACTACTCAATAATTGTTACGATAATTCTTGCTCAATATTTTATTTTATTGATTCAATAATTGTTTGCGTTAATTTTTATATTATTCTTGTTTCAATAATTGTCACTACACATTATTTTCCATTATCGAAGCAATAATTCATATTATCCTAATAATATTATTAGAAAACATTATTGACAATGTCTAAAAGTTACATCTAAGGAGAGGTTTGGTCACCTAATTGCTTGCCAATGAGGAGAGATCCTTATTGGAAAGCCCCTCTCTCTGAGGAAACTACACAGTTGCCAAGATCTTATGATTCTGTAATATTATTTGTGAATAATTAATTATTGATTTATATGATGAGAAAATATTGATTTTATGTGGATATAGATGGAGAAAATTTTTAAAGTGACAATTGTTAAAAATTGATATTTTATCTTTTACGATAAAATAATATTTTATTATATTATTATAATATAATAATGGTGATATTTTTACAATGAATGTGGGATATATGAGTATATGAGGAGGAAGAGTATTTTTGTTGTAAAAGTTGTTTAAAACATGTTAAACATGTTGGTGGACCCATTTCTTATTGAAAATTTGATTATAGCACGTAAAATCGTCCAGTATGTGGATTTGGTCAATTTACATTTGGAATTTGGAAAAACATTCTTACGCAAAGTTGTAGAGAATTGAATTAGTCATGATTCAATTTTTTACGATAAAAGGGCTATTTATTATGAATTATTGAAGTTCCAAAGCTCAGAAATAATTAATTTTTGAAGTTTTAAATATTTTTTTAATAAAAAATGTTTTTTATATGTTGTGAGCCTCATTAATCACATGTTAAGTTCTTTGAATCGAAGTCTAAGGTTGGCATAGAAAATTTTATTTATATAATATTATTATATTAAATTTTCTGCTTTGGTGTTCTAAGCAATTTCCTATAAATAGGGTGCTTAGGTTAGAATTGAAAATCACACCAGAAACTGAAATCTTCTCTCTCTTTCTCTCTCTATAATATCGAGCGTATTTTGTGAGTATTTTAGTACTTTGAGTATTGTTATACGGTGCAAGTTCTTTCAGCACTATATCCAGTATTCCAGTCAGAAGTACTATTCTTTCTGAGGTAAGGGATGTTATTTTATTCGAAAATGATATTATTTCTTTAATATCATTATGCCGAAATATTGGTTGGAAATTTTTATCAAATTTAAAACTTTTTCATGTCGGGGTTACTATTCATGAGTTACTATTCATGAGTTACTATTCACGAGTACTATTCACGAAGCATGATAATTTTTTTTGTGAAATTTCTATCTTTTGGTGTCAAAGTTACTATTCACGTATACGACACTATTCACGTGACTCAAGACTATTCACGAATCATTTACACTATTCACGTAAAAATTAAATTTTCTTTTATGTGTCCAAGATTGTCTCATTATAGTTCTATCTTTGATTGGATCTATGTTTTGGTCTTCATTCTTGAATTGTACTCCACTCGGTTATTTATGAAGTATTTTTGAACTTGGGTTATTTAAAGCAATGAATCCCTAATATTTGTTCTTTTGTTTCACTTGATTCGTTTCCTTTAAAATATTTTCATCATCCTCGGTCCTAAATGATGATATTACTTGAATATCTTTGGCACAGAGTGCAAAGATGAATGATTTTATGATGAATATCTTTGGCCGTGTAGTGCAAAGATGAAGCGGTGTTTAGATGAACATGACCAACTGATGAATATCTTTGGCCTGTAGTGCAAAGATGAATAATTTTATGATGAATATCTTTGGCCCGTAGTGCAAAGATGAACATGTGTTTAGATGAACATGACCAACTGATGAATATCTTTGGCCCGTAGTGCAAAGATGAACAGGTGTTGAGATGAACATGACCAACAGATGAATATCTTTGGCCTGTAGTGCAAAGATGACTATTTGATTTATGATGTATATTGATTGATGTTACAAGGATAAAATATCGATGATGGACTTTTAAATTCATAGATGATAGTAGATTTCATTCTCTACTTAACTCTTCTAATGAATTGTTGTTTCATTGCGATTGTTGATCTAAAACTTGTTGTCTATTGTATTCTATCAGATTTTTCCCTGTTGAAGACTAAGGATAATTTGTTGTACATTATCTTAGTCATAATATTCTTTACTGGGCTAGTTGAGCTCACCCTTTTCCTTTTTGTTCCATTTTTCTTTTCAGGAGGCGAGAATATAGTGGGAACTAGTCGGGGTGTGGAGTAATGGTTCAAGACAGTTGTTTTAGTAGTCCTCACTATTTTGTAAAATAGTGTATCAATAATTGTAATGAGGACTTATTTGAGTGTGGATATTGTCTAGAAGACAATATTTGTATTTAAACTCACAGTTTATGTGTTGTCGTATTTTGCACGATAATTGTATTAATGAAGTTGTAGTTGTTTCTGTACCATGTATTTGGCGACTCAGAATGGGTGTTGTAAACCTATTTTGGGGGCATCACAGTTGGTATCAGAGCTTAGGGATATGATCTATGGCGGATATCGGGGAATAGAACTAGGAGGGGAGAGACGAGTAAATCCTTCGCTAGTGTGTCCTACCTAAGCTTATTTGTTGGTCGGTCATAATATAGGGGTATTATGTGATTTGTTAATTTGTTTAATTAACCCTTGTTTTATGGCGATGTTTAAGAATGTCAATCGAGAATGTTAATAAAGGAGTAAATGAGACCGTGGAGACACCTGTACTCACCAACGAGGAGAACGTGCAACAGGCTGGCAATGTTCCTCCTGTGAACAACACCACTGAGCAGATGACGAACGATGGTATGTTTAGGAACTTTCTAGAATTCATGCAAAACCAAACGAGAAAGACTACTGTTCAAAATGCAGGTGGAAACACTGGCAACTCACGGATGGTCACCGCTAAGCAGTTCAAGGAGTTATGATACGAAATTTTTTTGGAAAGCGGAACCACTTACGGCGAGACGTGGATAAAGCGTATCACTAAGATATTTGATGTCTTGGGATGCTCGGGGGAGCAAAGGTTCCTTTTGCCACTTTCATGTTACGAGGAGAGGCGATTATTGGTGGGAATCAGTAAAGCGTACTCGACTTCACCGTGACCGAAGATGTCTTGGGAGAAGTTCCAAGAATTGTTCAACGACAAGTACTTTCCGAAAGTATTCGTCACATGAAGGAGGTAGAGTTCATCAAGTTTGAGCAAAACAATATGAACGATGTCGCAAAGACAAAGCTAAGTTTACCGAAGTTGTCCCAATTTGCATCCCATTTGGTTGATAATGAGGATAGAATGACGCGAATGTTTCTGCGAGGATTGAAACCCAAAATACGTCAATACCTCATTTCTCACAAACTTTGTTTATATTCGATATGTTGTGAATAGGGCTCGAGTTATTGGGCGCGATAATGAGTCGGCTCAATGAAGAATAATGACCAACAACTTCGATGGTAATCGATATCGGTGGCAACCGGCCATCTAACAATGATAACCATCGTGGAGGAAATTATCATGCCAGAAATGGTAACCACTTTGGTGGTAATCATGGCCAAGATAATAGAAGAAATAACTCAAGTGGAAATTTCAAGAAGAGAAGATTTAACAATGACGGAAGACGTCGGCACCAACACATCAACCAACGAATTTTAGAGGAGGAGAAAGACCACCGCTTAGATCTCTTACAGATCACGGAGAAGAGGGACACATAAGTCCAAACTGCTCACAACCTTCCAAGGTATGTTATAATTGTGGAAAAAGAAGGTCATATCGCCGAGATTGTATGGTAGCGAAACCCAATCCAATGAGGATAGTGACTCAAAAGGTCATCCCGAAAAAAAGTCAAAGTCAATCGGTTCCTGGAAGAGCGTTTTTCGTGGATCGGTCGAATGCGAGGAACCCGAACGGTTAGCACGCAGGTTAGTTAATTATAAATTCTTCTAAGTTTAAACCTTATCGGATATCGATTCTACCCATTCATTTATCTCTCCTGCTTATACTCAACGCTTAAACTTGACTCAGGAGAAAATTAGACTTTGACTTATCTGTTGAAACTCCGTTATGAGAAACTTTCGTTACATCCACTGTTTATAAATCTTGTTTAATCCAAGTTGGCACCATCACATTACCTGTTGACCTTATTTCTTTAAAGATATTTGTTTTTGATGTTATTTTGGGGATTGATTGATTAACTACTCATCATGCCAAAATTGATTACTTTCGTAAGGTTATTAGTTTTCATATTCCTAAGCAACCTGTTATTCGAATTCAAGAAACCACCAAACCATTGAAGTCAAACACTTTCATATCAAGCCATAAAGTCATTCGTTTATTGAAAAACGGATGTCAAGTTTTCTTAACCCATGTTATGGACTTAAACAAAAATACGTCAGATTTGAATGATATTTCTATTGTTAGTAAATTTCCTGACGTATTTCCTAAAAAATTTCATGGCCTACTCCCAGAGCGTGATATTGAATTTTGTATCGACTTTGAACCCGGTACAAAACCCATTTCTAAAATCTCATGTCTCCTATTGAACTTCAGGAGTTAAAAATTCAACTGTAGAAGTTTGTACCCGAGCCTTTATCTGGTGACTTCCTTTGTGGAATGCACCGAAGCCAGACTCTCCGTATGGGGACGCCATATTTATGTGATAGTAAACTGATAGGTACCATTATGACATGCTATCCAAGATTGGGATATGAGTCACAGTTGAGAGCAACCTAAGTCAGTAATCGAAATAAGTAGCTTTCTAGGCTTAGCTGGTTACTATCGGAGATTCGTGGAAGAATTTTATCGAATCGATACTCTATTAACTCAGCTGACTCAAAAAGATACAAAATTCGAATGAAGCAAAGAATATAGAACTCAACATGCGGCAACGACGTTGGCTCGAGCTGTTGAAAGATTACGACCATACCATTCAATACCATCCTAGAAAAAAAAATGAACATGGTAGCTGACGCGTTAAGTAAAAGATCATATAAGTTTACGAGTGCGATATTGTTAACACAAAGACCCATTTCGTACGACTTACAGAAGATGGAGATAGAGTTAAAGATTCCAAGAATCTGCGTGAAGATAACGAATATACGATTAAAATCGACTTTAATCGATAAAGTTAAAACCGCTCAAGCTACACACTAGAGCTGATGAATATAAAGAAGAAGATGCAAGAAGACATTATTCTAGAAGTAAGAGTTGATGAAGAAAAGAAATCTCAACCTTTGATTTATTAGTCCATTTGAAATCCTCGATTGAATAGGAACTGTGGCCTATAGACTTGTTTTACCGCCAAGTATGACGCGTGTTCATAACATTTTTTGCGTTTCGATGTTACGTAAATATGTGGACGACCCGAACCACATTATTGAGTTAGAACCGGACGAGATAGCCGAAGACTTAACGTATGAAGAGGTACCGGTCAAGATCTTGGATAGGAAAGAGCATATCCTACGCACGTCAATTTCGAGGACGAAATTTCATAAGGAGGGGAGGTTGTAAGACCCCAACTTTTTATAAATAAAATTTAATTTCTCTAATTATTATTTTGAAATAGTAAGGGGTTGATTTGATTAATGTGGTTAGTTATGTGTAAAATGCACAAATATTTCAAATAAGCAAGTAGTTATAAAATACTCATTGTTGTCGAAGAATATTCGTTTGGTCGTGGAATATTCTTGCTGTCGGAGAATATTCGTACGACGACTCAGCCTTGTGTGGGCCCCATAACGGAAAGCGATTGGATGACGAAAACGACAAGTATAAGTTATTTACAAATAACGGCGTAGTTGTTACCGTTAATACTATTGGAATACCCGGTGGTTAAAACATAGTAATACGCGTTGTTGCACAGTAGCACATGGTATTGCACCAATTATTGATTCTTACGTAAAAAGGCACTACTCAATAATTGTTACAGTAATTACTGTTCAGTATTTTATTTTATTGATTCAATAATTATCGCGTTGATTTTTATATTACCGTTGTTTCAATAATTGTCACTACTGAAGATTTTCCATTATCGAAGCAATAATTCATATTATCCTAATATTATTAGAAAACATTATTGATAATGTCTAGAAAGTTCGCCTAAGGAGAGGTTTGGTCACCTAATTGCGGCGCCAAGAAGAGAGAGATCCTTATTGAAAGCTCCCTCTTTCTCGAACTACCGTGGTTGCAAGATCTTATGATTCTGTAATATTATTTGTGAATAATTAATTATTGATTTATATGATGAGAAAAATATTGATTTTATGTGGATATAGATGGAGAAAATTTTTAAAGTGACAATTGTTAAAAATTGATATTTTATCTTTTCTGATAAAATAATATTTTATTATATTATTATAATATAATAATGGTGATATTTTTACAATGAATGTGGGATATATGAGTATATGAGGAGGAAGTATTTTTGTTGCAAAAGTTGTTTAAAACATGTTAAACATGTTGGTGGACCCATTTTTTGACCGAAATTTGATTATAGCACATAAAATCGCTCTCAGATGTGGATTTCTTTCAATTTTTGTTTGGAATTTGGAAAACCTTTCTTCTGCAAAATTGTAGAGAATTGAATTTCCTATAAAAATTCGCGAGATTCGAATTTTCTGATAAAAGGACTATTTATTATGAATTATTGAAGTTATGAAGCTCCGAAATAATTAATTTTTGAGGTTTTAAATATTTTTTTAATAAAAAACATCTTTTATATGTTGTGAGCCTCATTAATCACATGCTAAGTTGCTGAATTCAGAAGTCTAAGGTTGGCATAGAAAATTTTATTTATATAATATTATTATATTAAATTTTCTGCTTTGGTGTTCTAAGCAATTTCCTATAAATAGGGTGCTTAGGTTAGAATTGAAAATCACACCAGAAACTGAAATCTTCTCTCTCTTTCTCTCTCTATAATATCGAGCGTATTTTGTGAGTATTTTAGTACTTTGAGTATTGTTATACGGTGCAAGTTCTTTCAGCACTATATCCAGTATTCCAGTCAGAAGTACTATTCTTTCTGAGGTAAGGGATGTTATTTTATTCGAAAATGATATTATTTCTTCAATATCATTATGCCAAAATATTGGTTGGAAATTTTTATCAAATTTGAAACTTTTTTATGTCGGGGTTACTATTCATGAGTTACTATTCACGAGTTACTATTTATGAGTTACTATTCATGAGTTAATATTCACGAGTTACTATTCATGAGTACTATTCACGAAGCATGATGATTTTTTTGCGAAATTTCTATCCTTTGGTGTCGGAGCTACTATTCACGTATACGGCACTATTCACGTATACAGCACTATTCACGAATACGACAGTATTCACAGAAAAATTAAATTTTCTTTTATGTGTCCAAGATTGTCTGTTATAGTTCCTATCTTTGATTGGATCTATGTTTTGGTCTTCATTCTTGAATTTTACTCCACTCTGGTTATTTATGAAGTATTTTTGAACTAGGATTATTTAAAGTACGAATCCCTAATATTTGTTCTTTTGTTTCACTTGATTCGTTTCCTTTAAAATATTTTTCATCATCCTCAGTCCTAAATGATGATATTACTGAATATCTTTGGCCTGTAGTGCAAAGATGAATGATTTTATGATGAATATCTTTGGCCCGTAGTGCAAAGATGAGCAGGTGTTTAGATGAACATGACCAACTGATGAATATCTTTGGCCTGTAGTGCAAAGATGAATGATTTTATGATGAATATCTTTGGCCCGTAGTGCAAAGATGAACATGTGTTTAGATGAACATGACGACCTGATGAATATCTTTGGCCCGTAGTGCAAAGATGAACAGGTGTTGAGATGAACATGACCAACAGATGAATATCTTTGGCCTGTAGTGCAAAGATGACTATTTGATTTATGATGTATATTGATTGATGTTATAGAGATATAATATCGATGATGGACTTTTAAATTCATAGATAATAGTAGATTTCATTCTCTAGTTAACTCTTCTAATGAATTATTTTTTCCGCTGCAGTTGTTGATCTAAAATTTGTTGTCTATTGTATTCTATTAGATTTTTCCCTGTTGAAGACTAAGCATAATTTGTTGTACATTATCTTAGTCATAATATTCTTTACTGGGCTAGTTGAGCTCACCCTTTTCCTTTTTGTTCCATTTTTCTTCTCGTGAGACGAGAATATAATGAACTAGTCGTGTGGAGTAATGGTTCAAGACAGCTTGTTTTAGTAGTCCTCACTATTTTATAAAATAGTGTATCAATAATTGTAATGAGGACTTATTTGAGTGTGGATATTGTCTAGAAGACAATATTTATATTTAAACTCACAGTTTATGTGTTGTCGTATTTTGCACGACAATTGTATTAATTAAGTTGTAGTTATTTCTGTACCATGTATTTGGCTACTCAGAATGGGTGTTGTATACCTATTTTGGGGGCGTCACATCCAAAGCAAGAGAAGTAATCTTCAAAGGTAATGATCTTGTTTAATACATCTTCATCTCTATCATGGTAGGTTGATAAGAGAAGTGTAATCTAATGAACTTAGATGTTAAGAACATATAAATATTGATTAAGAAATGGACTTAAGTCGAATAAAGTTATGAGTAAGTAATTTAACCCTAAATAAGTTATTAACTTATGATGAACTTGTCATATAATGATCATATGAAAGTAGTATGATGGATAAGATGTGAAAACATTGGTGTAAGGACTTAATTCAATAATAAGTCCTAAGAAATGAAAAATGTAGTTATACATTGATTAAGTCATAAACTCATGAAGGATAAGTCAAAACTTAACTTGAAAATAAGTTGTTATAATAAGTAGGTTGACGTGACCATTTGATGTTTAGAATCTATTCAGAACCATGGTCATATCTTTAATATTGAAGTTTTGCCGGAATTACACGATTGGACGATAATCGTCGAATTCGTGAAATTCTCGGAACGAGGGTCGTATTTTGTGTTTGAACTCGGAAACGTTAGTTTTTGATGGAGACAAGTCATATTTGGCATTATAGAGTTGCGGACTCGAAAATGACCGGATTTCGACTAAGAACAAAGAAACGAGCGTTGAACGTTCGCGAACATTTACCGTTTTCGTTAAAAATGGACTAATGGGTGAAATTTGAGCAAACGGAGTTGAATAGATAAAATTCTTGCACGAACGCATAAAGTACATGATTTGTGAACCGTAGGCTCTTGAACGAGCCAATTCAGACTTATAACGAAGAAGTTACGAGTCTAGGAATCTCAACATTTGAAAAATCAGTCAAATATTTCTGTGACATAGAGTCCGCGCCGCGGCGCGACTCCAAGCCAAAATTCCGGCGCCGAAGCGCCAAAGTGGCTTTAGTCCCCTGCAAACTCAAGACTGCAATGACCGGTAAGAATAAAGGACTCGCATGGTAACGCCGAAGTCCTGTTTCAAGGGCAATAATAGGTGATGCCGCCAGCATGTACAGCACCAGATGTAATAATAATAGTCTTGAGGCGCCACTTCTCGACCTGAGACAATAGAGAATGTTTACAAGTTGAACATGAAGAGTAATTGATAAGCAATTAAATAAAGATCTTAATGAAACATTGTTAAGACATAATTAAGCCTTAAGTATGAACACTTAAGGTTAAGTTAAATCAATTACATATAAACGTAAGAATGACCTAATGGAAAGCCGGAACCAATAATAACAAATCTAATACGTAATTAGATTGAGAAGAAGGGTAAGATTCTTTAGGAACAATGTATGATCATTCATGACCTAATGTTCTATGTTATGTTATCATCTACTGTAGAGACTTAAGGACCTAAAGTGCAAGTGTTATAAACTATAGTAGACGTTAAAGGCAAGTACTCTAACCCTTGTTCTCGTTTGATCTGGACAAGTCTTTGTGATTCATGTATTCCTCGCATGAGTTAATGTCTAAGGAAGTCAAAGCCAACTCTTTCGGCTAAACGTATACTATGTTATTCTATCAAATGTTGATAAGGATTTACCAAACTAATATTGTTGTGGTTTTCAAAATTATACTGAGAATGCTTAAATTATTTTGTCGTCAAACGACAGGCATGTGAGGTTGCCACAACTTAAACATATACACGTTTAATGAATGTAGTGTTGATCAACATAGAGTACTATAGCCGATCACCTAGACGCGTGTTTGTAAGCTACGCTTAGGGACTTACGGACTTCGCGTGTGGATGTCCTTTTCAAAGTAATTATGAAATGCTTACGGTTTTGAACCGGAATTGATGTTTGACTGAATATTGTCATTGTAAAATGTTTTGAATGAAAAGAAGTGCTATTTTAAATTATCGATAGTACTTCGTAACTATTGTTCAGTTATTGAAGATATATGATTCCTATGTTTCAAGCATGCTATTTTCCTAGAATTGTTGTACTTGCTGAGCTAGTTAGGCTCATTCTTGCTTGAACCATATGAATGTAGCTAAGACCGAATCTAATCGATGGATCCAAAGAAGGATAAAGGGAAGCGTAAGCAACCCGTAGACTATATATGTAATAGTATAGGTTTTGTAAGAATAATACTAATATTACGATAAAGACAATTTTATTGGTTGTAAAGAACCCAGGGAATGTAAATATCCTTTATATATATATATATATATATATATATATATATATATATATATATATATATATATATAAGACATATCCGCTCTTTTTGAGGCATTTCAATTGAATGTTTATGTGAACTATAGCATCGTGTAGCACCATATGTCACATGCACCACCTCCTCTAATAGTAAATAATGTGAATCAATAGTTCAATCATGTGAACGAATAGTTATAATCATGTGAAAATACGAATTATAGTATAGTACCTCCATCTATACCTCCATTTTTAACTTAGTCGTGCAAGTATTATCAATCTTGCACCAACTCCCCTAATAGTACAAGAATGTGATTCAAATCGTACACACATGTGAACAAATAGTTATATAAGCATGTGAATTAGTAGTAATTAATTGCTCATTTATCCGATAAATTACCCGATTTATCAATATAACCCCCGCACATCAATTATCATCTAATAGATGTCGATCAGAGACCCCAGATTTTATGAATAAATATTTAATTTTCTCGAAATAATTTTTTAAATATTATGGTGTGGATTTGATATAATGTTATAGTTGTGGGTAATATTTATAAATTTTGCAAAAGTACGCAAGTTGTTATATAATATTCGATTGGTCTGGGAATATCTCGTATTTATTTGCATAAATCATTGGTAGAATCATAATGAATGTAATTATTGGTTTGATTGAGAAAACGACAAAAATATTTTATGAAAATAACGCTTGTAAGTTTTACCGTTAATAATGTTGAACTACTTGGTAGTAAAAGTACGAAGAATACGTGTGGTTGCATAAGTAGCACACTCAGATTGATTATCGATGCTTATGTGATAAGTCACCAGCTTTTGTTTTATTGGTATTATTAATGTAATAAAACATAATACTTTAATAAAGTTATTCTATAAATAGAATATATTATATTCTATTATGCATAGTGTCTACATAGTATTTTGCATAGTAAAATCTTTTTATATAAAATAGAATACTTTTATAAAGTTATTCTATAAATAGAATATATTATATTTTATTATGCATAGTGTTGCATAGTGTTTTGCATAGTAAAATCTTTTTATATAAAACAAAATACTTTTATAAAGTTATTTATTTTATTAGACAATAATTAGAATATACTATATTTTATTATGCATAGTATTTGCATAAGGCTCGCATAAGGTTTGCATTGTAAAATCTTTTATAAAGTTATTCGCTTTTATTAGATTATAAATAGAATATATTATATTTTATTTAAAAGATTTTGCTTTAAATATGGACCGTCAGATTAAAGTAAATCAATCTGGACCGTTCATGAGTTATTTACTATACAGTCCATTCTTCTATAAATAGAAGCTCATTCATTCATTATTTCTTACGAATTCACTGAAACTCTAGAGAGAGAAACTATAGAGAGAAAGAAGAAAAGTGTTCTGCTACTTCACTACTTTTATATCCACTACTCTTCTTTCTAAGGTATGGAATATTATTTGTTGTACTCGTAGGAAATAATATTTGTTGTACTCGTAGGGAATATTATTTGTTGTACTCGTAGGGAATATTATTTGTTGTACTCGTAGGGAATATTATTGGTTGTACTCGTAAGGGGTATTATTTCTTTCGTATTCATGAAGAGAACCTCTGTTATTCCATTCTTTATTATTATGTTGGAATAACCTGTCTATGCGAAGTACCGCATACATGGTGAAATTCTTCTATTATTCCATTCTTTATTATTATGTTGGAATAACATGTCTATGCGAAGTACCGCATACATGGTGAAATTCCTCTATTATTCCATTCTTTATTATTATGTTAGAATAACCTGTCTATGCGAAGTACAGCATACATGGTGAAATTCTTCTATTATTCCATTCTTTATTATTATGTTGGAATAACATGTCTATGCGAAGTACCGCATACATGGTGAAATTCTTCTATTATTCCATTCTTTATTATTATGTTAGAATAACCTGTCTATGCGAAGTACCGCATACATGGTGAAATTCTTCTATTATTCCATTCTCTATTATTATGTTGAATAACTGCTTATGCAAAAAGTAATCGCATACATGGTGAAATTCTTCTATTATTCCGCTCTTTATTATCCTCGCCGTAATATCCTCGCTTGCATGTATTACGCTTGACCGTTCTATTATTTATTATTCCGTTTTTATTATTCTCGTTTTAATATCCTCGTCTGTGCGCTTACGCCTTGACCAGTTCCATTATTTATTAATCTATCGAATAACTTGTTTGCGTGCGATCGCATCGCACGGTGAATCCTTCTATTATTCCATTCTTTATTATTCTGTTGAATAACTCGTCCATGTGTATTACCACATGCATGGTGATTTCCTGTTATTCCGTTTTTATTATTTTGTTGGAACATCCGCTTGGGTAATTTCACCACACCGTTCCGTTATTATTATTCTGTTGGAATAACCTGTCTATGCGAAGTACCGCATACATGGTGATTTCTTTTGTTATTCCATTTTTTATTATACTCAGTTGGTTAAAGTTTTGACTTCTATACTCTATGAAATTAGTGGAACATCCTTGATATTTGCTCTTCATCCAATATCTTTTCATGGAAATTTTCTTCTGAGCATTCTTGAATTTTACTCTACAAAGCAGTATAATGTTGACAATTTGGACGTTTTTGGTTCCTGGATAAATTAATTCTTGAACTTGTTTTATTGAATTATTATGTCATTGTCATCATCCTCATGTTTATATTATGTTGAAAGTCATATTTGGCCTGTAGTGCATAGATGGACTTGGTATGATTATGACCAGGGATTATTCTTGGTAGATAATCATTTAATCGTAATGTTTCAAATGATGTGGAAAAAAAGTCCTCATTGGCCGTAGTGCATTGATGGACATATTTTGGTATGATTATGGCTATGGATTCTCTTCGGCCAACGGTGCAAAGATAAATTGTTTTATGGTATGATAAGGACCGTTGATGAAAACATAATTATCTTTGGCCCGTAGTGCATGGATAATTCGTGGTCGCGATACTAAAGAATATCCTCGGCCTCAGAAAAGTGTGGATGATTTGATGATGTGGATTATTTATTGTCGAGTCTCAAATAAAAGTGATGAAAAACCTTTTAAATCATAGAAGATATTAGATTTTATTCTCTACTGGCTCTTCTAATGGATTGTTTGTTCCACTGCAGCTTAAACTTGATGTTTGTTATATTGTATCGCTTAACAACATTGAAGGCTAACGATAATTTATTCTCGCATTATCTTAGTCATAATATTTCTTACTGGGCTAGTTGAGCTCACCCTTTTGTTTTCATTGTTCTCTTCAGAAAATGAGAACGTAGCAGGGACTAGTCGGGGGAAACAGAGTGACGGTCCTAGATGGTGTATTAGTAGTCCTCACTATTCTGTGAAATAGTGTGATAATAAATGTAATGAGGACCCCCTTGAGTTTGTATTTTGTCTAGATGACAATATTTGTATTAAAACTCACAGCTTATGTTTAGTCTTATTTTACACAATTGTTTTATAATTAAGTTGTATTTGTATATAGTACCTTGTATCTGGCGACCCAAGATGGGTGATGTATACCTATTTTGGGGGCGTCACAGTTGGTATTAGAGCTTAGGGATATGATCCCTGGCTGAGATGTGAGACAAGAACTAGGAGGGGAGAGATGGGGAATTCTTTCGCTAGTATGACCTACGTAAGTTTATTTGATATTTAATTGGTCAGTCAGAGTATAGGAATATTATGTGATATGTTAATTAACCCTTATTTTAAAACTATGTTCTAGAATGATATTTGAAATACAGGAGATGAGAAATGGGAAAATCATGATAGAGCAGAATTAACTGGGAAGGTACAATCCGAAAAGAAAGTAAGGTATTCTCATCTCTTCGAATATCAAGTACATACGTAAATTTTGAGGGCAAAATTTCATAAGGAGGGGAGATTGTGAGACCCCAGATTTTATGAATAAATATTTAATTTTCTCGAAATAATTTTTTTTAAATATTATGGTGTGGATTTGATATAATGTTATAGTTATGGGTAATATTTATAAATTTTGCAAAGTACGCAAGTTGTTATATAAAATTCGATTGGTCGGGGAATATCCGTATGACGGTACAATCATTGGTGGACCCCGCAGCGGAATTATTGTCGGATTGAGAAAACGACAAAAATATTTTATGAAAATAACGCCTAAGTTTTCTCAAGTTAATAATGTTGAACTACTCAGTAGTAAAAGTACAATGAATATTGCAGGTTGCATAGAAGCACCACTCAGTATTGATTATCGATGCTTATGTGATAAGTCACCCGCTTTGTTTTATTGGTATTATTAATATAATAAAATAGAATACTTTTATAAAGTAATTCTATAAATAGAATATATTATATTCTATTATGCATGGTGTCTCAGAAGACCCCAAATAATTAATAAATGAAATTTAATTTCCTCTAATTATTATTTTGAAATAGTAAGGGTTGATGTGATTAATGTGGATAGTTATGGGTAAAATACGCAAATATTTCAAAATAAACAAGTGGTTATAAAATATTCATTGTTGTTTGAATATTCGTTTGGTCGTGGAATATTCAGATCGCTTGTGAATATTCGCATTTATTTAAGCAAAACATGTGGGCCCCATAACGAAAAAAGCGATTGGAGGAAGAAAACGACAAATATAAGTTGTTTAAAAATAATCTACAGAATTGTTACCGCTTTAATCGTTGGAATACCCGGTGGTTAAAACACGAATAATACTGGCGTTGTTGACAAGAATATTACCAGTATTGCACCAATTATCGACTTTACGTAAGAAGACACTACTCAATAATGGTTACGTAATTACTGCTCGATGATTTTATTGGTTCAATAATTGTTGTGTTGATATTTTATATTCTTTGTTGTTTCAATAATTATCATTACACAATATTTTTCATTATCGAAGCAATAATTCATATTATCTCAATAATATTATTAGATAATATTATTGGCAATGTCTAGAAAGTTCTGCCTAAGGAGAGGTTTGGTCACCTAATCATACTACCAAGAAGGAGAAATTCTTATTGAAAGCCCCTCTTTCCGGGGCTATGCCTGTTGTCAATATTGTTATTCTCAGAATATTATTTATGAATAATTAATTATTGATTCATATGATGAGGAAAATATTGATTTTATGTGGATATAGATGGAGAAAATTTTAATGTGATAATTGTTGAAAATTGAAATTTTATCTTTTTCTCGATAAAATAATTCATTTAAATATATATATATATATATATATTATATTTTAATAATATAATAATGGTGATATTTTTACAACGAATGTGGGATATATGAGTATACGAGGAGGAAGAGTATTTTTGTTGCAATAAATGTTTAAAACATGTTAAACATGTCATGACCCCATTTATCGACCGAAATTTGATTATAAATTTGTAAAATCGCCTGGCTTGTGGATTTTTGGCCAATTTCTGTTTGAATTTGAAAAACTTTCTTCCGCAAAGTTGTAGAGAATTGAATTTCCTATAAAAACTTATAGATTCAATTTTCCGACAAAAGGGCTATTTATTGTGAATTATCAAGTTCCGAGTTCAAATAATTGATTTTTGGAAGTTTTAATTGTTTAAAATAACAAAACGTTTTTTATATGTTGTGAGCCTCATTAATCACATGCTAGGTGGTCGATTTCGATTCCCAAAGGATGGCGAGAAAGTTTTTATAAATATATTATTATATTAAATTTTCGCTTTGGTGTTCTAAGCAATTTCTATAAATAGGTGCTTAGGTTAGAATTGAAAATCACACCTTAAATCAAGTTTTCTCTCTCTATATTATCGAGTTTATTTTGTGAGTATTTTGAGTATACTTTGAGTATTGCTATACGGTGAAAGTTCAAGTTATAGCCTATATCCAAAGATTCCAGCTTAAAGTAATCGCTTTCCGAGGTAAGGATATTATTTTTTTAAAATGATATTATTTATTCTAATATCATTATGCCAAAGTATTGATCTCAACTTTTGATCAAATTTATAACTTTTAGTGTTTGGGTTATTATTCACGATATCTGCAGTCTTATTCACGATACTTTTGATTATTCACTTAATCTGACTAAGACTATTCATCAAAAATAAAAATTTTCTTTTCGTTCAAAATATCTATTCTCGGATACTAGCTTTGATTGTATCCATGTTTTGATCATTCTTGAATTTTACACCACTATGTTTATTTTTGAGAGGTATTTTGGGACGTGGATAAAACAAAGTACGAATCCTTAATCCTTAATCCTCGTCATTTTGATTCACTCGGATTCATTTCTTTAAAAAATATTTTCATCATCCTCCGCCTTAAATGATGATATTATGGAATATCTTTGGCCTCAGAGTGCAAAGATGAATGATTTCGATGAATATCTTTGGCCCAGTAGTGCAAAGATGAACAGTGTTTAGATGAACATAACTAATCGGGTGAATGTCCTCGGCCTCAGAAAAAAGGATGAATATATGATTCCGATATATATTGATTGATGTTACAGGATAAAAATATTGATGATGGATCGTTAAATTCATAGATATTAGTAGATTTCATCATCTACGTAACTCTTCTATGAATTAATATTTTCATTGCAGTATTGATTTAAAACTTGTTGTCTATTGTATTCTATTAAATTTTTCCCCGTTGAAGACTAACGATAATTTGTTGTATATTATCTTAGTCATAATATTCTTTATCGGGCTAGTTGAGCTCACCCTTTTCCTTTTAGTTCTATTTTTCTTCTCGGGAGGCTAGAATGTAATGCGAGTACAAGTCGGGTATGGAATGATGGTTTTAGAGAGTTGTTTAGTAGTCCTCACCATTTTTGTATAATAATGTATCAATAATTATGATGAGGATTTATTTGTATGTGAATATTGTTTAGATGGCAATATCTCAGATTTAAACTCACAGCTTTCTTGCTGTAATAATAAAGTTGTAGTTGTTTCATGCACTGTATTGACAACTCGTAATGGGTGATGTATACCTATTTTGGGGTGTCACAAATGGTATCGAGCTTAGGATATGATCTCCCAGCGGAGATCGGGGAATAGAACTAGGTGGGGAGAGACGAGTAAATCCTTCGCTAGTGTGTCCTACCTAACCTTATTTAATAGTTGGTCAGTATATAGGGATATTATGTGATATATTGATTTCCTAATTAACCCTTGTTTTATGATAGTATTTGAGAATATCGAATCGAGAATATTAACAATGGAAATGAGACCGTGGAGACGCTTTGTAGACTCACCAACGAGGAGAACGCGGCAACAGTGGAAATGTTCCTCCCGTGAACAACACCAATCGATCGACGATGAACGCACGCGAATGTTTAGAAGCTTTTTTGCGAGTTCATGCAAAAATCGCATTTGAGGAGACTCGTGTTCAAAACATAGGAGGAAATGATAGCAATTCACGGGTTGTCACAAACCCAAGCAATTCAAAGAGTTGGGACCACCGAATTTAAGGGAAAGCCGATCCGATCATGGCGTAAACATGGGTCAAGCAAATTACCAAGATATTCGATGTCTTGGGATGCACAGAGGAACAGAAGGTTCCATTCGCCACATTTATGTTCCGTGGCGAAAAGGCATAACTTTGGTGGGAGTCTCAGGAAGCGCACTCCATCCAAAAGCACTTTCGGCATGTCATGGGAGACATTTTAGAAACTATTTAATGACAAATACTTTCCTGAAAGTGTTCGCATATGAAGGAAGTGGAGTTTATTAGACCGGAGCGTAACAACACGGCGGTGTCTCGATGACGAGGCGAAGTTTGCAGAGTTATCGGTTTGCACCTCATTTGGTGGAGAATGAGGAACGATGAGGCGGGATGTTTCGAGAGGTTTAAAACTGTGGTATATACGTCAGATCTCATCTCTCATAAATTTTCTCTCTATTCAGATGTTGTTAACGAGGGCTCAATTGTTAGAGCGAGATAACGAGTACTACCAACCGAGGTACCACATCGAGATCATACCGAGATAGCGAATCAACAAAATAACAATAACCAAAGGGAGAAAGAAAAAGACGACACAAAATGGTAACCACTCGGTGGTAATCATGGCCATGAAAATAGAAGAAGTGAGTCGAGGAGATTTTAAAAGAGGAGATTCAACAACGACTATGTGAAGACGAGCAGCCCAAAGAAAAGAATCGGTTCCAAGGAGGAGAACGACCACCCCATTATATACTATAAATGCGGAAAGAGGGACATATCACCAAATCGCCCCTACAACAGCCTGTATGCTATAATTGTGAAAAGGAAGGACATATTGCTCGAGATTGCACGATAGCGAAACATAGTTCAATGAGAGCGGTGACTCAAAAGATCGTCCCGTAAAAAGTCAAAGTCAATCGGTTCTCGGAAGAGTGTTTGTTGTGACCGGTCAAAATGCGAGGAACCCAAATGAGGTGATCACGGGTAAGCTATTTATAAATTCTTGTGAAGTTTATACTTTACTAGACACCCGGTGCTACCCATTCATTTATCTCTCCTCGCTTGTGCTCAACGCTTAAACTTGACTCGAGAAATTAGACTTTGACCTATCTCAGGAAAACTCCTTTAGGAGAAACTTTCATCACATCCACTGCTTATAAATCTTGTTTGATTCAAGTTGGCACCATCACCTTACCTATTGACCTTATCTCTTTAAAGATACTTGCTTTTGATGTGATTTTAGGGATTGATTGGTTAACTACTCATCATGCCAAAATTGATTGTTTTCGTAAGGTTGTTAGCTTTCATATTCCTAAACAACCTGTCAGTGTATGCAATTCAAGCAACTAAACCATTAAAATCAATCAACGCTATATCTAATCATAAAGCTATTCGCTTATTAAAAAACGGATGTCAAGCTTTCTTAGCCCATGTTATGGATTTGAATAAAGACACGCCAAATTTGAATAATATTCCCGTTGTTATTGACTTTCCCGATATATTTCTGAAAAACTTCCCTACCACCCCTTAACGTGAAGTTGAATTCTTTATCGACCTTGAACCTAAGTACAAAGCCTATTTCTAAAACCCCATATCGAATGGCTCCTATTGAACTTCGAGGAGTTAAAGGTCCAACTACAGGAGTTGTTGGACATCGGTTTCATCTGCCCCAAGTACATCTCCTTGGGGTGCTCTGCTTTATTCGTAGAAGAAGAAAGAGCGGGAGTATGCGACTTTGTATCGACTATCGGGAATTAAACCATGTCACTATCAAGAATAGGTATCCTCTACCTCGTATTGATGACTTGTTTGACCAGCTTGCAAGGAGCACAATTCTTTTCAAAAATCGATCTTCGCTTACGGATATCATCACCAAGATTAGAATCGAGGATATTCCAAAGATCGCTTTTTAGAACTCGATGACGAGCATTATGAATTCCTAGTCATGTCTTTTGGATTGACTAATGCCCCTGCGGCTTTCATGGATATGATGAACCGAGTATTCAAGGAATATTTGGATCAATTCTTTGTTGTCTTTATTGATGACATCCTCATATATTCCAAAAGTCGTGAAGATCATGAGCACCATTTGAAGCTGGTACTACAAAGGCTTCGTGAAAATAAGTTATAAGCCAAGTTAAAGAAATGCGAGTTCTAGCTTGAGGAAGTAGCATTTCTTGGGCACGTGGTGTCAAAACATGGAGTATCTGTTGACCCAGCGAAGATTGAAGCAATACAAAGTTGGGAGCAACCGAAGACTTGTGATCAAGACGTAGCTTTTCGGGTCTAGTTGGTTATTATCGGAGATTCGTGGAAGGGTTTTCTCGAATCGCCATCTGCTAACTCACCGACTCGGAAGGATACAAAATTGCTTGGGAGAGTAAGAATGCGAGAAGAGTTTCCAAGAGCTTAAGAGGAGACTTATTTCGCAGACTGCTCTAACAATACCATCCGGTTTGGATGGATTTTTATCTACAATGATGCTTCTAGCAAAGGGTTAGGATGTGTTCTCATGCAACATGGGAAAGTCATTGCCTATGCCTCGCGACAACTTAAAGAATATGAGAGGAATTATCCTACTCATGATCTAGAGTTACAAAGAAATTTTCTGCTATAAAGATCCGGAGGCACTATCTTTATGGGGAGAAAGTGGAGATATATTCGCACCATAAAAGCCTTAAATATTTCTTCACTCAAAAAGAACTTAACATGCTGGCAAATGACGCTGGCTCGAAAGCTATTGAAAGACTACGACCACACTATTCAATACCATCCTCGAAAAGCGAACGTGGTAGCCGACGTTGAGTAGAAGATCATATGCAGGAACGAAAAGCGATGATGTCAAGTATACGACAGAGCCAACTTTAATAGAAAAGTTAAGGTTGCTCAAGCCACCGGCATCGAGAGTCGATGCATATGAAGAAGAAAGTACAAGAAGGTGCTATTCCTAAGCGAGAATCGATGAAGAAGGAATACTTGAGTCCACTCTAGACTTTGTGTTCCTAAACGACTGATTTGAAGTACAAGATTATGATGGAGGCACACAATACACCATTTGCAATCCATCCTCGGAAGTACTAAAATGTATCGTGATCTTCACATACATTTTGGTGGAACAATATGAAGAGAGATTGCAAAGTTTATCTCAACATGTTTAACTTGTCAACGTGTAAAGTGCGAGCATCAAGTGCCTAAGAGACCATTGCAACCACTTGAGATTCCGAAATGGAAGTGGGAACACATTACCATGGATTTCGTTACTGGTCTTCCCACTCGCTTTCAAGGCATAAATGTTATTTGGGTTATTGTTGATAGATTAACCAAGTCTCGTACATTTTTTTGCCGATACGGAGACTTATTCTCTTGAACGCCTTGCTAGTATGTATGTAAATGAGATTGTGAGGTTGCATGGCATGCCAAGATCTATAGTTTCTGGATCGTGACCCAAGATTTACTTCAAGATTTTGGGTTAGCTTGCAAAAAGCTATGGGTACGGATTTACTGATTCGATTCTGCATACCATCCTCAAACATTTTACAATCGTAGAGGACTATTCAAACTCTTGAAGATTTATTAAGACTCTGTGTCCTAGACTTCAAGGGCAGTTGGGATAAGTATTTACCATTGGTGGAATTCTCCTACAATAACAGTTTATCAGGCAAGTATAGGTGTGGCCCCATTCAAGCATTATATGGACGAAAATGTCGCTCTCCAATATGTTGGGACGAGGTGGGTGAAGCAACATTGTTGGGACCCGAGTTGGTACGTATGACCACAGAAAAGATCCAAATGATTAGACAACGCATACAAACGGCACAGATCGATAAAAGAGTTATGCGGATCTTCATCGAAAGGACGTGGAGTTTAGTATAGGGGATCATGTATTGTTGCGTGTTGCCCCATGGAAGGGAGTTATAAGATTTGGGAAGAGAGGAAAGCTCAATCCACAATTTATTGGTCCATTTCAAATTCTTGACCGAGTAGGAAATGTAGCCTATAGACTCGCTTTACCTCCAAGTATGTCTCGTGTTCATAATGTGTTTCACATATCTCGCATTTCAGAATATGTGAAAGACCCGAACCACGTTATTGAGTTAGAACCGGACGAGATAGCTGAAGACTTAACGTATGAGGAGGTACCTGTCAAGATCTTGGATAGGAAGGAGCATGTCCTATGCACGAAGGTCATACCACAAGTTAAAGTCTTGTGGAGGAACCATGCTATAGAAGAAATGACCTGGGAATTGGAAACGGAAATGAAAGCGAGGTATCCTCATCTTTTCGAAACACCAGGTACGTATGTCAATTTTGAGGATGAAATTTCGTAAGGAGGGGAGGTTGTAAGACCTCAAATAATTAATAAATGAAATTTAATTTCCTCTAATTATTATTTTGAAATAGTAAGGGTTGATGTGATTAATATGGATAGTTATGGGTAAAATACGCAAATATTTCAAAATAAGCAAATGGTTATAAAATATTCATTGTTGTCGGGGAATATTCGTTTGGTCGTGGAATATTCAGATCGTCAGGGAATATTCGTATAACGGCCACAGCCCATGTGTGGGGCCCCATAACGGAAAGCGATTGAGAGGAAGAAAACGCGACAAATATAAGTTGTTTAAAAATAACGGCATAATTGTTACCGCTTACAATCGTTGAATACCCGTGGGTTAAAACACAAGAATACGCTATTGTCAGACAAAAGAGAAGATACGGTATTGCACCAATTATTGACTCTTACGTAAGAAGGCACTACTCAATAAGGGTTACGTAATTATCGCTCAAAGATTTTATTGGTTCAATAATTGTTGTGTTGATATTTTATATTGTCGTTGTTTCAATAATTGTCATTACACAAGATTTTTCATTATCGGCAATAATTCATATTAATTGAATAATATTATTAGATAACATTATTGGCAATGTCTAGAAAGTTCTCGTCCTAAGAGAGATTTGGTCACCTAATTGCGCCACCAAGAAGGAGAAAATTCTTATTGGAAAGCCCCTCTTCCTAGAACCCACTCGTCACAATATTATTATTCTCGTAATATTATTTATGAATAATTAATTATTGATTCATATGATGAGGAAAATATTGATTTTATGTGGATATAGATGGAGAAAATTTTTAATGTGATAATTGTTGAAAATTAAAATTTTATCTTTTTCCCGATAAAATAATTCATTTAAATATATATATATATTATTATATTTTAATAATATAATTATGGTGATATTTTTACAAATCGAATGGGATATATGAGTATACGAGGAGAAGAGTATTTTTGTTGCAATAAATGTTTAAAACATGTTAAACATGTTGGTGGACCTTATTTATCGACCAAATTTGATTATAAATTTCATAAAATCGCCTGGCTTGTGGATTTCGGCCAATTTCTGCTTTGGAATTTGAAAAAACTTTTTCTTCTCGCAAAGTTGTAGAGAATTGAATTTCCTATTAAAAAAAGCGAGATTCGAATTTTCTGACAAAAGGGCTATTTATTGTGAATTATTGAAGTTCCGGAGTTCCGAAATAATTGATTTTTGGAAGTTTTAATTGTTTAAAATAACAAAAACGTTTTTTGTATGTTGTGAGCCTCATTAATCACATGCTAGGTGGCTGATTTCAGATTCCCAAAGGATGGCATGAAATTTTTTTTATAAATATATTATTATATTAAATTTTCTCGCTTTGGTGTTCTAAGCAATTTCATAAATAGGTGCTTAGGTTAGAATTGAAAATCACACCGTAAATCAAGTTTTCTCTCTATTATCGAGCGATTCTTGTGAGTATTTTGAGTATACTTTGAGTATTACTATACGGTGAAAGTTCAAGTTATAGCCTTATATCCAAATTCCAGCTTAAAAGTACTGCCTTCCGAGGTAAGTGGATATTATATTTTTAAAAATGATATTATTTATTCTAATATCATTATGCCAAAGTATTGATCCGAACTTTTAATCAAATTTGGAACTCTTAGTGCTCGGGTTACTATTCACGATATGGTACTATTCACGATACTAGACTATTCACGAATCATATCACACTATTCATCTAAAAATAAAAAATTTCTTTTCGCTCAAAATATCTATTCGGATACTAGCTTTGATTGTATCCATGTTTTGATCATTCTTGAATTTTACACCACTATGATTATTTTTGAGGTATTTTTTTGACGTGGATAAAACAAAGTACGAATCCTTAATCTTTAATCCTTGTCATTTTGATTCACCGGATTCGCTTTTAAAAATATTTTCATCATCCTCGCCTTAAATGATGATATTATGGAATATCTTTGGCCTGCAGAGTGCAAAGATGAATGATTTCGATGAATATCTTTGGCTGTAGTGCAAAAGATGAACAGTGTTTAGATGAACATGACCAATCGGTGAATGTCATTGGGCTCAGAAGTGTAAGGATGAATATATGATTCCGTATATATATTGATTGATGTTACGGGGATAAAATATTAATGATGGATCATTAAATTCATAGATATTAGTAGATTTCATCATCTACGTAACTCTTCTATGAATTAATATTTTCCATCGCAGTATTGATTTAAAACTTGTTGTCTATTGTATTCTATTAAATTTTTCCTCATTGAAGACTAACGATAATTTGTTGTATATTATCTTAGTCATAATATTCTTTACTAGGCTAGTTGAGCTCACCCTTTTCCTTTTTGTTCCATTTTTCTTCTCGTGAGGCGAGAATGTAGCGAGTACGCAGCCTGGGGTATGGAATGATGGTTTTAGAGAGTTGTTTAGTAGTCCTCACCATTTTTGTAAAATAATGTATCAATAATTATGATGAGGATTTATTTGTATGTGGATATTGTTTAGATGGCAATATCTCGATTTAAACTCACAGCTTTCTTGTTGTAATAATAAAGTTGTAGTTGTTTCATCATCTGTATTGACAACTCGTAATGGGTGATGTATACCTATTTTGGGGTGTCACATCCAGATAGTATTCTCGATAGTAAAATCTTTTTAAATAAAATGTAAATACTTTTATAAAGTTATTCTATAAATAAAATATATTATATTTTATTATGCATAGTGTTGTATAGTGTTTGCATAGTGTTTTGCATAGTAAAATCTTTTTATATAAAACAAAATACTTTTATAAAATTATTTGTTTTATTAGACAATAATTAGAATATATTATATTTTATTATGCATAGTATTTGCATAGTGCCTGCATAGTGTTTGCATAGTAAAATCTTTTATAAAGTTATTCGTTTTATTAGATTATAAATAGAATATATTATATTTTATTTAAAAGATTTTGCTTTAAATATGGACCGTCAGATTAAAGTAAATCGATCTAGACCGTTCATGAGTTATTTATTATGCAGTCCATTCTTCTATAAATAGAAGCTCATTCATTCATTATTTCTTACGAATTCACTGACACTCTAGAGAGAGAAACTATAGAGAGAAAGAAAAAAAGTGTTCTGCTACTTCACTACTTCTATATCCAGTACTCTTCTTTCTAAGGTAGGGAATATTATTTGTTGTACTCGTAGGGAATATTATTTGTTGTACTCGTAGGGAATATTATTTGTTGTACTCGTAGGGAATATTATTGGTTGTACTCGTAAGGGGTATTATTTCTTTCGTATTCATGAAGAGAACTTCAGTTATTCCATTCTTTATTATTATGTTGAATAACTCTGCCTGTGCTGATACCGCATACATGGTGAAATTCTTCTATTATTCCATTCTTTATTATTATGTTGGAATAACTTTGCTTATGCGCAATCTTCGCATACATGGTGAAATTCTTCTTTTATTTCGTTCTTTATTATCCTGTCGGTGCGTATTACGCCTGACCTGGTTCCATTATTTATTATTCCGTTCTTTATTATTCTGTTTAATATCTTGTCTGCGTATGCGTTCTGGGACCTAGTTCAATTATTTATTATTCTCGCCGGAATATCCTGTCTGCATACGCTTACGCATTTGACCGGTTCCATTATTTTTTATTCTTGGGAATAACTCGCTCGGTCGCCTATCGCATTTATGGTGAATCCTTCCGTTATTTCATTCTTTTTATTATTACGTTGGAATAACTTGTCTATGAGGATTAACACATGCATGGTGATTCCCGTTGTTATTCCATTCTTTATTATTACATTAGAACATCCCGCTTGGTGCGTAATTTACTTTGACCGGTTCTGTTATTATTATTCATTGGAATAACTCGCTCTATACATCTGGCACCGCATGCATGGTGATTTCTTTTGTTATTCCATTTTTATTATACTTAGTTGGTTAAAGTTTTGACTTCTATACTCCATGAAATTAGTGGAATATCCTTGATATTTGCGCTTCATCCAGTATCTTTTCATGGAAATATTCTTCTCAGCATTCTTGAATTTTACTCTACAAAGCAGTATAATGTTGAAAATTTGGACGTTGTTGATTCCTGGATAAATTAATTCTTGAACTTGTTTTATTGAATTATTATGTCATTGTCATCATCCTCATGTTTATATTATGTTGAAAGTCATTTGTGGCCTGTAGTGCATAGATGGACTTGGTATGATTATGACCAGGGATTATTCGGTATAATCATGACCGTAATGTTACAAATGATGTGAAAAAAAAGTCCTCATTGGCCGTATTGCATTGATGGACAGTTTTTGGTATAATTATGGCTATGGATTCTCTTCGGCCAAGGGTGCAAAGATGAATTGTTTTATGGCATGATCAGGACCGTTGATGAAAACATGATTATCTTTCGCCCGTAGTGCATGGATAATTCGTGGTCGTGATACTAAAGAATATCCTTGGCCTGTAGTGCAGGGATGATTTGATGATGTGGATTATTTATTAAGCTGAGTCTCAGCGATAAAAGTGATAAAAAACCTTTTAAATCATAGAAGATAGTAGATTTTATTCTCTACTTGGCTCTTCTAATGGATTGCTTGTTCCCCTGCAGTTAAACTTGATGTTTGTTATATTGTATCAGTTTAACACTGTTGAGGGCTAACGATAATTTATTCTGCATTATCTTGGTCATAATATTTCTTACTGGGCTAGTTGAGCTCACCCTTTTGTTTTCATTGTTCTCTTCAGAAAATAAGAATGTAGCAGGGACTAGTCGGGGGAAACAGAGTGATGGTCCTAGATGGTGCATTAGTAGTCCTCACTATTCTGTGAAATAGTGTGATAATAAATGTAATGAGGACCCCATTGAGTTTGTATATTGTCTAGATGACAATATTTGTATTAAAACTCACAGCTTATGTTTAGTTGTATTTTACACGACTGTTGTATAATTATGTTGTATTTGTATACAGTACCTTGTATCTGGCGACCCAAGATGGTGATGTATACCTATTTTGGGGGCATCACAGTTGGTATCAGAGCTAAGGGATATGATCCCTGGCTGAGATGTGAGACAAGAACTAGGAGGGGAGAAATGGGAAATTCTTTCGCTAGTATGACCTACCTAAGTTTATTTGATATTTAATTGGTCGGTCAGAGTATAGGAATAATATGTGATATGTTAATTAACCCTTATTTTGAAACTATGTTCTAGAATGATATTTGAAATACAGAAGATGAGAAATGGGAAAATCATGATAGAGCGGAATTAACTGGGAAGGTACAATCCAAAAAGAAAGCAATGTATTCTCATCTCTTCGAATATCAGGTACGTACGTAAATTTTGAGGGCAAAATTTCATAAGGAGGGGAGATTGTGAGACCCCAGATTTTATGAATAAATATTTAATTTTCTCGAAATAATTTTTTTTAAATATTATGGTGTGGATTTGATATAATGTTATAGTTGTGGGTAATATTTATAAATTTTTCAAAGTACGGAAGTTGTTATATAATATTCGATTGGTCCGGGAATATCCGTATGACGGTACAATCATTGGTGGACCCCGCAACGGAATTAAGGTCGGATTGAGAAAACGACAAAAATATTTTATGAAAATAACGGCGGAAGTTTTACCGTTAATAATGTTGAACTACTCGGTAGTACAAGTACGATGTCGTGTGTGGTTGCATAGTAGCAATACAAGTATTGATTATTGATGCTTATGTGATAAGTCACTCAGTTTTGTTTTATTGGTATTATTAATGTAATAAAAGCGTAATACTTTTATAAAGTTATTCTATAAATAGAATATATTATATTATATTATGCATAAGTGTACGCATTGTATTTTGCATAGTAAAATCTTTTTATATAAAATGCAGAATACTTTTATAAAGTTATTCTATAAATAGAATATATTATATTTTATTATGCATAGTGTTGCATAGTGTTTTGTATAGTAAAATCTTTTTATATAAAACAAAATACTTTTATAAAGTTATTTGTTTTATTAGACAATAATTAGAATTTATTATATTTTATTATGCATAGTATTTGCATAGTAAAATCTTTTATAAAGTTATTCGTTTTATTAGATTATAAATAGAATATATTATATTTTATTTAAAAGATTTTGCTTTAAATATGGACCGTCAGATTAAAGTAAATCAATCTAGACCGTTCATGAGTTAGTTACTATGCAGTCCATTCTTCTATAAATAGAAGCTCATTCATTCATTATTTCTTACGAATTCACTGAAACTCTAGAGAGAGAAACTATAGCGAGAAAGAAGAAAAGTGTTCTGCTACTTCACTACTTCTATATCCAGTACTCTTCTTTCTAAGGTAGGGAATATTATTTGTTGTACTCGTAGGGAATATTATTTTTTGTACTCGTAGGGAATATTATTTGTTGTACTCGTAGGGAATATTATTGGTTGTACTCGTAAGTGGTATTATTTCTTTTGTATTCATGAAGAGAACTTCTGTTATTCCATTCTTTATTATTATGTTGGAATAACCTGTCTATGCGAAGTACCGCATATATGGTGAAATTCTTCTATTATTCCATTCTTTATTATTATGTTGGAATAACTTGTCTATGCGAAGTACCTCATACATGGTGAAATTCTTCTATTATTCCATTCTTTATTATTATGTTAGAATAACCTGTCTATGCGAAGTACCACATATATGGTGAAATTCTTCTATTATTCCATTCTTTATTATTATGTTGGAATAACATGTCTATGCGAAGTACCGCATACATGGTGAAATTCTTCTATTATTCTATTCTTTATTATTATGTTAGAATAACCTATCTATGCGAAGTACCGCATACATGGTGAAATTCTTCTATTATTCTATTCTTTATTATTATATTGGAATAACCTGTTTATGCGAAGTACTGCATACATGGTGAAATTCTTCTATTATTCCGTTCTTTATTATCTTGTCAGAATATCCTGTCGATACGTATTACGCCTGACCTGGTTCCATTATTTATTATTCCGTTCTTTATTATTACGTTTTAATATCCCGTACGCGCGTTCTGTGGACCGGTTCCATTGTTTATTATTCTCATTAGGAATAACCTATTAGTGCGATCACATATGGCACGCATGGTGAATCCTTCTGTTATTCCATTCTTTATTATTCTGTTGGAATAACCTGTCTATGTGGATTACCACATGCATGCATGGTGATTTCTGTTGTTATTCCATTCTTTATTATTCTGTTGGAACATCATGCCTCGGCAATGAATTTCACCGACCGGTTCCGTTATTATTATTCTCGTGGAATAACTCATCTGTCGCAAGCACCGCATGCGTAAGTGATTTCTTTTGTTATTCCATTTTTTATTATACTCAGTTTGTTAAAGTTTTGACTTATATACTCCATGAAATTAGTGGAATATCCTTGATATTTGTGCTTCATCCAGTATCTTTTCATAGAAATATTCTTCTGAGCATTCTTGAATTTTACTCTACAAAACAGTATAATGTTGAAAATTTGGACGTTGTTGATTCCTGGATAAATTAATTCTTGAACTTGTTTTATTGAATAATTATGTCATTGTCATCATCCTCATGTTTATATTATGTTGAAAGTCATTTGTGGCCTGTAGTGCATAGATGGACTTGGTATGATTATGACCAGGGATTATTCGGTATAATCATGACCGTAATGTTACAAATGATGTGAAAAAAAAGTCCTCATTGGCCGTATTGCATTGATGGACAGTTTTTGGTATAATTATGGCTATGGATTCTCTTCGGCCAAGGGTGCAAAGATGAATTGTTTTATGGCATGATCAGGACCGTTGATGAAAACATGATTATCTTTGGCCCGTAGGGCATGGATAATTCGTGGTCGTGATACTAAAGAATATCCTTGGCCTGTAGTGCAGGGATGATTTGATGATGTGGATTATTTATTAAACTGAGTCTCGGGGATAAAAGTGATGAAAAACCTTTTAAATCATAGAAGATATTAGATTTTATTCTCTACTTGGCTCTTCTAATGGATTGCTTGTTCCGCTGCAGTTAAACTTGATGTTTGTTATATTGTATCAGTTTAACACTGTTGAGGGCTAACGATAATTTATTCTGCATTATCTTAGTCATAATATTTATTGCTGGGCTAGTTGAGCTCACCCTTTTGTTTTCATTGTTCTCTTCAGAAAATAAGAATGTAGCAAGGACTAGTCGGGGGAAACAGAGTGATGGTCCTAGATGGTGCATTAGTAGTCCTCACTATTCTGTGAAATAGTGTGATAATAAATGTAATGAGGACCCCATTGAGTTTGTATATTGTCTAGATGACAATATTTGTATTAAAACTCACAGCTTATGTTTAGTTGTATTTTACACGACTGTTGTATAATTATGTTGTATTTGTATACAGTACCTTGTATCTGGCGACCCAAGATGGTGATGTATACCTATTTTGGGGGCATCACAGTTGGTATCAGAGCTTAGGGATATGATCCCTGGCTGAGATGTGAGACAAGAACTAGGAGGGGAGAGATGGGAAATTCTTTCGCTAGTATGACCTACCTAAGTTTATTTGATATTTAATTGGTCGGTCAGAGTATAGGAATAATATGTGATATGTTAATTAACCTTTATTTTGAAACTATGTTCTAGAATGATATTTGAAATACAGAAGATGAGAAATGGGAAAATCATGATAGAGCGGAATTAACTGGGAAGGTACAATCCAAAAAGAAAGCAATGTATTCTCATCTCTTCGAATATCAGGTACGTACGTAAATTTTGAGGGCAAAAATTCATAAGGAGGGGAGATTGTGAGACCCCAGATTTTATGAATAAATATTTAATTTTCTCGAAATAATTTTTTTTAAATATTATGGTGTGGATTTGATATAATGTTATAGTTGTGGGTAATATTTATAAATTTTTCAAAGTACGGAAGTTGTTATATAATATTCGATTGGTCCGGGAATATCCGTATGACGGTACAATCATTGGTGGACCCCGCAACGGAATTAAGGTCGGATTGAGAAAACGACAAAAATATTTTATGAAAATAACGGCGGAAGTTTTACCGTTAATAATGTTGAACTACTCCGTAGTACAAAATACCGAAATAACGTGTGGTTGCATAGTAGCACCGGTATTGATTATTGATGCTTATGTGATAAGTCACTCAGTTTTGTTTTATTAGTATTATTAATGTAATAAAACAGAATACTTTTATAAAGTTATTCTATAAATAGAATATATTATATTATATTATGCATAGTGTCTGCATTGTATTTTGCATAGTAAAATCTTTTTATATAAAACAGAATACTTTTATAAAGTTATTCTATAAATAGAATATATTATATTTTATTATGCATAGTGTTGCATAGTGTTTTGTATAGTAAAATCTTTTTATATAAAACAAAATACTTTTATAAAGTTATTTGTTTTATTAGACAATAATTAAATTTATTATATTTTATTATCTTTGGAAAAACTCATTTTATGCATCTGCATACATGGTGAAATTCTTCTATTATTCCGTTCTTTATTATCTGCTGTAATATCTCGCTTGGATTAAGTATTACGCTTGACCGGGTTCCATTATTTATTATTCGGTTTTTTATTATTCTCCGGAAATATCACATGCGTGCGTTCTGTTGGGACTGTTCCATTATTTATTATTCGTTAGAATAACCTATCGGTCAACGATCATATAGCACGCATGGTGAATCCTTCATTATTCCATTCTTTATTATTACATTGGAATAACTTTGTCTATGTGGATTACCACATGCATGCATGGTGATTTCGTTGTTATTCCATTCTTTATTATTACATTTTGAACATCCCGCTTGCAATTTACTTTACCGACCTAGTTCCGCTTATTATTATTCTTGGAATAACCTTGTCTATGCGAAGTACCGCATGCATGGTGATTTCTTTTGTTATTCTATTTTTTATTATACTCAGTTGGTTAAAGTTTTGACTTCTATACTCCATGAAATTAATGGAATGTTTTTGATATTTGTGCTTCATCAAGTATCTTTTCATGGAAATATTCTTCTGAGCATTCTTGAATTTTACTCTACTAAGCAGTATAATGTTGACAATTTGGACGTTTTTGGTTCTTGGATAAATTAATTCTTGAACTTGTTTTATTGAATTATTATGTCATTGTCATCATCCTCATGTTTATATTATGTTGAAAGTCATATTTGGCCTGTAGTGCATAGATGGACTTGGTATGATTATGACCAGGGATTATTCGGTATAATCATGACCGTAATGTTTCAAATGATGTGGAAAAAAAGTCCTCATTGGTCGTAGTGCATTGAATGACAGTTTTTGGTATGATTATGGCTATGGATTCTCTTCGGCCAAGGGTGCAAAGATGAATTATTTTATGGCATGATCAGGACCGTTGATGAAAACATGATTATCTTTCGCCCGTAGTGCATGGATAATTCGTGGTCGTGATACTAAAGAATATCATTAGCCTGTAGTGCAGGGATGATTTGATGATGTGGATTATTTATTAAGCTGAGTCTCAGCGATAAAAGTGATGAAAAATCTTTTAAATCATAGAAGATAGTAGATTTTATTCTCTACTTGGCTCTTCTAATGGATTGATTGTTCATGCGCAGTTAAACTTGATGTTTGTTATATTGTATCGCTTTAACAACATTGAAGGCTAACGATAATTTATTCGCATTATCTTAGTCATAATATTTCTTACTGGGCTAGTTGAGCTCACCCTTTTGCTTTCATTGTTCTCTTCAAAAAATGAGAACGTAGCAGAGACTAGTCGGGGGAAACAGAGTGATGGTCCTAGATGGTGCATTAGTAGTCCTCACTATTCTGTGAAATAGTGTGATAATAAATGTAATGAGGACCCCATTGTGTTTTTATATTGTCTAGATGACAATATTTGTATTAAAACTCACAACTTATATTTAGTCGTATTTTACACGACTGTAGTATAATTAATTTGTATTTGTATACAGTACCTTATATATGGAGACCCAAGATGGGTGATGTATACCTATTTTGGGGGCGTCACATCGATTTCCACTGACACTAATAATCCCAACACAATAGAACTATCAAATTCTTCTTTAATCGACACGAACTTATTCATCATTAATATTATAACTCACAATATTTAACAACCAGGTCGTTCCCAGGAAAGAGGGGGCATTCCGATAAGGATTTTTTCTTATTGGCTCACAATTAGGTGACCAAACCTCTCCTTGACAGAACTTCTAGACATTGTAAATATTGCAATTTAATAATATGAATAACTCTATCGTCTCAATTATTGATTTAATAATATATCATATAATGCAGATGATACTGTGACAACAATTGAATCAATAATATGAGAGATATGATGCAACAATAACTGTTGCAATAATTGAGTATAATTGAGTGACTTCATATGTAAGCATCAATAATCAATACCGTGTGCTACTATGCAACCACGCGTATTACTGTACTTTTACTACCGAGTAGTTCAACAGTTTTACGATAACACTTTCGCCGTTATTTTTAATAAAAGATAATTCTGTCATTTTCTTACTACGACAATACTTCTGTTGTGGGGTCCACCAATGATTGTGCCGTCGTATGAATATTCCCTGTTAAAACGAATATTCCCCGACTAATCGAATATTATATAACAACTTACTTACTTTGTAAAATTTATAAATATTACCCACAACTATAACATTATATCAAATCCACACCATAATATTAAAAAAATATTTCGAGAAATTTAAATCTTTATTCATAAAATTTAGGCTCTCACAATCTCCCCTCCTTATGAAATTTCACCCTCTAAATTTACGTACGTACCTGGTATGCCGAATAGGTGAGGATACCTTGACTTCACTTCAAATTCTAACTCTTGAGGTATAACCTTTGAGTATTGAATATAATCCTTCTTATCCAAGATTTTAACACGTATCTCCTCATACGTTAAATCTTCTGCTATCTCGTCTAATTCCAATTTAATAATGTGGTTCGGGTCGTCCACATATTTATGTAACATCGATACGTGAAAAATTTTATGAACACCCGACATACTTGGTGGTAAAACGAGTCTATATGCAACAGTTCCTACTCGATCGAGGATTTCAAATGGGCCAATTAAATCGAGGGTTGAGATTTCCTCTCTTCATCGATTCTTGCTTCTAGAATAACGCCCTCTTGAACCTTCTTCTTCACATTCATCAGCTCTGAGTATGTAGCTTGAGCGGCTTTAACTTTATCGATTAAAGTCTATTCTAATCGTATATTCGTTATCTTCACGTGGGTCCCTAGAGTTTTTAACTTTATCTTCATCATTTGTAAGTTATACGAAATGGGTTTTTGTGTTAACAACATCGCACTCGTAAACGCATATGATCTTCTACTCATCGCATCAGCTACCACGTTCTCTCTTCCACGATGATATTGAATGGTATAGTCCTAATCTTTAACAGCTCGAGCCAACGTCTTTGGCACATGTTACGTTTATTTTTGGGTGAAGAAAATATTTGAGGGTTTTAGAAATGGGTTTTGTACTGGGGTCAATATGAAATTTGACTTCACGCTCTAAGGGTAGGCTAAGAAGTCTTCAAGAATACGTCAGGAAATTTATTAACAATAGAAATATCATTCAAAACTGTGACTCTCATCCAAGACTTGGATAGTACGTCACATTGATACCTATTAACTTGCCATCGTCATTCACGACGTCGCCTACAAAAAGTCTGGCTTCGGTGCATTCCACACAAGGAAGTCACCAACGAAAGGCTCGGGGCTCTTTACTTATGGCTTGATATGATAGTAGTGGTTTGGTTGCTTGAATTCGCATAACAGGTTGGTTAGGAATATGAAAGCTAACAACCTTACGAAAATCATGATGAGTAGTTAACCAATCGATTCCTAAAATCACATCAAAGGCAAGTATTTTCAAAGAGATAAGATCGACAGGTAACGTGAAAGTGTCGATTTGAATCAAACAAGACTGTTAGTTCCCAGAGGGCACAATAGATCTAGAAGGGGGGGTTGAATAGATCCTTTTTCTTTCAAATACTTTTCTGGTTTATATTATATTGTTCATAATTAACATATGACAAACATAAGAATCTTTTCAAGCACAGCGGAATAAGTAAAAGATCCCCTTCATTGATATATTCATAATCATACATTCATTGTTCATAGAGTAAGTTTAGTTGTAAGCATTTAAAACATACATAGCAGTTATAGCAGTTATAGTACATAATGTAAATGACATAATGTAAAAGACACAAGAGGTTTTAAGTGGTTCAGAGACTCAAGCTCTAATCCACTCTTACATTTTTCAACTAGCGAGAATTCCACTAAGGAAGGGCAAGACCTCAATCACTAAGATTCCTTCAGGCCGGCTGACCTTGGGACTTGATTCACTAAGAACTCTTCAAGACCAAAGCAGCTTGGAACTTCTCTAGTTCCCTAGGAACTCTTCAAGCCCAAAGCGAGCTTGGAACTTCGTTTAGTCCCTTGAATAAGGACCCTTCCTCGCCTCGCTTCATTTAGTCCCTCCCGACAAGAACCCTTCAGCCCCAGCTTTGTTGAGTTGTTTGTTTGTTGTTGTTGGAGTCGGTGATAGAGTCGCTAAGATGTCTTCATGCTCTGAACATCTTCAGATTTAGCGACTTGGCTTGATCATCCTTGAAGTGCGGTGAGTGTTGCATGATGCTCGGCTTCTTGATCGCTTTCAACCACTTTGGATGACCCCTTGATGAACCGCCTTGAAGATCCTTCTCCTTGGTACTTGATGGTCGCATGATAGGCTTCTAAGATGACTATAAGCTCTTACATTAGGTACTTAAAAGCTTTCTCATGCTTGTGACAAGATGACATTTGTGATATCCCTTCTTGCTACTTGATGCCTTCTCATGATGGACTTGCTAAGATGACTGTAGGCTCTTCTCTATTGTACTTAGAGTCTTCCCATGATGGACATCAAGATGACATGATGCTCTTCTTTCTCTTGGCAGTTCAGAACACTCTTTTAAGTAGTAGAACTCTCACTTCTACATTGTAGAACCCTCACTTCTACATCTTTCTTTGCATGTCTCTGATTGTTCTTGGTGGATCATAGAGTGAGCCTTCGGACTTACTCCAGCAACCTTTGATCTTTGAAGCTTTTTCTCATTTATACTTCTTCCCAATCCTTCCGTTGGAAAGTAGCCGTTGAAGGCAATTCAAATATCTTCACAGATCTCGAGTTGCTTGAGGTAGACTGCTTGATGTAACTTGTCATACTTTTTTCCGGCGCTTTCTGATCTCTTTGTTTCACCTACCCCCGGATGTATCGCTTTAATGTCTTGGGCAGGTCGAAGACTCTATTACCTCTTTCTGATTTCTCGATCAGAGGTTGTCCTATTGCATCGATGCTCTCAATAAGCACTTGTCCGAATATTACCCTTTAGATTAAACCTTTGTCAATGCTTCAGTCTTCAGTTATTCGAACTCTACGATTCTGATGCACGTCTTCAAGGACCTGATCGTAGTGTCTTGTTGAGTGTTGCTCATTGACTGGTAGAGTTAACACTACGATCTTGAAGAGTGTTGATTGGATCTTCAATGTAGATCGTCTCTTCCTTCTATTGTGCAATGCTTTAGTACTTCTGTTTGCTTCGACTGTTCTCAGAGACTGATGGCCTAAATCCTTGCTCTAGTCCCCTTCTGAATATCAAGACACTTCAGATTTGTGGCGCGTCCAGCTTGCTTTCTCCTTGTGATCTCTCGTTCACTTATCATCAATGAACTGACCCTGCACTTAATCACTTTAGCCTTGCTCTTTAGAAGCTGACCAGTATCTCGATTCACCTTCCATCAGTTCCTTCTTTGTTTGGCAAACACTACGATCTTGGTTACCTCCAAGATCATTGTTTTCTGTTCACTTGATAGCTACTGCAATAGCTGACTTTCCTTAGTCAGCTTCTGAAGTCTTCTTTGGATCTCCTTGTGGAAGACTTCATCACGAATGGCCTTACAACTCAATCTTGATACTGATTGGGTTGGTGCTTAGATCTTCTGCTAGCCTGCATGCCATTCGTTGAGTGCTCTCTGGTTTCCTTGGATGTAGCTTGCAGCTTGAACCAGAGGCTTCGTTCCTTTGGATATTCTGGGAGTGCTCATTTGTTGAGAACTATATATGCTCTACGATTCTGCCTTGGCATTGTGAGCACTTCAGTTGAGGTCATAGTTCACACCTTTCACAAATTCCGACTTGTGCAGACACTACGATCCCGAGATCAGATCTTGACACTACGATTTTTGCCTTGTGCTTGTTGTCTTCATCTGATCTTGCTTGACTCCGATCTCTGCATGTAATCCATAGGCTCTACGAACTTAGAGTGTGATCTATGATCCTTGACTTGGCTTCCGGCATCGATGAGACTCTCGACGACTGAGTGTAGTCTACGTTTACATCTTGGCTTCGGCGAGATGATCGGTCTTCTCGTAGACAAATTTCATCTCTACGATTACGAACATGACTTCCTCAAAGAAACTACGATCCAGGAAGCTATACCCGATACACTACGATCCTTCTTCGCTTCCCCTGGCGATTCTTTAACTCCGAGATCTCTATCTTGCATACTCCTATTCTCGCCTCGATAGCTCTCGAGTTAACCTTGACTCACTGGCGGATCTACGACTTACAGTGCATGCTGGTTTCATTTATCGATGCCTATCTATTACATCATAAGATCAACCTAACAAGATTGATCTTTCTATATTTATAGTCCTTGTACATCATTTCTTTTTAAGGATTTTACAAAGCTGTTTTGCTTATGTAGGATCAACCTAAAATATTTGATCAATTCATTCTAAGTCTTTGTACATATATTTTTATTATCTATCAAAGGACTTTACAGCTTTTCTTAATGAAAGCATACTTGCATATTATTCATTCTTATATATATATATCATAATCAAATCATATATAAATAGGAATAACATTCACATGCTTATTCCTGGCAAAGACTTATAAACAGTGGAGGTAACGAAGGTTTCTCCTAACGGAGTTTCAACCAATAAGTCAAAGTCTAACTTCTCTGGGGTCAAATTTAAACGTTAAGCACAAGCAAGAGAGATAAAAGAATGGGTAGAACCGATATCTAATAAGGTATAGACTTCACAAGAATTTATAATTAACTAACCCGTGCTAACTTCGTTCCGGTTACTCGGTTTTTGAAAAGTCACAAAAAACGCTCTTCCTGAAACCACCGACTTTGTTTTCTCCGTATCCGCCTTTGGTGCCACCGTCCCAACTGGACTTGATTATACACAACTATCACATATCACAAAACAAGGGTTAATTGACATATCACATATTATCCCTATACTCTGACCGACCAATTAAACACCAATAAACTTAGGTAGGTCATTCTAGCAAAGGAATTCCCCGTCTCTCCCCTCCTAGTTCTTGTCTCACATCTCAGCCAGGGATCATATCCCTAAGCTTTGATACCAACTGTGACGCCCCCAAAACAGGTATACATCACCCATCTTGAGTCGCCAGATACATGGTACATAAATCAAATACAACTTAATTATACAACTGTCATGCAAGATACGACAAAACATAGCTGAGAGTTTTAATCAAGAATATTGCCTTCTAGAAAATATCCACTCTCCATGGAGTCCTCATAGACAGTATATAAACTCAAATTCAGTCCTCATTACATTTATTATCACACTATTTAACATAATAGTGAGGACTACTAATGCTATCATCTGGACTGTCACTCCATTTCCAGACTCATCCCAGCTATATTCTCATTTCTTGAAGAGAACAGTGAAAGAAATTGTGAGCTCAACTAGCCCAGTAAGAAATATTATGACTAACATAATACAAAATAAATTATCATTAGTCTTCAATAATATTAAACTGATAAAATACAATAGACATCAAGTTTAACTGCAGCGGAATAAGCAATCCATTAGAAGAGTCAAGTAGAGCATGATATCTACTAACTTCTATCATTTAAAAATGTTTTCATCAATTTTTATCACTGAGATTCAGCTTAATAAATAAACCACATCATCGAATCATCCCTGTACTACGGGCCAAGGATATTCATTAAATCATCAATGGTCATGACTATACCGAATAATCCTTGGTCATAATCATACCAAAAACTGTCCATCAATGCATTACAGGCCACTGAGGATTTTTACCACATCATTCGTCACATTACGGTCCTGATTATACTGAATAATCCATGGTCATAATCACACCAAGTCCATCTATGCACGTAAGCCAAAGATGACTTTCATCACAATATAAGCATGAGAATGATGACAATGATATAAGCATTAATCAAACGAAAACAAGGATAACTATTAAAGACTTTAAATTTATCCAAATCAATCACTTAATAAACTCATAATCTAATATTATTAATATTATAACAATATTTCAATCACTTCTTAAACTTATAAACAATTTATTTCAATTGTTTACACTTTATCAAATAATACATTTAATCATTCAAAAATGCCATACTCATAAGATTTCATCACCAATGATCAAATCCCTAATCAAAAATCTGCATATACCCTATATAGGATTCCCAAGCCATAAAATCCTTTTTTCCAATTTTGTTACTTCACATAACATATTTAATTCATTTACTCATAGCTAGTTCATTTTCATGAAAAATACCAAATAAATCTCAAAAATATTTCTTTTCTGGGATTTAGCAGAATATAGTCCCATATATTTAACATATATTTTTCTCAGAATTTTTAAAATTCATTTACTATTTTCATATGGCTAAAACTGCCGAATATTTAGACATTTATCATAAATTGTACTTTTGTCCAAAAATTCGAGAAATTTACGAGGTATACTCTCATTATATTCATGTACTCCCAATAAAAATTTCACCAATTTTGGAGTTAACCACAAGGAGTTATAAGGGTTTACTTTTAAAATAGTATTTTTCTATAAAATTCATAACTCCTAATCTATACATCCAAAAATCGCCATTTTTGGACACAATCTAAAAAACTCATCACATTATCATTTTAAAGTTTTCCAGAATTTTTGAGGGTCAGAAAAATTACAAAACTACCCCTGGCAGAAACCCCTTTTGAATGAAAATACTATTCATATGAATACAAATGATCATTCATCATGCATGCGGTAATCCACATAAACAGGTTATTCCAACAGAATAATAAAAAATAGAATAACAGAAGAATTCACCATGCACACATTAGTCCCGCGTGAGACAAAGTTATTCTAACATAATAATAAAGAATGGAATAATAGAAGAATTTCACCATGTACATGCGATAGATCATTGCAGACGAGTTATTCCAATGTAATAATAAATAACGGAACCCGAGTCATGCGTAATTCGCACGCATGAGGATATATTCCAACGAATAATAAAGAATGGAACCCGGTCATGAATACGCATTGCATATGATATTCCAAATGAATAATAAAGAATGGAATAACGAAGAATTTCACCATGTATACGGTGAGTCCGCATGTATCAAAGGTTATTCTAACAGAATAATAATGAATGGAATAACAATAGTTCTCTTCATGAATACGAAGAAATAATACCCCTTACTACAATAATAATATCCCTTACCTCAAAAGAAGACTAGATACTGGAATAGTGAGATAGCAGATTTCTCTTCTTCTTTCTCTCTATAATTTTTCTCTATAATAAATGCTCTATAGCTTTATTGAATTGGTGAAAAATGAAGGAAAAATGAGCTTCTATTTATAGAAAAATATAATTTCGATAATTGCACGTTTTGGGGCTCGAAATATTACAGTACAATACCTCCAACTTTTCTTTCCTTTTTAATTTAGTCCTGCAAGTATTATCAAACTTGCACCACCTCCCCTAATAGTAAATAATGTGAATCAATAGTTCAATAATGTGAACCAATAGTTATAATCATGTGAAAATACGAATTACAGTATAGTACCTCCATCTATACCTCCATTTTTAACTTAGTCATGCAAGTATTATTAATCTTGCACCAACTCCCTTAATAGTACAAGAATGTGATTCAATAGTACACACATGTGAACAAATAGTTATATAAACATGTGAATTAGTAGCAATTAGTTGCTCATTTATCCGATAAATTATCCGATTTATCAATATAACCCCCAGACATCAATTATCATCGGAATAGATGTCAATTTTCACTAACACAAATTCATCTTTAATCAACACGAACTTATTCATCATTAATATTATAACTCACAATATTTAACAACCAAGTCATTCCCATGAAAGAGGGGGCTTTCTGATAAGGATTTCTCCTTATTGACGCGCAATATTAGGTGACCAAACCTCTCCTTGACAGAACTTCTAGACATTGTAAATATTGCAATTTAATAATATGAATAACTTTGTCGTCTCAATTATTGATTTAATAATATATCATATAATGCAGATGATACTGTGACAATAATTGAATCAATAATATGAGAGATATGATCACGACAATTCTTCGTAGTAATAATTGAGTATAACTGAGTGACTTCTTACGTAAGCATCAATAATCAATCTTTCGTGTCTTCTTATCAACCACGCGTATTCTTTGTACTTTTACTACCGAGTAGTTCAACAGTTTTAACGGTAACACTTTCGTAGTTATTTTTAATAAAAGATAATTATGTCGTTTTTACTACGATAATACTTACATTAATGGGGTCCACTAATGATTGTCTTGGTCGTCAAATATTCCCTGTTAAAACGAATATTTTCCAGCTAATCGAATATTATATAACAACTTACTTACTTTGCAAAATTTATAAATATTACCCACAATTATAACATTATATCAAATCCACACCATAATATTAAAAAAAATATTTCGAGAAATTTAAATCTTTATTCATAAAATTTGGGACTTCACACCAATTTGTCGTATACTTGACTTACGCATTTGTTTACTTAATTTTACTTCTCAGAGTTCACATTTTTGCAATCTAAGTTTACACAACTTACTTTCTTTACCGGTTTACGGTTTCATGACATACGAAGATGTCTTACTCATACGATCATTATCTTTGATGATTTACATTCTTATCTTCTCACCAGTACAAAACAGTAAATAGACAACACTTAAACAATATTTTTATAAAAAATATTGTGGTATTTTTTTCTACAATATTTTTTAACAAAACATTATAGATACATATAAAAAAATATTACTTATTTATAAGGGTAATTTTTAATTTTAAATAGATAACGTTTTTATGTCAAAAATACGAAGCTTAAAATAAATCGCGCGGAAGTTAATTTATCTATTGCTATTGCTGGTCTGGCTTATTAGTAACATATCTTGCGGACACTGGGGATTTATAAAACCCTTTAGAAATCCCTCCTTATTCTCTCACGCTCTTGTTCAAACTCATCACTCTCTCAAACTTCAACTGCGACAATCGATCGTCCCTTCTCAGGTAACTTTCTCTCTCTTCGCTCCTTTTATGATTTCATGCACTTAAGTTTTTTGTAGTCATCATATACAAAACCCTAGTTTCATTCATATCTACATTCATTTCACAAAACTTGTATAAACCCTAATCAGAGGACGAAAAAATGGAATGGAACCAACAAACACTTTAATTTCTTTCCCAATGCTTCCTCGATACTTTATCTCCTCTCCCTGAATCTCACCGCCGTGCAGAATCCAGCCTCTTTGGCGTCGCCGATACCCCAAACTATGGTCTCGCTGTGCTCCGCCTCCAGGCTGAGCCAGCCGTTGACGAGGCGATCCGTTAAGCCGCGACTGTTAACTTCAAAAACCTAAAGTGAATCCTGGTGGGTCGCAGTATTCAGTTTGTACGTTTGGCTATTGAGTTTGTAATTTTGGCATTATTCAGATTCTAGTATGTATTATTCTTATTCCCCAAGATCACAAATAGGGTGCTAGGTTTTTTATTTTGTAGAAATGATGGTATTCTGATTTGAGTATGTATAGCAAATTTCCCTGCCTGGATTAGGATTTTGATCATATTTACTGGATTTAGTTTCATTATTTTGTAATTTCGTTGGTATTGTTGTTGGATCTGGTTGTTGATGATACGGAGTTAATTAAAGGCATAAATAAATTTTACCCCTCTGAATTTAAAGTCTCACATTATAGGAAAAACAACATTTGTGAAGAGACATCTTACCAGAGAATTGGAGAAGAAATATGAACGTAAGTCTGATACAAATATTCCTCTCTTTTTTGTTTTTAATTATTTTATATTTATTTTATGTTTACTAGTTAATATTCCGTGGGAGTGATGTATTATTATAGCTGATAATGTTGTTTCTTTATTTTGTATAGCAACCATTGGTGTGGAAGTTCATCCATTGGATTTCTTTACGAACTGTGGAAAAATTCGATTTTACTACTGGGACACAGCTGGGCAAGAGAATTTCGGTGGGCTTAGGGATGGGTACTAGTAAGTGAATTTATTTTGCTAATGAATTTTTGGTTTAACTAGTAAAAATGCCTTTCATGCTCCTTTAAATTTGTTAATTCCAACAATCAGTTTGTTGTTTTGGGCTTGAATGATTATTAGCTAGATTTAAAACTATTCTTGTTTCCGTTGGTGTTTAAAAAGTCGTGTTATCTATTCCATGTATCAATTTGCACTCGACATGTCTTGTTGAATATGCACCCAACAAATGTTTTATTTTATGCCTTGCTCGCATTCCATGTTAAGGAAGTGTTAAAACATTTAGACTATCATTTAATCCTTGAATTTGGGTTTACATCGATCAAATGGTTAGAGTTACTGCCTAATCCGTAGAGTAAGTATGATTCTGGATCCTGAATTACAGTTGCACAAGAATTGTACTCTACTGTTAATTATATCTAAAAATTCAAGTACATTACTACTAATATGTCTGTTCTATATATCAGTTCCATAGAAATTGTCACAAGTAGATAGAACTACTGAGGTTTAATTCTCTTTCTTTATTTTGTTATGATAGTAATTGTTTCGCATTTATGCTTTAGTAATTGCTCACCCTCTGCCGATTCCTTTTGTCAAGGTACTGCTAAGCCTGTTAAATGCAGTGTGCCTTTCGGCTCTTATATAACATATCACATTTTAATTGAATGAAAGATTTATTCTTTGAGAAGGTGTCAAATTCCTAGTGGTTTTATGTATGCCAAAGTACAAATTTCTTTATCCTATTTTCCTGGAGTAGAATGTTGAGCCTGTATGCATGCCTAGAGTTACACACCTAGTTAACATACTAGTTGACGTTTCTATATAAAATATCAGGCATGTCTTTTTTATACGCATGCGTATATTTAAATTGGAACATTTTATCTGTGGAATATTCTCTCTTTTTTCTTATTGTGATCAAGAAACGAGATGCTAAATTTACTTGCTCCGTGCAGCATTCATGATTTTCTGTGGGTATATTGTAATATATGGTGTCTTGAAGCTTGGTAGTGTAGGTGTTATTTCTAGCATTGGAGCTGTGGTTGCCTCCCATATCTTGTATGCAATGCGCAAAATACTTAATCCGACCCTTGTTAATAGTCAAGTGAATAAAAGATCACCTATCTTCAAAACAGCAGCAGTCTATGGAGCCTTTCTTGGAACATTAGCCAATCTCCGGTATCAGGTAAAGAGCTAGTACTTTATGCTCAACGTAAGCTTCTATTTCCATATAATATGGTTGCCTTGGTTTTGAACCAGATCATTCATTGATAACTCCATTTACCTCTTATATGCTTCTATTTGTTTAAGGCATGATCAAATTTCTGTTTCAAATTCAATTTCATTTACCTCTTATATGCTTAAAGTACATACACAATTATATGAGTTCAAATATTATTTCATTGTGCAGTCTGTTGAAGAAATGAAAGTCATGTGCCATGAATTATTCAATACAATTATTTTTGCAGTGTCACAATGGACACACTCTGTTCTACATGTAAAGCATTAGAGAAGGTGGCTGAATCACTAGAGTTATCTTGCAAGTATTGCTCCCTTGGATGCCCAAAGATCTTTCCTTACTGCAGCAAGTTAAAACATGAAGTTTATGTAACTTTAGACCATACAGCTGCCCATATACTGGATCGGAGTGCTCAGTTGTTGGGGATATTCCACAGTTAATTGCACATTTAAGGGATGATCACAAGGTAGATATGAACTCTGGATGCACATTCAATCATCGTTATGTCAAATCGAATCCGCATGAAGTAGAAAATTCCACCTGGATTGTAGTAATGTTCATGTGTAATAACACTAAAGTGTAATATTCTTTCATTTTCTCAAAGATTTTGATTGTTACAAAGTATCTCATAATTTCTTATGTTGGTAACGCGTTAATGAGCCTATAATGTTGTGATACATGTTTTCTCTGACAACATGGGAAAGAAATCCGAACCCAGCATAACAAAGTGCAAGGAGACCGAAAACTGGACCAAGATTTCATTTAAGCCAAACTTGGAAAAATTTAAAATGACTCATCTAGAAGATGATGTTGTTGCCCTGATGAAGAAGCGAGTGATTGACATAGCAGGATGCCTCGGAAAGACTATGAAGGTGGAACTAAATGGCCAAAGAGCTCCAGTAAAATCATTTGTGGACTACATTGATCTATATTTGAAGTATGCCTCCAAGAATAGACCAGAATCAGAACCCCTCCCAAGGTTCTCTCTATGACCCTCCTTAACGATGATATGTTATTCTGTTAGTAATAGTTAGATTGCTAATCTGATTCAATCATATACAGAATTTATAAAAAAGTGAACGAGAGATGGGAGATTTGTGTCAGTCTGAGTGAAGGACAATTTCAACAGGTACAACATACATGAACGAATAACTGTATAAGGATTAATATTTAAGCATTTAGACAAACTATTATTTATTTTAGCAACTTACTTGGGGAACTTTTTGTTGATCTACCAGGTCAGTTTTGTGAATTCCATTGCGACAATCAAGGGTGGGACTCATGTCGATTACATTACTAACCATATCACAACTCATATTATGCACATATAAAAGACAACCTAAGTGGGGCCACCTAAAAGGTATGCACAAGGCCATAGAGCTTTGCGAAGAAGCACTAGTGGCAACAGATGATGATGATGATATTTTCTAGGGAACTAAAATTTTTGAATGTGCTAAATCATTGACAGTTGCTTGATTATGTTTTGTTTAGAGCAATAAAAGTGGCAAAGTTATGTCTATTTTATTTAAGTATTTGTTTTGTGAGTAATATATAATTTCGTAGTTGTATGACATTTTTTATTAATTAATTAATATTGTTTCAAGTTATTGAAACTAGTTTTGTTTTATTGTTTGATTTCTTAATTATTTTAAAAATTGTATAAAGTAGTCTAAATAGATGAAACTTTATAAATGTAGTATAAATGAGTCTAAACGTTGTCTGATGTACCAAACCACAACATTTTAAGCCAGAAAACGTTGTGGAATCATATCATCTACAACGTTTTAAAGCATCCAAGAATTTATGGAAAACAAATATACAACGTTTTTTAAGAAAAAAACATTGTGTAATGTGTCAAACTACAACGTTTTAAAAACGTTGTATAAATGTGTCAAATAGATGACACCCTTAACCACGACGTTTCTGTAAGACCTTCTACAACGTTTTTAACGCGTTATATATTTACAGTTTTGTAGTAGTGTCTTTTTATAACATTTCTAGGACTCAGTACACATCGCGTCTCTACTAGTAGTCCATATGGTACTCTAAGTGGTTTCCCACAAACAACCAATAAACAAGTTCCCGACTCATCTACACTGTCGTTCACAGTGAGTTAGATCAGTTGCCAGTTTCGTATATACCCCCGCTCTCTGAAAGAATTTTTTAGCCCAGCTCCCATATGTCAACCATCAAAGATTACGATTGTATCACGACCTAAACTTTATCTTAACTTATCCAAACCATTAAACTATAATGTTCGTTAAGTCAATTTCTTATTCCTTATGGTTTTTTGGCAACTAAATGCCATATCTCAGGATTCATTTCTTATCGTTTAAGTCATACAATCATCTGTATACGTAGAACGATCATTCAACATTAATTCTACGCATTCAAAGCGTTAAGCATTTTACATTACCTTATTCATATCTTACAACGTCCGATTCGTTCGACTCGAAACGTCCTTCAAGTTATCATTACTAACTCGGCTTCTTTACGTTATACGTTATTGTCTTTAATTTCGTTTCTTCATTCTTCATTACCTTACAGTCAAACCATACACGGAGTGTAGGTTCTGTCAATGTCTAAGGAATTACAATCATAGCGATCCCACACGTTCGTTTTATCGCGACCACGGTCCCTAGATATCGGTTACGTAATCAGCGTTTACATTCGTTGTCTTTTAATCTCGTCCATACCTTACTAAAGGTTTAAATCACTTGTTTAAGTGTTACATTACGTGAACTAAATGTTCATTATTCTTTCTTACACATCCCCTAGGAATTGAGCAATTAAACTCTCTTCATTGGGCTTCGCTCTGCACCGATGTTGCGGCGCCTGTTCCCTCATTTCCTCTCGTGCTGTGACGTGAGTCTCCAGTACTTTCTTCCTTGGTATGGCGCTTCGGCGCTAAATCCCTCTCTATCTCTCATTGCTTATTTCACTCAAAGAAAGATGTCGATGGCCCGACTTGGCGCTATGGCGCCACCTCCCAAGGCTTAGTTGGCGCTGCGGCGCCAAGCATGAAACTTTGAAATTTTTCTAAGTCTGTGAACTGGTTTGAGACGCTTACTTTGAAATCTCATAACTTTTTCGTTATAACTCGGAACGAGGTCATTCCAAAGTCATTATCTTCCTTATCTTACGTACTTCCTTACGTAGCTAAACAGATGAAAAGTACATAACAATACTTTTCATCGTTTTTATTTTGTCCGATTTCTGTACGTTTTTTGAGACAAACTTTTATCGGCTTACTTAACTTTTCACGATATATTATCGTCAAATCTTTCGACGAAATGTCATTTTGACATAACGAACTCTCGGAAAGGGTTAGGTTATTCAAACCCTAACCCTTAGGTTTCGTCGGGTGAATAGTTCCTATTTTGTCTTTTTCCCCGGAAATATTATTGTTCCCGGAAAAATTTTACTTTCGTCTTGAAAATTCTTATTCATTCAGTCTAGCTTGTAGCCAGAATCCTCCCGTATTATAATCATCATAGGTTATAGAACAATTATTAAACACATAGCACATAATATTATTAATAAAAATTCATTTTATTAATAACTAATTCTTTAAACTTAAATCCTGGACAGTCCGATTTTCCTCGGGTTGTCACACTTCCCTCGTTATAAAAATTCCGTCCTCGGAATTTCTTAAAACCACACCCATACCCGGGTCCTCACATTCTCCCCTTCTTCACAGAATTTCGTTCTCGAAATTTTAGTTTACTCTTCTTCCCAACTTCTTTTCAAAGAAGTTCTTATCTTTCAGACATTCCCTAACCTTCATAACTTATCAAGAATCATAAAGTAGAATGCATAATCAAGAACATAAGAATTCCTTTAAAACATTTCATACTTTTGCTGAGGGGTCAAATCGACCATGAACTCTTACTAGGTTTAACAACATTTCGTCGTAAACCCTTCTTTCACGGTTAGTTTACAATCACCAAGAAGGTAAACTACCTCTTCCATACGTAGGCTGTGACGCCCCCAAAATAGGTATACATCACCCATTCTGAGTCACCAAATACATGGTACAAAAACAAATACAACCTCAATAATACAATTGTCGTGCAAAATAAGACAACACATATACTGTGAGTTTGAATACAAATATTGTCTAATAGACAGTATACAAACTCAAAAGGAGTCCTCATTATAATTATTGATACACTATTTTACAAAATAGTGAGGACTACTAAAACAACTATCGTGAACCATCACTCCATACCCTGGCTAGTTCCTGCTATGTTCTCACCTCCTAAGAAGAAAAATGGAAAAAAGAAAAGAAAATGGTGAACTCAACTAGCCCAGTAAAAAATATTGTAAGACCCCGAATTTTATGAAATAAAAGTATTCAATTTTTCTTATAATTACTATTCAGTAAATGGTTAAATTATTAAAAAACAAAGTTAAGGGTGCTATGTGCAAATTTTTCAAAATAAGCAAGTGGTTATAAAATACTTATTATTGTCGGGGAATATTAAATGCGGCCAGTAGCGACCATTTGTGGGCCCCATAATGAATAAGCATTGGATGAAGAAAACGACAAATTTGAGTTTTACAAATAACAGGCGTGGTTATTCTGTTAACACTATTGGAATACCCGGTGGTTAAAATACGATGTCTGGCGTGGTTGCGTAGTAACACTTAATGATATTGCACAATATTTTTGAATTATTGATTCTTACGTAAGAAGGCACTACTTCGATAATTGTTACTGATAATTCTTTGTTTAATATTTTATTTTATTGATTCAATAATTGCTGCGTTGATAGGTTATATTATTGTTGTTTCAATAATTGTCACTGCACAGTATTTCCCATTATCAAATCAATAATTCATATTATTTGAATAATATTATTAGATAGCATTATTGGCAATGTCTAGAAAGTTCTGTTAATGAGAGATTTGGTCATCTAATTGCGCACTAGTAAGGAAAAATCCTTATTGGAAAGCCCCCTCTTTCCTAGGAACGACCTGGTTGTGATAGTTGTGATTCTGTAATATTATTTGTGAATAATTAATTATTGATTTATATGATAAGGATATATTTATTTTATGTGGATATAATTGAAGGAATTAATGTTGAGGTGTTTTTGTCGGAATGGATGTATTAAAAATTAAATCACTGTTCTTGAGATATATTGCGGTAGTTATAATTTTTAATCTGACTGTTGGATCGTTGTGATTTTTGGATATGTTATACATATATAAGTTGAGTATATGTCCAAATATTTTGAACCGTTAAAAATGAACGTATAATTTGTTATGAATTTTAAGAGGTGACTGATTCGAAAATTAGGTTTATAAATGATTTTGGTGAAAAATTCTAGAATTGAGTGGGCCCCACTTGTGGTTGGTGAAAAAATATGCTAAATTTTATTTCAAATATGGTGGGTGGCAATAGTAGCAGGTAAAGCCATCAAGTAGCAGGTCAAGTCTGCTTCGGCGTGCTAACATTTTCCTATAAATTGAGGGCTAAGTTAGAATTGAAAAATCACACCAGAAACATAAGCTTTCTTTTTATCTCTCTCTCTATATATATTAACGAGCGTATTTTGTGAGTATTTAGATAATTTGTGAGTTTCTATTTATCAGTGCAAGTTTTCTTCAGCCTTATACCGATATTTCGATTAGAAGTACTGTTATTTTAAGGTAAGGGATTGAAGGGTTGTTATGTTTTTCAGTTTCGTAATTTTTCTGACATTCAAAAATTCTGAAAAAATTTGAAATGATAATTTGATGAGTTTTCTAGATTGTGTCCAAAAATGGCAATTTTTTGATGTATAGATTAGGAGTTATGAATTTTATGGGAAAAGACTATTTTAAAAGTAAACCCTTATAACTCCTTGTGGTTAACTCCAAAATTGGTGAAATTTTTATTGGGAGTACATGTATATAACAGAAGTATACTCTGTAAATTTCGGAAGTTTTAGACAAAAGTACAATTTATGATAAATGTCTACATATTCGACAGTTTTGGCCATATGAAAAATAGTAAATGAATTTTAAAAATTCTGGGAAAAATATATGTTCAATATGGGACTATATTCTGCTAAATCCCAGAAAAGAAATATTTTTGGGACTGATTTGGTATTTTTCATAAAAATGGACTAGTTATGAGTAAATGAATTAAATATGTTATGTGAAGTAAGAAAATTGGAAAATAGAATTTTATGGCTTGAGAATCCTATATGAGGTATATGCAGATTTTTGATGAGGGTTTTGGTTATTGGTGATGACATCTTATGAGTTTGACATTTTAGGATGATTAAATGCATTATTTAGTAAAGTGTAAACAATTAAAATAAATTGTTTATAAGTTTAAGAAATGTTATTCTTTCAATATCATTATACTGAAATATTGGTATGAATTTTATTGTGGAATTTCTATCTTTTTCATGCCGGGGTTACTATTCATGAGTTACTATTCATGAGTTACTATTCACGAGTTACTATTCATGAGTTACTATTCACGGATACTATTCACGATAAAATTGATTTCTTTTTCTAACCAAATTATCGTTGATTTATGAATCTTACTCTTGAAATTAAATCCATGTTTTGATCATATTGTTTTTATTATAATATATAACATTTTTATAATTCTGGTGAAGAAATTTCTCTTTGACTTGAGTGTAAAGATGGGTAGATTATTTGTAACAACCCGATATTTTCTATATAAATAAATAAGAAATTTTGCGTATAATTTTTTTTATTATTATTTTAAGGATGAGGATTTGTACAAGATAATGAGTATATGTATTTATGTGGTAAATAAAAATATATTTATTGCATAAATGTTTACAAATAGTTGTATTTTAGAATTATTGATTTTTGTAAAGTATATTCTTATAATAATTACTTTTATAAATAGAAATGTTTTATTGATTATTTTCCATGAAAATATAATCATATATTATTTAAATAATATATGGAGTGATTTTTAGAATAATTATAATAATTATTTTATTATATGAATTTTAGTACAAATTGATAAGTTAATTATTTTACCTTAATTATTAAGGTTAAATATGGAAGAATAAATCAGATATGGAATCCAAACCCTAATTTTGGATTTTTATCAAGGAATGAGAATAATAATATAATAATATTATATTTGAATTTTCAGTGCTATTAATATGTACTGTATGTACGTATAGATAATGATTGGTCAATTATGTTGTGGCATGTTAAAACAGTAGCGTTAATTCGTTAAACCCTAACTTGAAACTCAAACCGGAGTTTGCAATTGGTAAAAAATTGTGGTACGTGATTTAAGACCATTATTATATTATGCTAATTAGGTAAACCCAAATTATTGGCTAGAAACCCTAATTTCCAATTTAAAACCCTAATTGCTAAGATGATAACTCTAATTATTATTTTAATAAATAATTATGTTCATTAGGAAACCCTAATTCATAATTAGAGGAACCCTAATTAGATCAAGAAACCCTAATTATTTTTAAAACCCTAATTTTCTATTAAAAAAACCTAATTTTAATTAGTAAGTTATAATTAAAATTTTATTAAACTTTGAACTTAAATTTTTAAACCCTAGAAATTATTTGGGAAACCTTAAGGTTTAAAATCTATTGATTAAAACCTAGATTCGAGTGTCATGGATAAGAATACCCTTAAAATGTTTTATTAGTTTACTAAAATAGCCTTTTTGGATTTATTTTAATGAAATAGCTTGCAAAGTCACCACCCTAGATTATATCACATGCTCTATATATCATCCAAGCTTATCCTCTTTGACACCTTGCAAGTTAAATTCATTGAATCTAAGTCATATAAATAGTTTAGGAGAGAGAAAAGTGTACATTATGCTCATTTATTCACCAACACTCCATCAAGTCTCTCTCTCTCTAAGATACGAATTCTCTTAGCATATCAGTCCTTGAATCAAGCCCCACTAAATCCCGTAACCAAATCGGTGGCAGAATCAAAGATTGCTCATAGAAGGTATAAACCTTAAAATGAAATCTGACTGTTGATCCTATGTTAGATGTTAGTTTTTTGTGTTAAATATGTTGTATGTAGTGTGTAATGATGATCTAGGTTACTAGATGTTGGATCCATAACATCTAGAGGCTCGGATTTGGTGTTTTTCAAAATCTGGAAATTTTCTTTTATGTCAACTGACAACCATATGTCGCCCTTCTAAATCTTTGGTTGTTAATTATTTTGTGTTTTTAATGTTTGATCCGGTAGTATGATATGAGATCTTTGATCCGAAACTAGAATCAAAGTCGATCATGTTTCGTTGAAAGTTATTAGTGGTCAAACCACGTTGACCGGCGTTAATCGAACGTTTCGGGTAACCTGAACGTGCCCGAAAAAGTCCGACGACATGTTCATGCGTTTAAATCTTGCTTGTGTTTACGCTTTTAGACCACATTATTGTTGTAATGTTGTTGTCCGACATGTAGGCTACATGACCATGCTTCTATAATCATTAGATCCTTCTCTCAATCAAAAGTAATCGTTGGTCAAAGTAGTGGGATTAAATCGCTAGGATGAAGTTTCGGGTAACCCAAAACCTTCATATGCGCCGATTCGGACTTTGACCTATCCATATCTCACTTGATGTGATGTTGTTAAACTGTTTTTATGACATGGATCAATTGTCTTACATATGGTCTACATACTGAAACTTTTCAATCACTAAAACATCAATAGAATTGCAAGTTGTGGAAGCCCAAAATGGATAAATGAATCGTTTTTCATTTCGGGTAACCTGAAAATGAAGAACAACTCGCGATGACTACTTTGTGGGCCTAGATCTCGCTGGTTTTATGTTGTTTGGCCATGTTTGTTGTTGAATCGTGTAGTCTGACATTACTACTACAACCTCTAATCATTTACTTACCCAGAAACACAATAATCAGAGAGTAATGCTTGGTCAAACGTGCTCACTTGTTAACTGCTATGAATGTTTTTGAGGGCTCAAGAACACCTAAGGTGATGATTTTTGTCGCAAAAGGCTATAAATACGCTTTTATTTATTTTAATTAATTATTTCGAAAAATCATTTAAAAATAGTTATTAATTTCTAAAAATTATTTTTAAAAATTATTTTTAAATTATAAAAATTAACTTTTAATAATTTGAAATATTTTTCATAAATATTAGTATTTATTTAAATATTATTGATAATTAATTAATTTATTAAATACATTAAATAAATTAATTAAAAATGATTTTATTATATTAAAAATCATTTTAAATGATAATAAGTTATTTAAAAATATTTTAAGTTATAAAATATAACTTTTAATATTCTAAAGCAAATTTCATTAATTATTTAATATTAATGATCATTAAGTTATTTACTAAATGAATTAAATAAAATAATTAAAAAATGATTTTATTATATTAAAATTATTTTAAATAATAATAAGGTATTTAAAAATATTTTAAGTTATAAAACTTTTAATATTTAAAGATAAATTTCATTAATTAATTATTATTAATGATATTGAAGTTATTTAATAATTATATTAAATAATTTAGTTTAAAAATGATTTTAATATTATAATAATCATTTTAAATGAAAATAAAGTGTTTAAAGATATTTTAAGTTATAAAATATAGCTTTTAATATTTAAAGGATAATTTCATTAATAATTTAATATTAATGATTATTAATTTATTATTAATGATATTAAATTTATTTAATAATTATATTAAATAAATAGTTTAAAATGGTTTTATTAACTTAAAAATCATTTAAAAAGAATACAAATGAATTAAAAATATTTTAAGTTATAATTAATGACTTTTAATATTTTGATAAATAGTACATTAATATTCAAATATTAATGGTAATTATTTAAAATGATTTTAAAAATTATTTAAGGGTAATATTAATATTTTAAAGGTAGTTTAAGTTATTATAAATAACTTTAACATTTTGAAAATGATTTCATTAATAGTTTAATATTAATTAAATATTAATGATAATAGAATTATTCAATATTTAAATCATTTAATAATGATTCCGATGTTTGAAATTAATGATAAATTATACTAAATGTTTTAAAATTATATTAAGTCATTTAAAAATAATCTGACTGATACTAAGTTACAGGACAGAGTCTTAGACTCGATAATTACCAATAAAGATGTCGGTACACCGACATGTTTCAGAAATTGATCTGGACTTATATAATTTAATTAAATATGTGATTATTTGTGATTCAATGGTTGTTAAACCTATGTGCCAATGTGATTAGGTTATGTGTTGACTGCAATAAGCAGTGTTATGTGTTATAATATGTTATTCTAATCAGTAAAATAACCTGATTAATGATAGGTCATGATATAAAAGATAGAACTAAGTTACGAACTGTAAGTAGCGCAACATGCAAGTATCTTAGCTTTGCATTTCCTTTATGCAATGGACATGAGTAAGAAGTTTCAAAACTATATTATTATTATGCTATATTATTAACCTTATTGTGATATATTCTATATCCGATCATTGTTTATCAACATGTTAGTATATGGTAATTCAGATATATATTCATTCATTAATTTACGAACATGGTTACACAAGTGTCCCCACTTGATAATCATTGTATTTAATCACATGTTGATATATATATATATATATATATATATATATATATATATATATATATATATAAAGCTGTCTAAGCTATTTGACCCAGCTAGACATAAATTCAGAAATATCGTTGAATAAGTTAAAACTTTATTTTTGTATCCAATCAAATTGTTTTGGTTCGAATTCCAGTCTAAGTATGAACATCTTGATCACGGGAAAACTTTTATGCGCCCAAGGTGGACAGAGTGAACGATCATATCGTTCTTGTAATGTAGTATTGATCAATACAGGGCACATTGGGCAGATCACCCTCGTGTCTGTAAGTCATGACGGTTTACGGATGAAGTTCTGCTAAACCTTAACGAAAACTAAAAACAATGTTCATAGTATGTCGACTACCCTATATATATAGTCAATACGTAGTTTCAAAAATTTGAGATAGAATTGTTATGTTATTATTATAGGTTCAGTTGACTTCATAACTATTAATTCGTTATAGAAGTGATGTACAAAGAAAATATTTAATTCTTTCAGCTAAATATAATTATAATTTTTATTACTTGCTGGGCACTCAAATGCTCATCCTTGCTTAATTTTAATATTTTCAGCTAAGCGTGATCAACCTGAAGGTTCAGACAAGAACAAGTGAAAAGGGAAAGCAAACAGAATATGTTTAATGGTATCTTTTGTAATAGTTAGACTGTATTAAGGCAATGATATATATTATCTATCATGTAAGGAATTATAGTAAAGGTTGCGTACTTGGGATTAGACTCTGATATATGTAAACTAAGTTTGTTATTTATATTTTTGTTATTATTATTAGTATTATTCCGCTCATAGAAATGGTATCGTGAAGCACCAAGTTCAGGTTTCAAGTATCCGAATTTGGGGGCGCCACATTATGGTATCAGAGCTATAAGCATGAATTTACGAAGAGCCCCGAGCCTCTCGCTGGTGACTTCCTTGTGTGGAATGGACCGAAGCCAGACTCTCCGTAGGGGACGCCGATTCAGTCAGTGGCAAGTTGATAGGTACCTTTGTGAGGTGCTATGGTTGGAAGCACTATGAAAGTCACATTATTGTATCAGAGCTTAGGGTTAAAAACCTTAGGTGGGTTAGACCTTAGGCTACAACCTTAGAACAGAGGGAAACATTGAAAATACGAATAACTCATTTAGAGTTTTTAAGAAGATGAGTTGAATCAATTCATTGCAAAACAAAATAAAAGATAACGTATATAAAACTATTATGTGTTGTGTGTATATATTATATGCTGGTCAGTATAATTTATGTGTATAGATATCAGATAGAAAAGAGTTAGGATATTCTCAGATAGTAAAGAAGGAGTAGATCTCTATAACCGAGCCAATATCAAAGCCAATAGCTGAAATAGAGGCTCACATTGAAAGCTACCTCAATGAGGTAGTTATTTTTGGAAAATGTAGTACTGAACCTAGAAACGATAGAATAACTGATAGGCAGAATATAGTTAAAGAATATGTGGTCAATGTCGAGTTCTTAAACTCATATGTTTGTGGTGAGTTCTTAAACTAATAATGTGTGGTAAGTTGGACGAACTAGGTATAGTTAGGTATAAATGGATTATTGAGGATAATGGGAATAAACAGATTTCTAAGCAAATGATCATTAGTAAAGGTGTAAGAAATAAGTAGTATTAGTATTACTTGAATATGTATGCTTTATGATGTGTAATGTAATATTCTCAACTTTTGTATAAGTTTGGTAGTGATTCCCGACTTTTATGTCACAAAGGGATATCGAATGTTTAAAGCAGTATGTGCTATGCTATAAAGTACTATAAATTAGTTAGATGAACATGATTTATTTAATCAAATAATGCCGCCAAGAAGAAAACGAAACCAAAGGACAGAAGAACCTGTCAACAAAGCTGGAGGACAACCCGACCCGTTACAGAATGTGACGAATATAGACACTCAAGCTATGCAAAATGGATTACCAGCCGCGGGAAATCAGCTAGACAATCGATCGACAAACTTCGAAGACTTCAAGGCCAACGAACCGCCAGGATTTAGAGGATCAATTAACCCTGTAGAAGTGGTTGTGATAGCCAGGGTAACGGAGGGGCAAAAGACAGCTTTTGCCACCTATACAATGAAAGGAGGGATGAATTGTTGGTGGGAGACAAATCAAGTTAAAGCCGAAGAAGGGAGTAGTGGTAGTAGAACTAGAAAGAGGAAAGGTGATAATGTTGGAAATACGGAAAATAGGCAAGAAGGTGGAAAGAAGCAAGTTATGCATTGTAGAAATTGTAGAAAGAATCATTCGGGAGAGTGTTTAAAAGGAAAGAATGTGTGCTACAAGTGTGGGCAGGAGGGACATATCTCTCCTAACTGCCCCAATTTAAGAATGTATAGTGGGTGTTTTATTTGTGCATCAATGGAGCATAAGGCAAAAGACTGTCCAAGGAAGAGAAGGGAGGCAAAGAATACAAATACAAGGAAAGGCAGCAGGACATTGGCGATAACGGGACCGACTTCAACAAATGAACTAACAGAACCAACCGAATGAGTCTTCAACATGACCGTTCAAGAAACAGTAGTAACCGGGGATGTAACTCCAGGTATTACTCGAACAAATTTTATTTTCTTATATATTATTTTCTTATATATAGTAAATTATTTTATAAAGATATTTTGAAGGAGGAATTTGAGTTCTTTTAGGAATCAAATTTCCGTTTAATCAGAAAGATAAGCTGTATGTGAATAGTTAAGGATCAGTTCGATCAAATTATGATCGAGATCTACTTGCAATAATTGTGTATGCTATGTACCCGTGTATGTATAGGTTTTAAAACGGTGATTCCGGGGACGAAATCTTTATAAGGGAGGGTGAATGTAACAACCCGATATTTTCTATATAAATAAATAAGAAATTTTGCGTATAAAATTTTTTATTATTATTTTAAGGATGAGGATTTGTACAAGATAATGTGTATATGTATTTATGTGGTAAATAAAAATATATTTATTGCATAAATGTTTACAAATAGTTGTATTTTAGAATTATTGATTTTTGTAAAGTATATTCTTATAATAATTACTTTTATAGCCGAAATGTTTTATTGATTATTTTCCATGAAAATATAATCATATATTATTTAAATAATATATGGAGTGATTTTTAGAATAATTAGAATAATTATTTTATTATACGAATTTTAGTACAGATTAATAAGTTAATTATTTTACCTTAATTATTAAGGTTAAATATGGAAGAATAAATCAGATATGGAATTCAAACCCTAATTTTAGATTTTTATCAAGGAATGAGAATAATAATATAATAATATTATATTTGAATTTTCAGTGCTATTAATATGTACTGTATGTACGTATAGCTAATGGTTGGTCAATTATGTTGTGGCATGTTAAAACAGTAGCGTTAATTCGTTAAACCCTAACTTGAAACTCAAACCGGAGTTTGCAATTGGTAAGAAATTGTGGTACGTGATTTAAGACCATTATTATATTATGCTAATTAGGTAAACCCTAATTATTGTCTAGAAACCCTAATTGTAAATTAAAAACCCTAATTTCCCATTTAAAACCCTAATTGCTAAGATGATAACTCTAATTATTATTTTAGTAAATAATTATGTTCATTAGGAAACCCTAATTCATAATTAGAGGAACCCTAATTAGATCAAGAAACCCTAAGTATTTTTAAAACCCTAATTTTCTATTAAAAAATCCTAATTTTAATTAGTAAGTTATAATTAAAATTTTATTAAACTTTAAACTTAAATTTTTAAACCCTAGAAATTATTTGGGAAACCTAAAGGTTTAAAATCTATTGATTAAAACCTAGATTCAAGTGCCATGGACAAGAATACCCTTAAAATGTTTTATTAGTTTACTAAAATAGCCTTTTTGGATTTATTTTAATGAAATAGCTTGCAAAGTCACCACCCTAGATTATAGCACATGCTCTATATATCATCCAAGCTTATCCTCTTTGACACCTTGCAAGTTAAATTCATTGAATCTAAGTCATATAAAAATAGTTTAGGAGAGAGAAAAAGTGGACATTATGCTCATTTATTCACCAACACTCCATCAAGTCTCTCTCTCTCTCTCTCTCTCTCTCTCTCTCTAAGATACGAATTCTCTTAGCATATCAGTCCTTGAATCAAGCCCCACGAATTCCAGAACCAAATCAGTAGCCAAGAATCAAAGATTGCTCATAGAAGGTATAAACCCTAAAATTAAATCCGACTTTTGATCCTATGTTAGATGTTAGTTTTTTGTGTTAAATATGTTGTATATAGTGTGTAATGATGATCTGGGTTGCTAGATGTTGGATCCATAACATCTAGAGGCTCGGATTTGGTGTTTTTCAAAATCTGGAAATTTTCTTTTATGTCGACTGACAACCATATGTCAGGTCTTCTAAATCTTTAGTTTTTAATGATTTTTGTGTTTTTAATGTTTGATCTTGTAGTATGATATGAGATCTTTGATTTGAAACTGGAATCAAAGTCAGATCATAAGCCGGTTGAAAGTTATTAGTGGTCAAACCACGTTGACCGGCATTGACCGAACGTTTCTGGGTAACCCAGAACGTGCCCAGAAAGTCTGACAGCATGTTCATGCATTTAAATCTTGCTTGTGTTTACGTTTTAGTCCCTGTTATTGTTGTAATGTTGTTGTCTGACATGTAGGCTACATGACCATGCTTCTATAATCATTAGATCCTTCTCTGAATCAAAGTAATCGATTGGTCAAAGTAGTGTGAACGAAACTGCCGGATGAAGTTTCTGGGTAACCTAGAAACCTTCATAAGCAGTTTTGGACCACTACTTTAACCGATCCATATCTCGCTTGATGTGATGTTGTTAAACCTGCTTTTTATGACATGGATCGATTGTCTTACATATGGTCTACATCTTTGAAACTTTTCAATCACTAAAACATCAATAGAATTGCAAGTTGTGGAAGCCCAAAATGGATAGTTTTAATCGTTTCTTCATTTACGGGTAACCGGAAAATGAAGAAACGACTCGACATGACTACTTTGTGGCCCTAGATCTCATTGGTTTTATGTTGTTTGGCCATGTTTGTTGTTGAATCGTGTAGTCTGACATTACTACTACAACCTCTAATCATTTACTTACCCAGAAACACAATAATCAGAGAGTAATGCTTGGTCAAACGTGTTCACTTGTTAACTGCTATGAATGTTTTTGAGGGCTCAAGAACACCTAAGGTGACAGATTTTGTCGCTAAAGGCTATAGCGACAGTTTTATTTATTTTAATTAATTATTTCTGAAAAATCATTTAAAAATAGTTATTAATTTCTAAAAATTATTTTAAAAATTATTTTTAAATTATAAAAATTAACTTTTAATAATTTGAAATATTTTTCATAAATATTAGTATTTATTTAAATATTATTGATAATTAATTAATTTATTAAATACATTAAATAAATTAATTAAAATGATTTTATTATATTAAAAATCATTTTAAATGATAATAAGTTATTTAAAAATATTTTAAGTTATAAAATATAACTTTTAATATTCTAAAGCAAATTTCATTAATTATTTAATATTAATGATCATTAAGTTATTTACTAAATGAATTAAATAAAATAATTAAAAAATGATTTTATTATATTAAAAATTATTTTAAATAATAATAAGGTATTTAAAAATATTTTAAGTTATAAAACTTTTAATATTTAAAGATAAATTTCATTAATTAATTATTATTAATGATATTGAAGTTATTTAATAATTATATTAAATAATTTAGTTTAAAAATGATTTTAATATTATAATAATCATTTTAAATGAAAATAAAGTGTTTAAAGATATTTTAAGTTATAAAATATAGCTTTTAATATTTAAAGGATAATTTCATTAATAATTTAATATTAATGATTATTAATTTATTATTAATGATATTAAATTTATTTAATAATTATATTAAATAAATAGTTTAAAATGGTTTTATTAACTTAAAATCATTTAAAAGAATACAAATGAATTAAAAATATTTTAAGTTATAATTAATGACTTTTAATATTTTGATAAATAGTACATTAATATTCAAATATTAATGGTAATTATTTAAAAATGATTTTAAAAATTATTTAAGGGTAATATTAATATTTTAAAGGTAGTTTAAGTTATTATAAATAACTTTAACATTTTGAAAATGATTTCATTAATAGTTTAATATTAATTAAATATTAATGATAATAGAATTATTCAATATTTAAATCATTTAATAATGATTCCGATGTTTGAAATTAATGATAAATTATACTAAATGTTTTAAAATTATATTAAGTCATTTAAAAATAATCGATCGATACTAAGTTACGAGACGTAGTCTTAGACTCGATAATTACAGATAAAGATGTTCGACACCGACAAGCGTTTTTAAAATTGATCTGGACTTATATAATTTAATTAAATATGTGATTATTTGTGATTCAATGGTTGTTAAACCTATGTGTCAATGTGATTAGGTTATGTGTTCGCAATAAGCAAAGGTGTTATGTGTTATAATATGTTATTCTAATCAGTAAAATGATCTGATTAATGATAGGTCGTGATATAAAAGATAGAACTAAGAAGTTTCAAAACTATATTATTATTATGCTATATTATTAACCTTATTGTGATATATTCTATATCCCATCATTGTTTATCAACATGTTAGTATATGGTAATTCGGATATATATTACATTACGTTAATTTACGAACATGGTTACACAAGTGTCCCCACTTGGATAATCATTGTATTTAATCACATGTTGATATATATATATATATATATATATATATATATATATATATATATATATATATATATATATAAAAGCCAAAGCTATTTGACCCAAATAGACATAAATTCGTAAATATCGTTGAATAAGTTAAAACTTTATTTTTGTATCCAATCAAATTGTTTTGGTTCGGATTCCAGTCTAAGTATGAACATCTCGATCACGGGAAAACTTTTATGCGCCCAAGGTGGACAGAGTGAACGATCATATCGTTCTTGTAATGTAGTATTGATCAATAAAGGGCACATTGGGCAGATCACCCTCGTTCCTGTAAGTCATGAAGGTTTGCGGATGAAGTTCTGCTAAACCTTAACGAAAACTAAAAACAATGTTCATAGTATGTCGACTACCCTATATATATAGTCAATACGTAGTTTCAAAAATTTGAGATAGAATTATTATGTTATTATTATAGGTTCAGTTGACTTCACAACTATTAATTCGTTGTAGAAGTGATGTACAAAGAAAACATTTAATTCTTTCAAATTAAATATAATTATAATTTTTATTACTTCTTTGGGCACTCAAATGCTCATCCTCGCTTAATTTAAATGTTTTCACTAAGCGTGATCAACCAAGGTTCGATAAGAACAAGTGAAAAGGGAAAGCAAATGTAATATGTTTAATGGTATCTTTTGTAATAGTTAGATCAGATTAAAGGCAATGATATATATTATCTATCATGTAAGGAATTATAGTAAGGGTTGCGTACTTGGGATTAGACTCTGATATATGTAAACTAAGTTTGTTATTTATATTATTGTTATTATTATTAGTATTATTCCGTTCATAGAAATGGTATCGTGAAGCACCGAGTTCGGGTTTCAAGTATCCTAATTTGGGGGCGCCACATTATTGGTATGATCGTAACTATGGGTTCTCTTTGGCCAGTAGTGCAAAGATGAATTGTTGACTGGTATGATCATGACCATTGAATTTATAATTAAATATCTTTAGCTTAAGTGCAAAGGTGAATTAATCAACGTGGTTATAATTATTATTTATATAAATTCTAAAATGATTATATATTTCTTTGAGATATTAATATCTTTGGCCAGTAGTACAAAGATGATTTGTTGTTGAAAATCTTTGGCCCGTAGTGCAAAGATGAACTGTTGTTGAATATCTTTGGCACGTAGTGCAAAGATGAATCTGTTGTTGAATATCTTTGGCACAGTAGTGCAAAGATGAATCTGTTGATGAATATCTTTGGTCAGTAGTGCAAAGATGAATTTATTAGTATGATTATGAGCAGAACTGTGATTTGGTATAACCATGATCTTTGATGTTTCGGTAAAGACATGTGATGAAAATTATCTTCGTCACGAATGCGAAGAGGAATTTAGAATCACAATTATGATTATGAGTTATTCATATGATTGTGGACCAGAACTGTTGATTGATATTACAGGGATAAAACATTGTTGGTGGATTTTTAACATGGAGAAGATAATAGACTTTATGGTCTATTTGACTCTTCTAATGGATTGCTTCGTTCACCGCAACTATGGTTGAAATTTTTTATCATCTACCATATGTTCTAAATCTCTGATTTATTACTGTTGAAGGCTATTGATAATTTATTTATCTTTAGTCATGATATTCTTTACTGGGCTAGTTAAGCTCACCCTTTTACTTCATAATTCCTTTCAGGTAAATAAGAGTGTAGCTGGGTCGAGCGGGGGTAACAAGAGAATAGAATGGTGGTATCTAGCTGTGGAGTTCTTCCTAAACAGTATAGAAAAGTGTGTTATATTTTATACATCATTTAGTAGTTATATTTGGTGAATCAAATAGGGTGAGGCGAACCCAACGTTGGAAGGGTGTTTTTGTGACACCCCCAAATCCTGGTACTTTATTTCCTCCTGATTTGGTGTTCACTTAATCAAAATTCATTTCTAATTACCCAATCATAATAAAATTGAATAATAAAACATGTCCATATAGGATTAAACTTAAATAAAAATATCCTAGGTTATCTAACCTTTAATTACAAACATTCAAATGTAGAAAATTAAATAAACCTCATTACAATCTTTAAATCAAAGTCTGATAATAAAACTATCAAAACTATTACAAGTCTTCATCACTTGTACATCTTTCCCTTCCCTTTGCTAGTAGTAGGTTCATTGACCTTCTCAACCTTAGCTGCAATAAGTTTATGATATGCAAGAGTGAGCAAACAAGGCTCACTTAAAATAAGAATGAATAACTTTATAACATTACTACAATTTCCAGAAATAGGCTCAATAGAACTGAATGATAGATTCTATTAACATTTTAAAACATACTACTGAGGGTCTAATGACCACGAATCATGTCCACAGTTATAAGTAATCTTTCAACTTTAACTTTAACAGTTATAAGACTATAAGGACTCCACGTACTTAGGGGGATCAACCCTTCGTATAATGTATTGTGCATAACCATTTCAACGCTAAGCGTAAACCTCTAATAAATGAGTTGTTCATCTCAGTATTTAGAATACAAGTCCCCACCAAAGTATGTTTGGTTTGGATACATTCTGGGGGTAATTTAGATTCAACGAGAATCAACTAAGGATTAGTTGATTACAAAAGAAATAACTGTATGCTATGGAATAATCATAACTAAATTGATATTTGTAATTTAACATCATGCTTTAGGAATAATCTAATAGCATAAGCAATTGAATAATCATATCATAATTTGCTTTGAACAATACTAATTCAATGTTATTGAGAGTTGGATACCAAGCATGAATAATGAATAGTAATTTGAACGATAGAGTTGTTCAATACTAGAATATTAAAATAGAACAACTCGCATGCTAAATCACTAGTTATATATTAAAGAAACTTGGTCAATAATAAAATATAAGATTTGGAATACTTGTATCCTCATGAACCAATAGATATAAAAGCTTTATCAATAATAAACAATCTAACTCTACGAAAGTGTAGAGTTAGCAACTTGTGTAATTGAAATTGAATTCAAAACAATAATGTACTCAACAAAATCAAACTCGCATAATGAAGTTTTAGAGTTAGAGAACTTGCCTTTAGCACAAGCTAAACCTTACAATTTGAATCAATACCCTATACATATGTCATCATGACATAATTAGTCATTACCAACATTTTATATTTATATAAACAAATATATACATCATGTAGGTCAAATAAGCCATTCACATAATCAAACTATGTTAATACTAGTTAACACTTGATAACATGCTCATTCATAGTTTAATACTACTGAAATCATCATTCAACATTCCTATTATTAACACATAACATTTATTTTCAAAATTTGTGTAATAAACTAAAAGCTATCGAAACCTTCGCTAACTTTCATGAGCATATTTCACGATTTACATCAGTGGTTGGTATTATGCTGATAAGTTGCAGAAGCCAAAGATTAAGGCCAGGGCGTGGCGCCCAAACCTCATTATGCGAGATTATCTTCTTTGGTAGCATTTGTGGCGCCAAACTCCAGAATCTGGCGACCAAGCTCGGCAACAGTATGAATAAAAGCCAAATTGGCCTACAAGCTCCAATCTAATAGACTAATTAACATGTAATACGCATATAGACTTCATATAAACATATTGTGAAGACTTCTAACTTGATTCAACCCATAAAATAACATAAACATCAAATTTACAACACCCAATTTGAATGTTTTTGGCAAAAACTCCATTTTTGACATTTTTTTATATGAAAATCAACACTGTGATTTTTTTTCCAATTAAAATAGAAATTTAAAAATAGCATGGTTATGATTATACATACTCTATTAAATTCAATAGTCAATTTATCAGTTTAACAACTAATTAAACCTTAATTTCTACTTTAAACTAAGCCATATTCATATATATTTCCATATAAACACTGTAATATGGTTTTCTTTACAAATTACATACATACATGACTTAATTTCTCATAATCATTTATAAACTCATGAACAACCTTTTACAAACAATTAGCATACAAAGTTATATATATATATATATATATATATATATCAATAATTCATATTGTTAAAATTATTGGGATAAATAACGTTTTAGTCATTTGTCTTGAATCCTGTTTTCATTGTGATTCTGAAACTTTTTTTTTCTGACAATCGAATAACTGTATTTTAAAAATTACAAAATGGTTATTCAGCTTCGATTTTAGTCCAAAAATTTGATTTAAAATCTTTGTTATGTAATTTATTATGTTATTTTTTTTCTTGACGTGGAGGGCAAAAATGCATGGAGGCAATTAAGTGGCATCATGTATGTGTACTAATAATAACCATAATTCCTAAACTATTAGTAATTAAGCTGAATAATTCCATAACTAATAATAATAATAATAATAATAATAATAATAATAATAATAATAATTTTAAAATAATAATAATAGTAATAATAATAATAAAATACTAATAATAATTTTAAATAGTAATAATAATAATAATTTTTAAATAATAATAATATTAATAATTTCAAAATAATAATAATAGTAATAATAATAATAATATTAAGAATAATAATTATTATTATTCCAAAATAATAATAATAACTTCAAAATAATAATAATAATAACAATAATTTTTAAAATTTACTTAAATGAGCACAGACGTCACTATCAGTTTTCCCCCACTTGCCAATACCGAATTTCGGTTCAGGTTCAAAAATAGGTGACTTATTATTATTATTATTATTATATTATTATTTTGAAATTATTATTATTATTAATATTATTATTATTATTATTTAAAAATTATTATTATTATTATTATTTCAAAACAATAATAGTAATAATAATAATTTTTAAATAATAATTTAAATTCATTAATTTTATATAAATATATTTGTAAAAATTATTATAATTACAAAATAATAATAATAATAATAATTTCAAAATAATAATAATAATAATTTTTAAATAATAATAAAATAATAATTTATTTCTTTCTATATTCAGTATTTGTTTCTATACAAATTACACTACACCTATTTTTTCCCATTATCTCGTCAAATCGATGGTGGCTTCGTCAAGTGGGGTGAAATCTCAAAAAAAATAATCTGTTAGTCTGCAAGCTAAGTAATTATCATTATAATCAGTATATCTATCAAGTGGATCCATCTCAGATTTGTCTATCTATCAAGTGGATCTATCTGTCTATTTATCAAGTGGCTACAGATTTTCTCCATCTCAGATCTATTTACTACAAATAGATATAGAATCAAATTGTGTTTCGATTTTGGATAGAGAAATAATAGGGTTTTGAAATTGGAGAGAAAATGAAATGGGGTTTTGAAGTAGCGGTGGTCATGCGATCGGGTTGCTTAAAAAGAATTAGAGTGATGGTGTTGTTGGGCGTTCGAGTACGGAAGTTTGGCAGTCTTAAATCTGTTGTTGTTGATATGGGCAACCAGAGGGTCGTGGTGGGAGAACTCGATTCCAGTTCCCAATGGGTGATGAGGGAAGGATGGGGTTTTTGATGCCATTGTGTAGGTGTGAGGCCATTTTTGAGGAGACAGAATACAAGAGAAAATCATGGGATGAAGAAGTGAAGAACTGGATGCGGTGATAATGGTGTTGCGCCATTTTTGGAAGGAAAGTTGCAGGCTAGAGAATTTGCAAAGGGCTTCTGATCATTTAGGAGGACAAATGATCTTTAAATTTTAAAATATAATGTTTTATTATATTTAAGCCCTCTTAACTCAATAAAATAATTTAAATAATTATAAAATAATTTTTTTAACAGATAAGCATTATTATGCCACCTGTCAAAGCCATGCCATTAACTTCCGTTTGATAATTATACACAGCCAGCATTCCGTCCGTTTTTTTGGACGAAAACTAAAACTAATGACCATTTTATAATTTTTGAGAGTACAGTTATTCGATTGTAACAAAAAACGTTTCGGTAACCACAATGAAAACCAGATCCTAGTACAGTGACCAAAAAGTTATTTATCCCTAAAATTATTTTACAGAGACTTTTTGGAAGAAGAAGAAAACTAAACTTTTAAACAAAAAGATTAAGCTCCTACATTTGATTAAGAAGATGATACCCTTCCCTTTTGATCAAGAACCTTCTTTTCCCAATTTCTTTATCAAAACCTGTTAGGATTTCTCTCAATTCTCTCTAGAGTTTTCTTCTTCTCTCCCTTTTCTTCTTATGATATTTTCTTTCTCTAGTCTAACATACGTACTAGAATTATAACGTATAAGACATAATATATATTAAGTATATAATATAAATATAGATATAATGATATCAGTTATGTAAGTTTTGAAAATCAAAAGCCATAAGGCTTGTTTGGCTAAGCTAATAAAATAACTCTTTAATCCTTACACCTTTTTTGGTAAACTTAATTAAAACAAATGGATTAATCCTTATACCTTGTTTGATAAAACACTATTAGATTAAAGACTTAATATGTATTAAGACTTGTTTGGCCAAAACTAAATTAAGCTCCTTTAATTTATTTTAATAACTCCTTTATAGCAAGGTTATTTGTCACACTTCTACTTAATTAAATAATCAATTTAATCAATTCAAATACTAATCTATTAAATTACTTTAACACATAAATCATTAACACAAAGCTATAATTTCTTTGATAATTGTAATTTTATTCGACCAACTAATATTTTAAATTACAAATTCCCATTTAAAATATTATAATTTATTTAAATCACTATAAGCTCTCTAGCTTACTTATTAAATTAAATTGGTATATAATCTCATAACAATTAATTTTCTTAGCTCCTTAATTATTTATTCAACAAATAATTAACTAAACCACATCAACTCAAATTGCCATTAAATACTTATATAATTCAATAAATATTTAATATTGCAAATAAATATTTAATATTTAATATTTAATTATTTATTTAACAAATAATTAACTAAACCACATCAACTCAAATTGAAAAATTATTTATTCAACAATAAACATATCCATTAAATACTTATATAAATCAATAAATATTTAATATTACACTTTAAAATTACTCGAATGTTACATCATTCCCCTCCTTACAAGGATTCATCACCTCGAATCACAACTCAAACAAATCATTCGTTATATTCTTCCCTTTACTTACAAAGATTACATCCCCGAGAATCGAAGACACGAATTAAACAAATAACTCGGGGTACTCTTTTTCAACATTTTCTCTTGAGTTCCCACATAGCTTTTTTTCAAAGTTGTGGTTCCTCCATATCACCTTCACAGAAGGTATCACTTTATTCCTGAGCACTTGTTCTTTCCTGTCGACTATCTGGATAGGAACCTCTTCATAAGACAAATCTTTCTCAAACTGCAACGGTTCGTACTCGATCACATGTTTGTAGTCGGGTTTATATGGTCGTAACACCGAAATGTGAAAAACATTATGAATGTTTTCCAACTTTGGAGGTAGAGCTACCTCGTAAGCCACTTCTCCCACTCTTCGCAGCACTTCAAAGGGTCCAATAAACCTCGGGCTTAGCTTTCCCTTTTTACCGAAATGAATTTTCCCCTTCCAGGGAGAAACTTTTAAAAATACAAAAGTTCCTACGTCGAATGCACGATCTTATGCGTGTTGATCAAAGATACTTTTTCACATCGTCTTTGGTCACTACTAATCTTGTCCTGATGAGTTTGACAACGTCCATCGCTTTGTTGCACTAGTTTCACTCCCAGCGAGTTGACGTTCACCGACTTCATCCCAAAGACAAAGTGGAGTTCGCACTTTCTGCCATACAATGCCTCGTAAGGTGGCATACCGATGCTCGCGTGATAACTGTTGTTGTAAGTAAATTCCACCAACGGTAATTGTTCTTCTCAGCTTCCTTTAAAGTCCATGACACATGCTCTCAGCATATCTTCCAATGTCTGAATTATTCGTTCGCTTTGGCCATCTGTTTGTGGATGATAAGCCGTACTCATTCGCAATTGTGTCCCCTTGCATGCTTGTAGTCTCTTCCATAAATTCGATGTGAATCGCGAATCTCTATCGGTCACAATTAATACTGGCACTCCGTGCCTCGAAATGATCTCTTTAATGTACAATCTTGCCAACTGATCAAGATTGAATCTAATCGTTATTGGTAAAAAGTGCGCTGACTTCGTCAGTCTGTCCACTATCACTCAAATTGCATCGCATCCTCTCTGAGTAATTGGAAGACGTACCACAAAATCCATCGTGATGTGTTCCCACTTCCATTCCGGTATTTCCAACGATTGAAGTAACCCATTGGGTCTTTGATGTTCGACTTTTACTCTTTGACTTGTCAAGCATTTCGCTACGCATTCTGCAACGTCCCTTTTCGTATTCGGCCACCAAAAATGTTGGCGCAAATCTTGATACATTTTCGTGCTTCTTGGATGAATTGAATATTTTGAGCTATGAGCTTCGGTCAAAATTTCTTCTTTCAGCTCTGGTGTTGCTAGAACCCAGATTCTTCCCTCAAACTGTAGTAGTCCTTCGGTGTCGATCTTGTATTTTACATCACTACTCTCAATCAGATTCTCTTTGATTTTCCCACACTCTTCATCTTGTAGTTGAGCATTCTTCACTTTGTCCACTAAAGTTGGACCAGCTTCTATCTGGAATAGTTGTTCGTCAGATTCTTTTGGAAATTTGATTTCCAACTCCAGTTTTGTCATTGCTAAAATGAGTTCCTCCTGAGTTGTTATCAGCATCAACTTCTCCCGACCTTTCCTGCTTAAAGCATCTGCCACCACATTCGCTTTGTCCGGATGATAAAAGATTTCACAATCATAATCTTTTATCAATTCCATCCACCTTCTTTGACGCATGTTCAAATCCTTCTGAGTGAAAATATACTTCAGACTTTTGTGGTCTGTGTAGATCTCACATTTCTCTCCATAAAGATAGTGTCTCCATATCTTTAGAGCAAATACAACTGCAGCCAATTCCAAATCATGAGTCGGATACCCTTTCTCATAATCCTTCAGTTGTCTTGATGCATAGGCAATAACTTTGCCGTTCCGCATAAGAACAGAACCTAATCCTTCGTGTGAAGCATCACTATACACCACATAATTTCCTGTATTATCTGGTAATGTCAACACAGGTGCCACACTTAACTTCTTCTTCAAATCTTGGAAATTCTCTTCATATTTCTCCGTCCAAATGAATTTTACAGCTTTTCTTGTCAAATTTGTTAGCGGAGTGGCTATCTTAGAAAAATCTTGAATAAATCTTCTATAATAATCGGCCAAATCCCAAGAAACTCCTCACTTCCTCGGTGTGTTTGGTTGTTCCCAATTGATTACAGCTTCCACTTTTGATGGATCCACTGAAATTCCATCCTTGTCAATAACATGACCCAAAAATTGTACACGGTTGAGCCAAAATTCGCACTTAGAGAATTTTGCATACAACTTTTCCTTTCTTAGTGTTTCCAATGTCAAACGTAAGTGTTCCATGTGTTCTTCTTGAGTTTTGGAATACACTAGAATATCGTCAATGAATACCGCTACAAACTTGTCTAAGAATGGTTTAAACACCCTATTCATCAAATCAATGAATGCAAAGCGAGTGCATTGGTTAAACCAAAAGACATCACCGTAAACTCGTAATGTCCATACCGAGTTACGAATGCCGTTAAATGGTATATCCTCCTTCCTCACTTTCAACTGGTGATACCCACTTCTCAAATCTATTTTCGAAAAATATTTAGCACCCTTCAACTGATCAAACAAGTCATCTATTCTAGGCAACGGACACCTGTTCTTAATAATGACCTTGTTTAACTCCCTATAATCAATGGAAAGACGCATTGATCCGTCCTTCTTCTTCACGAATAAAACTGGCGCTCCCCACGGCGATACGCTTGATTGAATATATTTCTTGTCTAGCAACTCTTGCAACTGTACCATCAGTTCCTTCATTTCTACCAGAGCCATTATGTAAGGGGACTTCGATATCGGTGCTGTTCCCGGTGCTAAGTCAATCACGAACTCAATTTATCTGTCAGGCGGAAGTCCTGGCAAATCCTCTGGAAACACGTCTTTGAACTCCCTCACTACTGGTATTTCTTCCAGTTTTACATTCTTCTTCTGAGTATCGACTATGTAAGCTAAATAGCCCACATAGCCTTAACTCAACAATTTCTTGGCCTGCATAATCGTCAGACTTTTTATCTGTCTAGGCGACTTGCTACCATAGAATACTACCTTTGACGGAGTCATAAGGTTTACACTTCTTTTGGCAATCAATTACCGCTCCATATTTGAACAGCCAATCCATTCCCAAAATAACATCAAACTCTCCAAGTCTAATCGGAATCAAATCTACCATAAAGATATTCTCCTTAATGTTCACCCTACAGTTCTTGTATACGAATCTAACAGGGATTACTTCCTTATTCGCAATTTCTATGTTCAAAGGAAAATTTAGTTCTTCTCTAGGCAATTCTAACCTCTTAGCAAATTCATCAGATATAAACGAGCAAGTTGAACCTAAATCAAGTAATACATATGCATTAATATCATTGATTGGGATAATACCTGACACCACATATTTTGATTGCACAACATCTTCCACAGTCATGTTGAAGGTTATGGCTGTGGGTTTATTTGATGCTGCAGGTCCTTCAATGGCCCATGTACCTCCATTGTTACCTCCATTGCTTCTGGTTGTCACTCCATCCTTCTTCTTAGGGCACTCACGAGCAAAGTGATCCTTGGATCCGCACGTGAAGCATACATTCTTCTTCGGTTGAGTGCAATTTGGGGTGATGTGACCCTCCTGGCCATAATTGAAGCAAACTCGTTTCCCCATCAAGCATGCACCCTTGTGAAATTTCCCACATGTCGCACATGCTTCAAACTTTTTGTTTTACTGGTTACCCTGATGGTTTCCAACACCCATGTTCCCATTCCACTTCCTCTTCAAGCTGTTGTTGTTGTTGTTGTTGTTGTTGTTGTTGTTTCCACCACCACCATTCTTAATCTCATTCTCATTCTTCTTCTTCTTTTGTTCCTGATTGAACTTTGTCACTGCCTCGCCTCCACCTTTAGCGAAATCTTGCCTTCTCCATCATTCTTTGTAAACATCTTCAATCGGAGCAGGATACCCGATCGTCATGCGACTAGGGCTTCAAATCCTGTTCAAATCTCTTCGCCTTTACGCCGCTCTCTATCTTTGACTTGATATGGCACAAACCTCGCCAATTCATTGAATTTTGCGGCATACTCGGATACCGTCATTGTTCCTTGTTTTAGTTCCAGAAATTGCACTTCTAGCTGACTCTTCGAACTCTCCGAAAAATAGGTCTCGAAGAACAACTCCTTGAACCTATCCCAGGTCATCACCTCTGGCCCTTCACGAGTTTTATTGGCTTGCCACCAATAACTAGCTTCTACTTTCAACATGAAAGTTGCGAAAGCAGTCTTCTAATCATCCTCTACCCTAGCAACATCGAACACCTTTTCTATTTCCATAATCCAGGTTTGTGCTTCGACTGGATTCATGGACCCACAGAATTCAGGTGGTCCAACCGCCTTGAAATCCTTAAACGTTGTACCATGGTTTTGTGGTTGATTCTGCAACGCTCCTGTCAGTAGTGTCACTAATTGTTGGACGAGATTATCTTCAACATCATTATTGTTAGTTCTCTCCTTGGTTCTCTGTCGGGGTGGTTCACATCTGGGAGGCATTTTCTATTAAAACAAAACATCTATTAGACTATTACTCAACTTCTTTAAGTATTTTCTAATTAACTTGCCTCCATAAAAGAAATAACCACATAACACTTTGAATAAAGTAACAACTTTTATTTATTCATAACCTTTTTTTTTTGAAAACATAAAACAATAGCATCTCTGCTATCTACATTACTTTCCTGAACTAAAAAAGTTTCAGGACAACATCATATTCATATCCCATAGGTTGCATAACACTCGGGATTTACAATTTATTTAACCTTTCACTCATCGTACAACAGCTACGATGTTCTATTAAGATACTTCTTATCCCTTTCACGTTCTTCCTCCATGACTCGAAACATTGTCCTGCGATCTAATACATATGATGGCAGCGTCTCGAACTGAATCGGATATCCCATGACCCGATCTTGAGCTCGATTAATTGCGGTGTCAAATACTTTATCCAACTCTTCCATCTTTATCCTCTTCGCGTGTGAGTTCCTTACTGCTCTTCCAGTTCGTTGATAAGCTTCCTCGTATGCATCTTCAGCTCTCGCCCTCTTAGCAGCTTCTTCTCTCAGCTTGTTCTTCAGTTCAGCGACCACTTCGATAAATTGTTCTTTCTCTCCTTCAGTCTGTACTAGTTTCTCCTCGACATTTGTCAGTCCTTCTTCACGATCCTGGATCTCTCCGTCTTTTTGTCATTACAGTCTGCTGTTCAGCTACTATCTCTTGTAACTCCTCGACAGTATCTTGAAGTTCCATATTGCGGTCATGCACCTCATCGTATATACGGCCTGCTATCGAGTTAAGTGGAATCCTTTCCTCCTCGTCCTCGTCATCCTCATCCTCCTGTGTTAACTCAATGGGATCCTCCTCGTCTGTCTCCACATCATCATCCTCATCTTCAACTATCGTGATCAATCGGGCACGACTCACCGTGGCGTGAGTTGTTCCCCAAACTTCTGAATGTCGCGAGGCTCCTCCTCTATAGGCATTTGAGGTCCCTCCTCCCTAGCCTGACTGGATTCTCCGACATTAGTCATCCTGACAACAAATTTTTAATGTTTTAATTATTAATCATTACTATTCGACACTCATGAGTACATAAATTAAAATCACATAAGCACATAAGTGTTTTTATTACTTCTTTCCTAAAACTCGATAAGAGTTATCTCCACTATCTTTTCAAAGGTTACTTCCTAAGGCTTTTCCCCCCACCCAAGGTTCATAACCTAGAGCTTTGATACCAACCTGTGACACCCCCAAATCCTGGTACTTCATTTCCTCAAGATCTGGTGTTCACTTAATAAAAATTCATTTCTAACTACCCAATCATAATAAAATTGAATAATAAAACCTGCCCATACAGGATTAAACTTAAATAAAAATATCTCAGGTTATCTAACCTTTAATTACAAACATTCAAATGCGGAAAATTAAATAAACCTCATTACAATCTTTAAATCAAAGTCTGATAATAAAACTATCAAAACTATTACAAGTCTTCATCACTTGTACATCTTTCCCTTCCCTTTGGTAGTAGTAGGTTCATTGACCTTCTCAACCTTAGTTGCAATAAGTATATGATATGCAAGAGTGAGGAAACAAGGCTCACTTGAAATAAGAATGAATAACTTTATAACATTACTACAATTGCCAGAAATAGGCTCAATAGAACTGAATGATAGATTCTATTAACATTTTAAAACATACTACTGAGGGTCTAATGACCACGAATCATGTCCACAGTTATAAGTAATCTTTCAACTTTAACTTTAACAATCATAAGACTATAAGGACTCCACGTACTTAGGGGGATCAACCCTTTGTACAATGTATTGTGCAGAACCATTTCAATGCTAAGCGTAAACCTCTAATAAAAGAGTTGTTCATCTCAGTATTTAGAATACAAGTCCGCACCAAAGTAAGTTTGGTTTGGATACATTATAGGGTAATTTAGAATTTAACGGTAATCAACTAAGGATTAGTTGATTACAAAAGAACTAACTGTATGCTATAGAATAATCATAACTGAATTGATATTTATAATTTAACATCATGCTTTAGGAATAATCTAATAGCATAAGCAATTGAATAATCATATCATAATTTGCTTTGACCAATACTAATTCAATGTTATTGAGAGTTGGATACCAAGCATGCATAATGAATAGTAATTTGAACGATAGAGTTGTTCAATACTAGAATATTAAAATAGAACAACTCGCATGCTAAATCACAAGTTACATATTAAAGAAACTTGGTCAATAATAAAATATAAGATTTGGAATACTTGTATCCTCATGAACCAATAGATACAAGAGCTTTATCAATAATAAACAATCTAACTCTACGAAAGTGTAAAGTTAGCAACTTGTGTAATTGAAATTGAATTCAAAACAATAATGTACTCAACAAAATCAAACTCGCATAATGAAGTTTTAGAGTTAGAGAACTTGCCTTTAGCACAAGCTAAACCTTACAACTTGAATCAATACCCTATACATATGTCATCATGACATAATTAGTCATTACCAACATTTTATATTTATATAAACAAATATATACATCATGTAGGTCAAATCACCCATTCACATAATCAAACTATGTTAATACTAGTTAACACTTGATAACATGCTCATTCATAGTTTAATACTACTAAAATCATCATTCAACATTCCTATTATTAACACATAACATTTATTTTCAAAATTTGTGTAATAAACTAAAAGCTGTCGAGAACTTTACGCTAACTTCATATTGCCATTTCCATTACGATTTACATCAGGTTGGTATTGCCAATACAATGAGAATATATGCTGGCCATGAAAGTTCTGAGCCAAAGATTGGCGGCCAGCGGTATGGCGCCAAGTCTTTGACGACGAGATTATCATTTCTTTGGTACGCATTTAACAAAAACTCAAGAATCTGCCGACCAAGCTCTAAGCGGCAAGATGAACAAAAGCCAAATTGGCCTATAAGCTCCAATCTAATAGACTAATTAACATGTAATACGCATATAGACTTCATATAAACATATTGTGAAGACTTCTAACATGATTCAACCCATAAAATAACAAAAACATCAAATTTACAACACCCAATTTCAATGTTTTTGGCAAAAACTCTATTTTTGACATTTTTTTATGAAAATCAACACTGTGATTTTGTTTTTCAATCAATACAGAAATTTCAAAATACCATGGTTATGATTATACATACTCTATTAAATTCAATAGTCAATTTATCAGTTTAACAACTAATTAAACCTTAATTTCTACTTTAAACTAAGCCATATTCATATATATTTTCATGTAAACACTGTAATATGGGTTTCTTCACAAAATTGCATACATACATGACTTAATTTCTCTATAATCATATATAAACTCATAAGCAACCTTTTACAAACAATTATCATACAAAGTTATATATATCAACAATTCATATTGTTAAAATTATTTTACAGAGACTTTTTGGAAGAAGAAGAAAACTAAACTTTTAAACAAAAAGATTAAGCTCCTACCTTTGATTAAGAAGATGATACCCTTCCCTTTTGATCAAGAACCTTCTTTTCCCAATTCCTTTATCAAAACCTGTTAGGATTTCTCCCAATTCTCTCTAGAGTTTTCTTCTTCTCTCCCTTTTCTTCTTATGATATTTTCTTTCTCTAGTCTAACATACGTACTAGAATTATAACGTATAAGACATAATATATATTAAGTATATAATATAAATATAGATATAATGATATCAGTTATGTAAGTTTTGACAATCAAAAGCCATAAGGCTTGTTTGGCTAAGCTAATAAAATAACTCTTTAATCCTTACACCTTGTTTGGTAAACTTAATTAAAACAAATGGATTAATCTTTATACCTTGTTTGATAAAACACTATTAGATTAAAGACTTAATATGCATTAAGACTTGTTTGGCCAAAACTAAATTAAGCTCCTTTAATTTATTTTAATAACTCCTTTATAGCAAGGTTATTTGTCACACTTCTACTTAATTAAATAATCAATTTAATTAATTCAAATACTAATCTATTAAATTACTTTAACACATAAATCATTAACACAAAGCTATAATTTCTTTGATAATTGTAATTTTATTCGACCAACTAATATTTTAAATTACAAATTCCCATTTAAAATATTATAATTTATTTAAATCACTATAAGCTCTCTAGCTTACTTATTAAATTAAATTGGTATATAATCTCATAACAATTGATTTTCTTAGCTCCTTAATTATTTATTCAACAAATAATTAACTAAACCACATCAACTCAAATTGCCATTAAATACGTATATAATTCAATAAATATTTAATATTGCAAATAAATATTTAATATTTAATATTTAATTATTTATTTAACAAATAATTAACTAAACCACATCAACTCAAATTGAAAAATTATTTATTCAACAATAAACATATCCATTAAATACTTATATAAATCAATAAATATTTAATATTACACTTTAAAATTCTGGAATGTTACAGTTTTGCCACTATCATACAAGATGTCTAATGACATACAACCTCGTGTCATCATAAGACAGGGTTGTGCACATCCACTTGCTGAGTATATCTATGAGCACTACCTATATAATCTTGGTGTTTGGTTGAAGTATAACTCTCAATTAGAGATAGTGGAGATAATGATATGTCAAGAGAAGACTCACCATTGGAAAGAATATGATAGTAATCTTCTCGTTTTTCTTTGGGGTCTATTAGGTCAACCAAGGATAATTCTGTGGACATATGATATCTATCATAACCTAGACGCATGGGCTCCCATGTACGAAGGTTTCCTTGAGCACTTCCCAAAGATTCTAATTTCTAAAACAATTTTTGACTATACCTTTATGTAAGGTGCCATTGTGACTTGCTATCCAAGGTTGGGATGAGAGTCAAAGTTGGTATATATTTGTATCAAAACTTACAGCATGTGTTGTTGTATTTCGCACGATAATTGTTGTAATAAAGTTGTAGTTTTTTTCTGTACCATGTATTTGGCGACTCAGAATAGGTTGGGTGGAATGGACCTATTTTGTGGTTGTCACAGTTGGTATCAGAGCTTAAGGATATGGTCTATGGCGGAGATCGGGGAATAGAACTAGGAGGGGAGAGATGAGTAAATCCTTCGCTAGTGTGTCCTACCTAAGCTTATTTGTTGGTCGGTCATAATATCGGGATATTATGTGATATGTTAATTTGTTCAATTAACCCTTATTTGAAGCTTATTCTAGAATGATATCTGAAATACAGGAGATGAACAATGGAGAAATCACGATGACAGGGAAGATGGAATCTAAAATGAAAGCAAGGTATTCTCAACTCTTTGAAATACCAGGTACGTAAATTTCGGGGACGAAATTTCATAAAGAGGGGAGATTGTAAGACCCCGAATTTTATGAAATAAAAGTATTCAGTTTTACTTATAATTACTATTCAGTAAATGTTTAATTTGTTAAAAAACAAAGTTAAGGGTGCTATGTGCAAATTTTTCAAAATAAGCAAGTGGTTATAAAATACTTATTATTGTCGGGGAATATTCGTACGATGGCGCAGCCATTTTTGGGCCCCATAACAGAATAACTGTCGGATGAAAAAAAAAAGTCAAATTTGAGTTTTTACAAATAACGGCGTAGTTGTTACCGTTAACACTGTTGGAATACCCGGTGGTTAAAATACAAGAATGTCTGGCGTGGTTGCATGATGGAAGACACGGTATTGCCGCAATATTTTTGAATTATTGATTCTTACGTAAGAAGGCACTACTCAATAATTGTTACAGTAATGTGACGCCCCCAAAATAGGTATACATCACCCATCTTGAGTCGCCAAATATATGGTACATAATTCAAATACAAACTTAAATATACAACATGAGCTGTGAGTTTTAATACAAATATTGTCTACTAGAGAGTATACAAACTCAAAAGGAGTCCTCATTACAATTATTATCACACTATTTCACAGAATAGTGAGGACTACTAATACAAATATCTAGGATCATCACTCTGTTCCTCGATTAGTCCCAGCTACATTCTCATTTCCTGAAGAGAACAGTGAAAGAAAGGGTGAGCTCAACTAGCCCAGTAAGAAATATTATGACTAAGATAATGCAGAATAAATTATCATTAGCCTTCAATAGTGTTAAAACGATACAATATAACAAACATCAAGTTTAATCTGCGGTGAACAAGTAATCCATTAGAAGAGTCAAGTAGAGAATAAAATCTACTATCTTCTATGATTTAAAAGGTATTTCATCACTTTTATCGCTGAGACTCAGCTTAATAAATAGTCCACATCATCAAATCATCCCTGCACTACAGGCCAAGGATATTCTTTAGTACCATGAATTATGCATGCACTACGGCTAAAGATAATCGTGTTTTCATCAACGGTCCTGATCATGCCATAAAATAATTCATCTTTGTACTACGGCCAAAGAGAATCCATAGCCATAATCATACCAAAAACTGTCCATCAATGCACTACGGGCCAATGAGGACTTTTTCCACATCATTTGTAACATTACGGTTATGATTATACCGAATAATCCCTGGTCATAATCATACCAAGTCCATCTATGCACTACAGGCCATAGATGACTTTCAAAAAAATATAAACATGAGGATGATGACAATGATATAAGAATTCAATAAAAAAAGTTCAAGAATTAATTTATTCAGGAACTAATAACGTCCAAATTGTCAACATGATCTTTGCTTTGTAGAGTAAAATTCAAGAATGCTCGGAAGAATATTTCCATGAAAAGATACTGGATGAAGCGCAAATATCAAGGATATTCCACTAATTTCATGGAGTATAGAAGTCAAAGTTTTAACCAACTGAGTATAATAAAGAATGGAATAACAAAAGAAATCACCATGCATGTGATGGACTGCACAGGCAGGTTATTCCAACAGAATAATAAATAACGGAACCAGGTCCGGCGTAAAACGCACAGACAGGATATTCCAACAGAATAATAAAGAATGGAATAACAACAGAAATCACCATGCATGCGATAGATCGCACAGATAAGTTATTCTCAATAGAATAATAAATAATTGAACTAGGTTCGGCGTAAACGCACAAATAGGATATTCTGACAGAATAATAAATAATGTAACCAGTCCGAAGCGTCAATACATATGCACATGATATTCCAACGTAATAATAAAGAATCGAAGTATTAGAAGAATTTCACCATGTATGCGAGATTTTGCATAGAAGGTTATTCCAACATAATAATAAAGAATGGAATAATGTATTTAATTTCACCAAGTATAGGGTATCCCGCGTATACAGATTATTCCAACAAAATAATAAAGAATAGAATAACAGAAGTTCTCTTCATGAATAAGAAAGAAAGAATACCCCTTATGAGTATAACAAATAATATTCCCTACCGTAAAAGAAGAGTATTCCAACTTGTAGGGCGATGATATACTCAAAGAAAACTTGTACTACGCTCAAAGCTTTCTTAAACTCTAAAGAAATATGCTCAAGAGTATAGAAGAAGAACTCTCTATAGTTTCTCTCTCTAGAGTTTCAATGAAATTAAGTAAAAATAATGAATGAATGAGCTTCTATTTATAGAAGAATGGACTGCATAGTAACTAACTCATGAACGGTCCATATTGATTTACTTTAATCTGACGGTCCATATTTAAATCAAAATCTTTTAAATAAAATATAATATATTCTATTTATAATCTAATAAAACGAATAACTTTATAAAATATTTTACTATGCAAACACTATGCAGGCACTATGCAAACACTATGCATAATAAAATATAATATATTCTAATTATTGTCTAATAAAACAAATAACTTTATAAAAGTATTTTGTTTTATATAAAAAAGATTTTACTATACAAAACACTATGCAAAACACTATGCAACACTATGCATAATAAAATATAATATATTCTATTTATAGAATAACTTTATAAAAGTATTCTATTTTATAAAAAAGATTTTTGTATTATTACATTAATAATACCAACAAAATTGAGTGACTTATCACGTAAGCATCAATAATTAATACCGTGTGCTACTTATGCAACCACGCCAGACATCTTTGTTTTTACTACTGAGTAGTTCAACAAGATAATTCAGTAAAACTTCCGTCATTATTTTCATAAAATATTTTTGTCGTTTTCTCAATCCGACAATAATTCTGTTGCGGGGTCCACCAATGATTGTGCCATTGCATGAATATTCCCTGATAAAACAAATATTCTCTGACCAATCGAATATAATATGACAACTTGCATACTTTGCAAAATTTATAAATACTACCCACAACTATAACATTATCTCAAATCCACACCATAATATAAAAAAAATATTTTGAGAAAATTAAATCTTTATTCATAAAATCTGGGGTCTCACATACCTGGTGTTTTGAAAAGGTGAGAATACCTCGCTTTCATTTCTGATTCCAACTCCCAGGTCATTTATTCAATAGCATGGTTTCTCCATAAAACCTTAACTTGTGGTATAACCTTGGTGCGTAGGACATGCTCTTTCCTATCCAAGACCTAAACATGTACCTCCTCGTACATTAAATCTTCGGCTATCTCGTCTGGTTCTAACTCAATAATGTGGTTTGGGTCTTTAACATATTTACGAAGCATAGATATGTGAAAAACATTATGAACACGAGACATGCTTGGAGAGAGGTAATGCGAGTCTATAAGCCACATTTCCTATTCGGTTAAGAATCTCAAATAGACCAACAAATCTTGGATTGAGCTTTCCTCTCTTCCCAAATCTTGTAACTCCCTTTCATGGAGCAATAGGTAACAATACATGATCCCCAATATTAAATTCTACGTTCTTTCGATGAAGATTCGCATAACTCTTTTGTCGATCCTGTGCCATTTGTATATGTTGTTGAATCATTTGGATCTTTTCTGTAGTTATGCGTACCAACTCTGGTCCCAACAGCGTTACTTCTCCCACCTCATCCCAACATTCTGGAGAGCGACACTTTCGTCCATACAATGCTTCAAATGGAGCCACACTAATACTTGCTTGATAACTATTGTTGTAGGAAAATTCTACCAATGGTAGGTACTTATCCCAACTACCTTTGAAATCTAGGACACATAGTCTTAATATATCTTCAAGAGTTTGAATAGTCCTCTCTGATTGCCCGTCCATTTGAGGATGGTATGCTGAACTGAATCATAAATCCGTGTCCATAGCTTTCTGCAAGCTAACCTAAAATCATGAAATGAATCTTGGGTCACGATCCAAAACTATGGATACTGGCATGCCATGCAATCTCACAATCTCATTTACATACCTACTAGCAAGACGTTCAAGGGAATAAGTCTCACGTATAGGCAAGAAATGGGCAGACTTGGTTTATTTATCAACAATGACCCAAATCGCATCTATGCCTTGAGATACCTTGGGAAGACCTGTAACAAAATCCATAGTAATGTGTTCCCACTTCCATTTCGGAATCTCAAGTCGTTGCAATGGACGCTTTGGCACTTGATGCTCCGCTTTTACACGTTGACAAGTTAAACACCTCGAGATAAACTCCGCGATCTCCCTCTTCATATTTCTCCACCAAAATTTATGTCGAAGATCATGATACATTTTGGTACTCCCAGGATGGATTGCAAACGGTGTGTTGTGTGCCTCCATCATGATTCTATGCTTCAAGTCTGAATTGTTAGGAACACAAAGTCTGGAGTTGACTCGAAGTATTCCTTCTTCATCGATTCTTGCTTCTGGAATAGCACATTCTTGCACTTTCTTCTTCATACGCATCATCTCCATGTCTGTAGCTAGAGCAGCTTTAACTTTATCGATTAAAGTTGGTTCTACTCGTATGCTTGATATCATCACGTGGGTACTTGGAGCCTTTAACTCTATCTCCATATTTTACAAGTCATACAAAATAGGCCTTTGTGTTAACAACATTGCACTCGTACCCACATATGATCTTCTACTTAATGCGTCAGCTACCACGTTTGCTTTTCCAGGATGATATTGGATGGTATGATCGTAATCTTTCAACAGCTCGACCCAACGTCGTTGCCGCATGTTGAATTCTTTTTGGATGAAGAAATATTTAAGGCTTTTATGATCTGTATAGATCTCCACTTTCTCCCCATACAGGTAGTGTCTCCAGATCTTCAACGCGAAAACGACTACTGCCAACTCCATATCATGAGTAGGATAATAGCTCCCATATTCTTTAAGTTATCGCGAGGCATAGGCTATGACTTTCCTATGTTGCATGAGAACACACCCTAACCCTTTGCCTGAAGCATCGCTGTAGATAACAAATCCATCCAAACCAAAAGGTATTGTCAGAACAGGTGCCGAAATGAGTCTCCTCTTGAGCTCTTCAAAACTCTTCTCACAATCCTCGCTCCAACCGAATTTTGTATCTTTACGAGTCAGCTAAGTTAATGGAGTAGCAATTCGAGAAAATCCTTCCACGAATCTCTGATAATAACCAGCTAAGCCCAGAAAGCTACGTACTTTGGTCACCGACTTCGGTTGCTCCCAACTTTGTATTGCTTTAATTTTTGCCGGGTCGACAGATATTCCATGTTTTGACACCACGTGCCCAAGGAATACTACTTCCTCAAGCCAAAACTCGCATTTCTTCAGCTTGGCATATAGCTTGTTATCACGAAGCCTTTGCAATACCAGCTTCAAATGGTTCTCATGATCTTCACGGCTTTTGGAATAGATAAGGAAGACATCAATAAAGACGACAACGAACTGATCCAAATATTCTTTGAACACATGGTTCATCATAGCCATGAAAGTAGCAGGAGTATTAGTCAATCCAAAAGACATGACCGAGTTCTGAAGGCAGTCTTTGGAATATCCTCAGTTTTAATCTTCAGCTGATGATATCCAGAAAGAAGATCGATCTTTGAAAAGAATTGTGCTCCTTGCAACTGGTCGAATAAGTCATCAGTGCGAGGTAGCAGAAACCTATTCTTGATGGTGACATGGTTCAATTCTTGGTAGTCAATACAAAGTCGCATACTCCCGTCTTTCTTCTTTACGAATAACAAAGGAGCACCTCAAGGAGATGTACTAGGACGAATGAAATCGATGTCCAACAACTCCTGTAGTTGGACCTTTAAGTCCTGAAGTTCAATAGGAGCCATTCGATATGGGGTTTTAGAAATGGACTTTGTACCAGGTTCAAGGTCAATAAAGAATTCAACTTCACGTTCTAGGGGTAGACCGGGAAGTTCTTCAGAAAATACGTCAGGAAATTCACTAACAACAGAAATTTTATTCAAATCTTACGTGTTTTTGTTCAAGTCTGTGATATGGGCTAAGAAAGCTTGACATCCATTTTTCAATAAATGAATAACTTTATGGCTTGATATGACAGTGATTGATTTTAGCAGTTTGGTTGTTTGAATTCGCATAACAGGTTGGTTAGGAATATGAAAACTAAAAACCTTACGAAAATAATCAATTTTAGCATGATGAGTGGTTAACCAATCAATCCCTAAGATCACATCAAATGCAAGTATTTTTAACGAAATAAGATCGATAGGTAATGTTATGGTTCCAACTTGAATCAAGCAAGATTTATAAACAATAGATGTAATGAAAGTTTCTCCTAACGGAGTCTCAACAGAAAAGTCAAGGTCTAATTTCTCTAGAGTCAAGTTCAAACATTGAGCACAAGCAGGAGAGATAAAAGAATGGGTAGAACCGGTATCTAATAAGGTATAAACTTCACAAGAGTTTATGATTAGCTTACCCGTGATTACCTCATTCGGTTTCCTCGCGTTTTGGGCAGTCACGACAAACGCCCTTCCAAGAACCACCGACTTTGACTTGTCTAGGACAACCTTTGGAGTCACCATCCCCGTTGAACTTGGCTTCGCAACAAGACTGTGACACCCCAAAACCCCGGTATTTCTAGCCCTCAAGATTTGATGTTCACTTAATCAAAATATTCATATCTAACTACCCAATTATAATATAATTGAATAATAAAACTTGCCCATACAGGATTACGTTAATAAAATTATCTCCCAAGTTATCTAACCTTTAATTACAATCAATCACATGTGGAAATTAAATTATTACATCACATCATTAAATAAAAGTCTATCATCATGACGGTAAAACAAAATTACAAGTCTTCATCACTTGTACATTTTTCCCTTTTCCTTTGCTAGTTGTAGGTTTATTTACTTTCTCAACCATAGATGCAATAAGTGTATTGTAATACCCGAAAAAAATTATATTAAATAATAAAAAATTTACTTTGTTTTAAAATATATTAATTAGACTTTGTCATTTATTTGGGTCAAACTAGTTATTTAATTTGTGTGGGCTAATAAGTATTAGTAAGTGATGAATAAATTAAATTAGAAACTTTTGGGCCTTAATATTGATTGAACCCAATATAGATTTTATATTTTAATATGTATTTGATTTATGAAGCGTAAAATTGAATTAGTGAATCAAATTGAAAGTTATGTATATTAATTTAAACTAGTGAATCTTGTTGATAAAATTATAAAATTTACTTGATAATAAATTTAATAATATTATGTTAGTAATGGTTAGATTTGTAATAAATTTTATTTTATTTTATTAGATCGACTTGAAGGAGATTAGCATAATCTTATTTAAATTTTGGGTATATGAGCTAATATTAAGATGATCAAATTTATAAAAAGAAAATACATAAATTTTGTAAGTCAGTAATTTAATTAATGGTCTTGTGTTATTTCAATAATTATATAAATCGAATTGAGGAGGTCTAGCAGTGTGATATTTGTGTTCAGTGAATTATTTCAGTATTATATTCTGGTACGGATTCCGTACTCTTTCAGCGATACTAGCTCTTGTTAAATTTGATTTGTTCGTTTTGTTGCTTGTTCGAATTTCGTTATTATTTCACATTATTGTTTCCTATGAAATAAATATATTAGTTTCATATTGGAGTTGATATATATATGACTCGTATTTGTACTCTTTGAATTAGGTTATCATGTTTAGTACTATTTATTTTTGATAATTGTAGAGCGGTACATGTTGCTACCTTCTTTTTGAGACCTTGTGACTATAATTTGATTTGGTTCAACATGTACATATAGAACCCTTTTGTTGGTATTTTGTCGCATGTGTTGTGACATGATATTTTTGTTAGAATATACCGTAGGGTATACACGAGCTATAACCACCGTGGGGTACCACAGTGCATGTCGTCTTAACACGAGACATGACACTTTTCGTGGCGGTGTGATTAGTCCACGGTGTCTCTGTTTGGGCTCCGGAGGAAGTGGGTCATTTGGTGTTTTGTTGTGGGAGGCGTATGGGTTAACCCTAGTTTTTTGTTCTGCGGATTTGTGATGTTGTGTCAAACACACATATCCGATTTGCATACATTTGGATTCGCGGTCCAATGTGTGATTTGCCTGTGTGGCATTAGTTTGACTTGCCTGTGTGACATTGTTTTGATGTGCCTGTGTGGCATTATTTTGGTTGCCTATGTGGCATCATCTGATTTGCCTATATGGCATTAGTTTGACTTGTCTGTGTGGCAATGTGTATTTCTGAGCTCATTCGGTATAAAATAACTCCATCCATTTGTTTCAGCCTATTATTTTATTGGATTAGTTTTGTTGGTTTCTGTTCAGTTCAAGTCATTGAGTTAGTTACTCTAGTTCATTATTTCTTTATTCTTTTATTAGTTTCGTCAATTACGTTGATTCAGATATATTCCATTCAGATCTTTGGATATTATATTTTCGTTCGTATTTGCACTTGAGGCTTGTTCAATATTTTATCTCAGTTGTTTTCGTATATCAGTTGTATATCTTTTGTATATCTGTATCCGTACTGGGCAATTGGCTCATGCTGTGTTTTTCTTCCGGTAAGTTTGCAGGGGTGATTCAGGGCTAGTGTGATGAGAGTTTTGCCTTTGACCATTTAGGTTGATTCAAATTTTAAGTTTTGATTATTTTGACTCAGTTTGGAGAATTGTACTTATTACTTTATTATTGGATCACTACTATTAATATTTTGAGGTTGTTAGTGCTCTGTTTATTTATTTTGAGGTTTGTTGTGCTTTGCACGTCACCTCCCTTTCCTTTTCGGGAAGGGTGTGTTACAGATATGGTATCAGAGCTTAGGTTCTTTCTTGTAGAAAACCTATTTAGGTTTGACCTGTGAGTTGTGGGTAAATCCCTAGGTTGACGTAGGAGTTCGACTCAATTTTGTTCTCTGTTTGGTTGGTCTTGATTTTGACGAAGTGTCCTCCACTTTTCGAGTTGTAGTTGATTTGAGAAAGGTGAGATAATATGTTCAGATTATCATTGTTATGTGTAGGAAATGATATAAGTTAATAATTGTGATTGAATCTTTGAAGTGAATAAAGCTATACTTTGTGCAGATAAGAAACGATCTTATATGAGATGCGCTTATGATATGAGTACTTATATCAGCGAATATTTTATATTGAAGAATTATTTGTTAGAGTTATGTCAGGTATCAATTATTATGAGATCTTAGAATTTAGAATTTGATTTGATTTGGGTTATGCTTTAAATTTTGTTTAGTTTGTGGATAATTTGAGGTATGTGTATCGGTGGGATATTATGATAAAGTGAAAGCTATTAAATACAGATGGTCTCTTGTAATTTTGAGGAGTTGTAGAGGTTCGAGGTAATAAGATTAATCTTTTGGAGTAAATCAACTTTTCGGTTATTCTAGACTTTTCGGTTATTCTAGTAAGATATTGAAATTATTTTATATGAAATTTCTTTGTGATAGTAAAATGAGATTTTGAAATTTTGAAATTTGTTGAGTTAAGGTTTGCACTAAGAGAATGATTGATTTATTGAATGATTAGATATATAATAAGTGATGAACCCAATATATCTTAAGAGATTTTAAAAGCTATAGTTATTTATTCAGATAGTAGGATATATGATTTGGAGTTTGGTATGATGATGGAGAGATCTTAGTAGTAGTATATTTTTGGTGTAATAATATTTGAGAACTATTTTGATTTGAGGTTATGATATTTTGAAGCTCTTGAGGACTTGGGGAGAGTTGGTAATATAGTTTGCATAGTTATTTTGTTTATCTGATGTCTTTAGAGTTTTGTATGAATTTATGTAAAATTAAATAAAAATAATTTGTTAAATCTTTATCATGTGTGGAGCATAAACGTTTTACGAATTAAAAATAATTTTAAATATTTTGGGTATTCGAATCGTATTTGGATGAAGAGAAGTTTTTGTGATTTTGAATTATCTTCCGAAGAGTACGTTTACAAGAATTAAACTCAAAGATATTAGCGAAGGCCCACACCAACGATGGATCATGTGATCTAATTTGATGCAACACGAACAACCTTACCAAGGCTTGACACGGTAGCTGACGAATCTTTTACAAGTACATTGATAATTACGTGGACCGATGACTTATCTGCGTTGATCGTAACAAATTGTGGCGCTACGTCGTAACTAAATTTTTTTTGTAGCTTATTTGAATTCCGAGGATGGAATTATTTTTAAGGGGTGAAAAATGTAATAACCCATATTTTTTTAAAATTAAATATTAATTAATTTTATTGTATACAATTGTATTTAAATTAGAAAAGGTAAATGATTTTTGTTTCCCTGTTTTCTTCCTTGTTTTGTTATGGAAAATTAAATTCTTTTAGTTGGTAATTAAATAATTGATTAAATTAAAATTGAGAAAGATAATTCTTTTTGTTAAAGTCTTGGGCTAAAATCATCCGGAGCGCAGAGCTACTTGGGAGATTGAGAAGTCTATTCGAGCGGAGTATCCACATCTTTTTGATAATTAGGTACTTTCCATTCTTTTGATTCCGGGGACGGAATCCTTTTTAAGGGGTAGGTAATGTAATACCCGAAAAAAATTATATTAAATAATAAAAAATTTACTTTATTTTAAAACATATTAATTAGACTTTGTCATTTATTTGGGTCAAACTAGTTATTTAATTTGTGTGGGCTAATAAGTATTAGTAAGTGATGAATAAATTAAATTAGAAAATTTTGAGCCTTAATATTGATTGAACCCAATTAGAAGTTTATTAGAACAAGACCTCTTCATTAATAAACATCTATACCTAATTGTATTTCATAATATAACTGAGGGAAATAGAGGAGAAAGAGAATTGTGTGGCTGCGAAAAGAGAAGTAGGCGAGGCGGCAGAATTATCGAAGAGGAGAAATTCGTGATACTTGGCAAGACCCATTTAGCAAGTAATTGTTATTTTTAAGGGTTATATCTATCAAGTATATTTCAGAGTATGCATAATGTTTCTGTAACTGTAGTAATATCTTATTGGTTAATATGGATAGTATGGGTAATATATACATATATATATATATATATATATATATATATATATATATATATATATATATATATATATATATATAATGAGAATCCTATGAATCTAATGTAATCAAGAAGTATGTAATGATGAATACATATATTGATTAAAATAATAATAATAATAAATTCTATTTCAAACTAATGAAAGTATGCATGTTACTTTTGATTCTTAGAAACTGATACTTATATTGAACGTAATTATCATCTTGATCATCTATTTGCAGTATTAAAGAATGCTTATGATATTCATGTATAATTATGTTACGCTTTAAAAAAAAATAAAAATAAAAAAGAACTAACGTGATCATGCAATTGAAAAACTCTTTGGACTTTTGTAATATAACAAGGATTATATATATATATATATATAGTTTGATTGTAGGATGGGTTGTATATATATATATATATATATATATATATATATTTTTATATTTTAATATGTATTTAATTTATGAAGCGTAAAATTGAAAGTTATGTATATTAATTTAAACTAGTGAATCTTGTTGATAAAATTATAAAATTTACTTGATAATAAATTTAACAATATTATGTTAGTAATGGTTAGATTTGTAATAAATTTTATTTTATTTTATTAGATCGACTTGAAGGAGATTAGCATAATTTTATTTAAATTTTGGGTATATGAGCTAATATTAAGATGATTAAATTTATAAAAAGAAAATACATAAATTTTGTAAGTTAGTAATTTAATTAATGGTCTTGTGTTATTTCGATAATTATATAGATCGAATTGAGGAGGTCTAGCAGTGTGATATTTGTGTTCAGTGAATTATTTCAGTATTATATTCAGGTACGGATTCCGTACTCTTTCAGCGATACTAGCTCTTGTTAAATTTGATTTGTTCATTTTGTCGCTTGGTCGAATTTCGTTATTATTTCACATAATTGTTTCCTGTGAAATAAATATATTAGTTTCATTTTGGAGTTGATATATATGACTAGTATTTGTACTCTTTGAATTAAGTTATCATGTTTAGTACTATTTATTTTTGATAATTGTAGAGCGGTACATGTTGCTACCTTCTTTTTGAGACCTTGTGACTATAATTTGATTTGGTTCAACATGTACATATAGAACCCTTTTGTTGGTATTTTGTCGCATGTGTTGTGACATGATATTTTTGTTAGAATATACCGTAGGGTATACCTGAGCTATAACCACTTGTGGGGGTACCACAGGCATGTCGTCTTGGCACGAGACATGACACTTTCCGTGGCGGTGTGATTAGTCCACGGTGTCTCTGTTTGGGCTCCGGAGGAAGTGGGTCATTTGGTGTTTTTTTGTGGGAGGCGTATGGGTTAACCCTAGTTTTCTGTTCTGCAGATTTGTGATGTTGTGCCAAACACACATATCCGATTTGCATACATTTGGATTCGCGGTCCAATGTGTGATTTGCTTGTGTGACATTATTTTGACTTGCCTGTGTGGCATTGTTTTGATGTGCCTGTGTGGCATTATTTTGGTTGCCTATGTGGCATCATCTGATTTGGCTGTGTGGCATTAGTTTGACTTGTCTGTGTGGCAATGTGTATTTCTTAGCTCATTTGGTATAAAATAACTCCAGCCATTTGTTTCAGCCTATTATTTTATTGGATTAGTTTTGTTGGTTTTTGTTTAGTTCAAGTCATTGAGTTAGTTACTTCAGTTCGTTATTTCTTTATTCTTTTATTGGTTTCATCAATTACGTTGATTTAGATATATTCATTATGTTGATTCAGATATATTCCATTCAGATCGTTGGATATTATATTTTCGTTCGTATTTGCACTTGAGGCTTGTTCAGTATTTTGTCTCAGTTGTTTTCGTATATCAGTTGTATATCTTTTGTATATCTGTATCCATACTGGGCAATTGGCTCATGCTGTGTTTTTTTCTTCCCGCAGTTTCAGGGGGTGATTCGAGGGCTAGTGTGATGAGAGTTTTTCCTTTGACCATTTAGGTTGATTCGAATTTTAAGTTTTGATTATTTTGACTCAGTTTGGAGAATTGTACTTATTACTTTATTATTGGATCACTACTATTAATATTTTGAGGTTGTTAGTGCTCTGTTTATTTATTTTGAGGTTTCTTGTGCTTTGCATGTGACCTCCCTTTCCTTTTCGGGAAGGGTGTGTTACATGTATAAATATGCAAGATTGAGCAAACAAAGCTCACTTGAAATAAGAATAAATAACTATACAACATTTGCCAAATAATAGGCTCAATAGAACTGAATGATATGTTCTATTAACATTACAACATTTGCCAAATCATAGGCTCAATAGAACTGAATGATATGTTCTATTAACATTACAACATTTGTCAAATAATAGGCTCAATAGAACTGAATGATATGTTCTATTAACATTACAACATTTGCCAAATAATAGGCTCAATAGAACTGAATGATATGTTCTATTAACATTCTTAAATATACTACTAAGGGTCTAATGACCACAGTTATAAGTAATCTTTCAACTTTAACTTTAACAGTCATATGACTATAAGGACTCCACGTACTTAGGGGGATCAATCCTTCGTACAATGTATTGTGCACAAACATTTCAACGCTAAGCGTAAACCCCTAAAAAAATAGGGTTGTTCATCTCAATATTTAGAGTACAAGTCCGCACCAAAGAAAGTTTGATTTGGATAAGCTTTAAAGGGTCATTGAAGTTTAACGATCATTAACTAGGGAACTAGTTGAATCAACAATGCTTGATAACACAATAGTTGTTTAATAACAACATAACTTAGAACATTTGAGAATCATAGGTGAATTGACTATATTCTAGACTCATGCTTGAAATAACTAGAGAGCATAAGTATTGATCAAAATAAAGAAATGGTAAACCTTGGCTTGAACAATAATAAGCTAGGTCTATAATCTTGTCAAATTAGAATTTTAGTTACCAAACATGCATTAGTTGATAGCAAGCTAGAAACAATGCTTGCTCCACATGGTATTAAAATATACAAAGTAATTGAACCATTCAACACAAGGAATTAAGGTTCAAGAACATTTATTGTAAAAGAATAAACTAAAGAAACTTGTTTAACTATAAATAAGTTAGAGTAAGTCAAAAATGATTAGAATTCCAATAATTTAGAATTAAGACATGCTCAATGTAATAGATGAGATTGCATCATCATAAATAACTAGATACAAGAAACTTGCTCAATCAAAAGAATGAAGTTACACAAAGTAATAATAGAACTAACTCAACGAAAGTGTAGAGTTAGGAAACTTGCCTCGAGCGTAAGCTAAAATATTAAAACACACGTCCACCTATACACAATATTAAAACCACAACATCTATTAGACATACTAATATTCACTTTTCAATATAAAACGCATTACTAGCTAAACTTGTTATTTTCGCACAAGTCTTATGCTACCATTTACAAACATCAGAAATTTCAAGTGTGTTAACCTTCACAACACTTGTTTACTATTCATTACCCTTAATAATGCACAACATGTCATTTTCATAGTTTACTATTCATTTAAAACTTTGAATTTACTAACCACATATTACAACTATGTTTTAGCCTTGTTGTTACGTGTTGGACACATTACCATAACCTTTAGCTAAGCTACAAAGAACGACCAAAGCCTGCAGAATTAGCATACTTGATTAAGAAAATGAATGGCACTACGCAATACAGCTTTATCTTGGATCTTGGCATACCACATGCAGCTATTCTTGGCGCTTAAGGGTCACTTGTGATGGCGTGGATGTCTATAACTTCGCCATGCGTAACGAGCTTGACACTTTTCTTAAGCCAACTAATACGAATATCACCCACCAAATAGTGATAATAACACGTAAAATAAATTTACAACTATCATAGATATGATTGCTAACATATTCAACCACTTAGCACAATTTAACAACCACTAAAATGATTTTAATTTCTCAATTTTCATGTTTTCATGAAAAACTAAATTTTCATGACATTCATCCTAAAATCATCACTGTGAATTCAATACATGACCAAATCTTCTCATTCAAATTACGTTATGCTCGTATCTCAATGAACTAACATATACAAGCTTCAATTTATACTTTCACATACAAATTGGCCATTAAAATTTATACTTACATAGCTACATATGAAAAAATATATATACTGACAAAATTTCTACTTATATCCGAAATTATCATGAATTTCTCGTTTAAGCACAACCTCTAATCACCATATACTCATATAATCACAAGTAATCCCATTGTATAACAACAATTCAACAATTTGCAATTTACAGATTATATAAAAGTTAGCCGTAGCCTCATACATACATACATACATACATATATATAACACTAAGGTTGTGAACATACCTTTAATTTCTAATACAATCGCTGCTAATCACTGGAATTTTCTGTGAAAACTCTTAAGACTCTCAATTCCCTCACAATTTCTCTCTCAACTTTCTGAACTCTCAAGCTGGGAAAATAGAATGCGTAATAAGAAAATCAACTCATATTCAAGCCTTGAATAAAAAACCCATAACCCTTAATAACACTACTAATTGCAAAAATCAGTTACTAACGTATATAATATAAATATATAATATTTATTATTTTAATTTATTCTCTTTATATAATAATTCAAAATTAAAAAGGAAATCCAAAAGCCATAGGGCCTTGTTTGGCAAAAACCATTTAAAATTAAACATTTAATACAATTAAGTCTTGTTTGGCACAACCAAATTAAACTACTCTACTTTAATTTATTTTAATAACTCCTTATAATATAGTTATTTGTCACACTATATTTAATTAAACTTTCATACTTAATTTATTAATTTAATTAATCAAATAATTCATTTATTCACATAACTCTATACAAATACTTACCATCAAATTGAAATATCAATATAATAATAATTTCCTTAACTCATTAATTATTTATTTAACAAATAATTAACTAAACAAAATTAAATCAATTAAACAAATACTTATTCAACGATAAACACATCTATTAAATATTTATATAATTCAATAAATATTTAATATTACAATTAAAATTCTGGAATGTTACATCATTCCCTCCTTAAAAGGATTCTGTCCTCAGAATCACAATTCAAATCATCAAATCGTCACATTCTTCCCTACTTACAAAGATTCTGTCCCTAGAATCGAAGACATAGATTAAACAAATAACTCAAAATAATTTTTCATCATTTCAGCTTCTAGTTCCCACGTTGCCTCTTCGACATTGCGGTTTCTCCATATCACATTCACAGAAGATATCACTTTATTTCTAAGCACTTGTTCTTTCCTGTCGACTATCTGGATAGGAATCTCTTCATAGGACAAATCTTTACTGAACTGCAATGGTTCGTACTCGATCACGTGCTTGTAATCAGGTTTATACGGTCATAACACCGAAATGTAAAAAACATTATGAATGTTTTCCAATTCTGTAGGTAGAGCTACCTCATAAGCCACTTCCCCCACTCTTCGTAGTATTTCGAACGGTCCAATAAATCTTGTGCTGAGCTTTCCTTTCTTTCCAAAATGAATTTTCTCCTTCCACGGAGAAACTTTTAGGAAAACAAAATTTCCTGCTTCAAATTTGCGATTCTGCCTATGTTGATCGGCATACTTTTTCTGTCAGTCTTGGGCTGCTACCAATCTTGTCCTGATGAGTTTGACAACTTCAATAGTTTGTTATACCAGTTCTGGTCCAAACAGTTGGCGTTCACCGACTTCATCCCAGCATAGTGGAGTTCTGCACTTTCTGCCGTATAATGCCTTGTAAGGCGGCATGCCGATGCTCGCGTGGTAACTGTTGTTGTAGGCGAATTCCACCAACGGTAAATGTTCTTTACAACTCCCTTTGAAATCCATGATGCATGCTCTCAGCATATCTTCCAACGTTTGGATTGTTCGTTCACTTTGCCCATCAGTTTGCGGATGGTATGCTGTACTCATTCGCAATTGTGTTCCCATACATTCTTGTAGTCTCTTCTAGAAGTTTGACGTTAATCGCGGATCTCTATCTGATACAATTGACACGGGCAGTCCATGTAAGACCCCGAATTGTATGAAATGAAAGTATTCAATTTTCTTATAATTATTATTTTATTTTGTAAATGGTTAAATTGATAAGAGTTTAAAGTTAAGGGTGATATGTGAAAATTTTTGCAAAGTAAGCAAGTGGTTATAAAATATTCGTTTGGTCGGGGAATATTCTTTTTGTCGGGGAATATCTGTACGATGACACAATCATTGGTGGACCCCACAACGGAAGTATTGTCGTAGTAAGAAAATGACAGAATTATCTTTTTATAAAAATAACGGCGAAAGTGTTACCATTAAAACTATTGAACTACCCGGTAGTAAAAGTACAGTAATACGATTGATTGCATAGTAGCACACGGTATTGATTATTGATGCTTACGTAAGAAGTAACTCAGTTATACTCAATTATTGCTACAGTAATTGCTGCATCATATCTCTCATATTATTGATTCAATTGTTGTCACAGTATCATCTATATAATATGTTATATTATTAAATCAATAATTGAGAGGACACAATTATTCATATTATTATTTGCAATATTGGCAATGTTTAGAAGTTCTGTCAAGGAGAGGTTAGATAATCTAATTGCGTGTCAATAGGGAGAAATCCTTATCGGAAAGCCCCCTCTTTCCTGGGAACGACTTGGTTGTTAAATATTTTGAGTTATAATTTTAATGATGAATAAATTCGTGTTGATTAAAAATGAAATTTATAGTTCCATTGTGTTGAAATTATTAATGTTAGTGAAAATCGACATTTATTTCGATAATAATTGATGTCTGGAGTTTATATTGACCAATCAGGTAATTAACCAGATAAATGAGCAATTAATTGCTATTGATTCACATGATTATAACTATTTGTTCACATGTGTGTACTATTGATTCACATTCATTTACTATTAGGGAGTTGGTGCAAGATTGATAATACTTGTATGACTAAGTTAAAAATGGAGGTATAGATGGAGGTACTACACTGTAATTCGTATTTTCACATGTCTAGAACTAATGATTCACATGATTTACTATTGATTCACATGATTTACTATTAGGGGAGGTGGTGCAAGTTTGATAATGTGACGCCCCCAAAATAGGTGTACATCACCCATCTTGGGTCGCCAAATACATGGTACAGAATATAAATACAAACTTAATTATACAACCAGAGCTGAGAGTTTTTACACGAATATTGTCTCATAGACAGTATCCAAACTCAAATTCAATCCTCATTACATTTATTATCACACTAAATAGTGATGATTACTAAAAACACCATCTCTTGACCATCACCCGCTCCCCAACTAGTTCCTACCACGCTCTCATTTCTCAAGAGAATAATGGAAGTAAAAAGGGTGAGCTCAACTAGCCCAAAGAAGAAATATTATGACTAAGATAATGCGTAATAAGTTATCATTAGCCTTCAACAATGTTAAACCGATAGAATATAATCGACAAACAAGTTTAATCATAGTGAATAAGCAATCCATTAAAAGAGTTAAGTAGAGCATGATATCTACTATCTTCTATGATTTAAAAAGGTTTTTCATCAACTTTATCGCTGAGACTCAGCTTAATAAATAAACCACATCATCGAATCATCCCTGCACCACGGCCAAGGATATTCATGTAATCATCAATGGTCATGATTATACCAAATAATCTCTCGGTCATAATCATATCAACCAACAAATTCATCTATGCACGTAAGCCAAAAGATGACTTTCATCACAATATAAGCATGAGGATGATGACAATGATATAAGCATTTAATTAAATGAAAGCAAAGGATAAATTTTAAAGATTCATAATTTAATTTATCCAAAGATTCAATAATGTCCAAATTGTCAACATGATATCGCTTTTGTGGAGTAAAATTCAAGAATAATATCCATGTATAAAAAATATTTTGACAGAAAAGAAATTAATTTTGTGGGTGAATAGTAATCGGGTGAATATTATCCCATGAATAGTACTTTGTGAATAGTAACCCGATATGAAAAATACCCCAAATACCCGACTGAATAATATTATAGTGAATAGTAACTGGGTGAATAGTAACCCGTGAATATTAACTCGTTAATAGTATCCCAGCATGAAAAATATCCCGAATACCCGAGTGAATAATATTATAGTGAATAGTAAGTTAATAAGATAGTTCAAATCAATATTCCAATGAATAATACTCGGGTGAAAATATTGATATTTAATAAGAAAGTTCGATCAATATTCCAATGAAACGACATCGATGAAGCGCAAAACTTCAAGGATATCCCACTAATTTAAAGGATTATAGAAGAAATACTTACCATAGTAAGTTTAGATGAAAAGAAATAACATACGAAATGAAAAGAAATAACATTTTCACCATTTTCACCATACATACTAATCGAATCACAGTAGACAAAGTTATTCCGACATATTAAAGGATGAATACTAAAAAGTAGTATTCCTTGTGAATACGAAAAGAAATAATACCCTTTACCTTAGTAGAAAGCTATATACTAAAAAGTGAAGTAGCATAATACTCTTCTTCTTGCTCTATAGTTTCTCTCTATAGTGTCTCTTGTGAATCTCAAAGAATTGGTGAGAATGAAAGAAGAATTAAGCTTCTATTTATAAGAGAATGGACTAAATAGTAACTAATTCATGAACTATCCGCATTGATTTACTATTAGAACGATGGTCCAGATTGATTACTATTAAAACCACAACCGATTTACCCAGATTGATTTACTTTTAAAACCACCACCGACTTCATCCGTATTGATTACTATTAAAATGACCACCAACTATCCGTATTGATTACTATTAAAACCACCACCAACTGTCCGTATTGATTAACTATTAAAACCACCATCAATGGGTCCGTATTGATTAACTATTAAAACCACCATCAATGGTCCAGATTGGTTTACTATTAAAACCACCATCAATGGTCCAGATTGGTTTATTATTAAAACCACCAACAATGGTCCAGATTGATTTAACTTATTACACTTTAGTACCCCTAAAGCTTTCCAAGTTTGCATTATTCCCCTCTAACTTTTGTAATTCACTTATCTTCAATAAACACATTCTTAATACTTCAACAATTACTCATCACTAATATTATAACTCACAATATTTAACAACCAGGTCGTTCCTAGGAAGGAAGGGGCTTTCCGATAAGGATTTCTCCTTATCATGCGCAAGTATTAGTGACCAAACCTCTCCTCGATGTAACTTCTAGACATCATCAATATTACAAATAATAATATGAATAACTTTGTTGTCTCAATTATTGATTTAATAATATAAAATATTATGCAGATGATATCGTGACAATAATTGAATCAAATAACGTGAGATACTATGCAACAATTATCGTCAGAGTAATAATTGAGTAAACCGAGGTGGCTTCACGTAAGCATCAATAATCAATACCGCAGTGCTACTATGCAACCACGCCAGATTATCGTATTTTTACCACCGGTAGTTCAACAGCTTAACAAAGAAAACTTTCACCGTTATTTTTATAAAAGATATTTCTATCATTTTCTAACTACGATAATACTTCCGCTGTGGGTCCACCAATGATTGTACCATCGCATTTAATATTCCATGTTAAAATGAATATTCCCCACCAATCAATATTTCCTATTTTATATTTACTATCTTACTTTGCAAAATTTTCCAAATATTACCCACAACTATAACATTATATCATATCCACACCATAATATTAAAAAATATTTTTTGAGAAAAATTATTCTTTAGTTAAAAAAAGTTGGGGTCTTACAACCTCCCTTCTTATAAATTTCATCCTCAAAATTAGGGTACGACTGATATGTCAAAGAGGTGAGGATACCTTGATTTCATTTCGCATTCTAACTCCTGTGTCATTTCCTCCACATCGTGGTTTCTCCATAAAACTTTGATTTGAGGTATAACCTTGAGCGTAGAATATGATCCTTCTTATCCAAGATTTTAACAAATACCTCTTCATACGCTAAATCTTCCTCTATCTCGCTCTGGTTTCTAATTCAATAATGTGGTTCGGTCTTTCACATATTTACGTAACATAGATATATGAAAAACGCTATGAACACGAGACATATTTGGCAGGTAAGTACGAGTCTATAGGCCACGCTCCTACTCGATCAAGGATTAAAATGGGCCAATGAATCGAGGATTGAGCTTTCCTCTCTTTCCAAATCTCGTAACTCCTTTCCATGGAGCAACACGTAACAACACATGATCTCCAATATTGAATTCCACGCCTTTTCGATGAAGATCAAAGATAACTCTTTTGTCGATCTTGTGAGGTTTTTATACGCTGTTGATCGTTTGAATCTTTTTCAGAGTCATACGCATCAACTCCTATTCCCAACAACGCTGCTTCACCTACCTCATCCCAAAGATACCGAGAACGACACTTTCTTCCATACAATGCCTCAAATGGAGCCATGCCAATACTTGCTTGATAACTCATTATCAGAGGAAAACTCTACTAATGGTAAGAACTTGTCCCAACTTCCTTTGAAGTCAAGGACACAGTCTTAATAAATCTCAAGAGTTTGAATAGTCCTCTCGATTGTCCATCCGCTTCGAGGATGATACGCCAAACTAAATCATAAATCCGCGCTCATAGCTTTTTGCAAACTAACCCAAAATCTTGAAGTGAATCTTGGTCTCGATCGTAAACTATGGATATCGGCATGCCATGCGCCTTACAATCTCATTTATGTATATACGAGCAAGACGCTCAAGTGTATAAGTTTCTCGATTGGTAAGAAATGAGCGCATTTGGTCAATCTATCAACAATGACCCAAATCAGATCTATGCCTTGAGAAACCTTGGGAAGACCAAAGAATAAAATCCATGGTAATGTGCTCCCACTTCCATTCTCGAATTTCAAGTGGTTGCAATGGACCTTTTGGCACTTGATGTTCCGCCTTTACTCGCTGACATGTTAGACACCTTGAGATAAACCCCGCTTATCTCTCTCTCTTCATATTGCTCCACCAAAATATATGTCAAGATCACGATACATTTTGGTACTCCCAAGATGGATTGCAAACTGTGTGTGTTGTGTGCCCCATCATGATCTTATACTTTAAATCGTGGTCGCTTGGAACACAAAGTCCGGAGTTGACTCAAGTATTCCTTCCTCATCAATTCTTGCTTCCAAACAAGACCTTTCTTGTACTTTCTTCTTCATAATGATCACCCCAGTCCAGTCCGTAGCTTGAGCAAATTTTTAAACTTATCAATTAAAGCCTGTTCTACTCAGATATTCGCCATCATCACATGGGTCCCTCGAGTCTTTAACTCTATCTCCATCCTTTGTAAATCATACAAAATGGGCCTTTGTGTTGACAATATCGCACTCGCATTCGCATATGATCTTCTACTCAATGCATCAACTACTACGCTTGCTTTTCCAGATGGTATTGATGGTATGATCATAATCTTTCAACAAATTCAAGCCATCGCCTTTGCCGCATGTCGAGTTCCTTTTTGAGTGAAGAAATATTTGAGGCTTTTATGATCCATATAGATCTCCACCTTCTCTCCATACAGGTAATGCCTCCAAATCTTAAGCGCAAAAATGACAGTTGCCAACTCTAGATCATGAGTAGGATAATTTCTCTCATATTCTTTGAGTTTTCGTGATGCATAGGCTTATGACTTTCCCATGTTGCATGAGAACACATCCTAAACCTTTACCTGAAGCATCACTTTAGATGACAAATCCCTCCGAACCAGATGGTATTATCGTAACAGTGTGTCAAATGAGTCTCCTCTCGAGTTCTTGAAAACTCTTCTCACATTCTTCGCCCAACCAAATTTTGTATCTTTTCGAGTCACCGAAGTTAATGGAGTAGCGATTCGAGAAAACCCTTCTACTTAATCTCCGATAATAACCAAATTGTTTCGAGAAAAGCTACGACTTCGGCCATCGACTTTGGGTTGCTCCCAACTTGAATTGCTTCAATCTTTGTCAGTCAACAGATATTCCATGATTTGATATCACATGCCCAAGGAATGCTACTTCCTCAAGCCAAAACTCGCACTTCTTCAACTTGGCATAAAGCTTGTTTTCACGAAGCTTTTGGAGTATCACCTCAAGTGTTGTTCATGATCTTCACGCTTTTGGAATATATGAGGATGTCATCAATAAAGATTTACTACAAAATGATCCAAATATTCCTTGAATACTCTGCTTCATCATATCCATGAAGGCAAGCAGGAGCATTAGTCAATCCAAAAGACATGACTAGAATTCATAATGCCCGCATCGAAGTTCTCGAAGCGCCTTTGGGATGTCATCATTTTAATCTTTAACTGATGATATCTGGAACGAAGATCGATCTTTGAAAAGAATTTGGCGCCTTGCAACTAGTCAAATAGGTCATCAATGCGTGGCAACGGGTACTTATTTTTTATGGTGACATGATTCAACTCCCGATAATCAATACAAAGTTGCATACTTCCATCTTTCTTCTTTACGAAGAGAATATGAGCACCCCAAGGAGATGTACTAGGACGAATGAAACCGATGTCTAACAATTCCTGCAGTTGAGTCTTTAACTCCTGAAGTTCAACAGGAGCCATTCGATATGGGGCTTTGGAAATGGGTTTTGTACCGGTTTCAAGGTCGATACAAAATTCAATTTCACGCTCTGGGGGTAGGCCAGGAAGTTCTTCAGGGAATACGTCAGGAAATTTATTAACAATGGAAATATAATTCAAGACTGACGTATTTTTGTTTAAATCCGTGACATGAGCTAAGAAAGCTTGACATCCGCTTTTCAATAAACGAATAGCTTTATGGCTTGAGATGACCGTGATTGATTTTAATGGTTTGGTCGCTTGAATTCACATAATAGGTTGATTAGAATATGAAAGCTAACAACCTTACGAAAAAAATCAATTTTAGCATGATGAGTAGTTAACCAATCAATCTCTAGAATCACGCCAAATGCAAGTATTTTTAAGGAGATAAGATCGACAGTAACGCATGCTACCGATTTGAATCAAACAAGACTTATAAACAAAGGGATGTAATAAAGGTTTCCCCCAATGGAGTTTCAACCGATAAGTCAAAGTCTAATTTCTCCGGAGTCAAATTTAAACGTTGAGCACAAGTATGAGAAATAAAAGAATGGGTAGAACCGATATAAAATAAGGTATAAGCTTCAAAGAGTTTATGATTAGCTTACCCGTGATCACCTCGCTTGATTCCTCGCTTTTGGGAGGTTACAACAAACACTCTCCTTGAACTACCGGGCTTTGTCTTGTCTGGGACGACCTTTGATGCCTCCATCCCAACCGGACTTGACTTTGGTGCCCGGCACAAAATCGGCTAGTGACCTTCTCTTCCATAATTATAACATGCTTTGATCGCCACGACAGCTTTGGACCGATGTGTCCCTCCCTCCACATTTGTAACATACGACCGACATACCGCTCTCCTTCCTTAACAACGTGTATTGGTGTCGACGCTCTTCCATCATTATTGAATCTCCTCTTCTTGAAATTTCCACTTCTATTATCTTGGCCATGATTACCACCGAGTGGTTACTATTTCGCATGTTGATTCCTCCACGCTTGTTGTCACCGCTTCTATAACTCGCTACCATTGGTATTATCGACTTGTTGGCCGCTTCTCTCTAGGTTGTGTTGACTCATTATCGCGTCTCCAATAATCGAGCCCTATTTACAACATCTCAATACAAACACAGCTTTGAGAAATTAAGTATTGACGATCTCTGTTTCAAACCTCTTAGAAACATCCGCGCATTCTCTCCTCATTATCAACCAAGTGGGAGCAAAACCGACAACTCAAAGAAACTTAGCTTCAGATCGTGACACACTGGCCATATTGTTTTGCTCCAACTTGATAAACTCCACCTCCTTCATGTGATGAATACTTTCGAAAAGTACTACTTGTCATTGAATGTATCTTGAACTTCTCCCAAGACATTTTCAAGGCGGCAGTTGAGTACGCTTTACGATTCCCACCAAGAATCACCTCTCTCTCGCAACATGAAGGTGGCAAAGGGAACCTTTTGCTCCTCAAGCATCCCAAGACATCAAATATCTTGGTGATCTACTTTATCCACGCCTCCGCTTTAAGTGGTTTTGGCTCTCCAATAAACTCCGTGTGTCCCAGCTCCTTGAATCGCTTGGTGGTGACCGTCTCGAGTTGCCAGAGTTTTTCCACCCGCATTTTGGATAGAGTCTTCCTCACCGATGTCGCATGAATTGCATAAAGCTTCAAACATCCCATCGTTCATCATTTGATCGGTGTTGTTGTTTTCCTGAGGATTATTGTCTTACTGTTGCACATTATCTTAGGTATTGATCATTGGTGACTCAACGGTCTCATGTGCTTCATTGTTGATCTAACTATTTTCAGATGCCATTTTCAAACACTGCCGCAAAACAATGGTTAATTGACATATCACATATTATCCCTATACTCTGACCGACCAATTAAATACCAAATAATCTTAGGTAGGTCATACTAGCGAAGGAATTCCCCGTCTCTCCCCTCCTAGTTCTTGTCTCACATCTCAGCCAGGGATCATATCCCTAAGCTTTGATACCAACTGTGACACCCCTAAAATAGGTATACATCACCCATCTTGGGTCGCCAAATATATGGTGCAGAATACAAATACAAACATAATTATACAACTAGAGCTGAGAGTTTTTACACGAATATTGTCTCATAGACAGTATCCAAACTCAAATTCAATCCTCATTACATTTATTATCACACTAAATAGTGAGGATTACTAAAACATCCATCTCGGACCATCACCCGCTCCCCGACTAGTTCCTACCACGCTCTCATTTCCTAAGAGAACAATTGGAAGTAAAAGGGTGAGCTCAACTAGCCCAGTAAGAAATATTATGATTAAGATAATGCGTAATAAGTTATCATTAGCCTTCAACAATGTTAAACCGATAGAATATAATCGACAACAAGTTTAATCATAGCTTAATAAGCAATTCATTAGAAGAGTCAAGTAGAGCATGATATCTACTATCTTCTATGATTTAAAAAGGTTTTCATCAACTTTATCGCTGAGACTCAGCTTAATAAATAAACCACATCATCGAATCATCCCTGCACTACGGGCCAAGGATATTCATGTAATCATCAATGGTCATGATTATACCGAATAATCCCTGGTCATAATCATATCAACCAACAGTCCATCTATGCACGTAAGCCAAAGATGACTTTCATCACAATATAAGCATGAGGATGATGATAATGATATAAGCATTTAATTAAATGAAAACAAAGGATAAATTTTAAAGATTCATAATTTAATTTATATAGTATTCAATAATGTCCAAATTGTCAACCTGATACTGCTTTGTGGAGTAAAATTCAAGAATAATATCCATGTATAAAAAATATTTTGACAGAAAAGAAATCAATTTTTCAGGTGAATAGTAATCGGGTGAATAGTAACCCGTCAATAATACTTCATGAATAGTAACCCGACATTAAAAATACCCCAAATACCCGATAGAATAATATTATAGTGAATAGTAATCGGATGAATAGTAACTCGTGAATAGTAACCTGACATGAAAAATACCCCAAATACCCGACTGAATAATATTATAGTGAATAGTAACCGGGTGAATAGTAACCCGTGAATAGTACCCCGGGTGAAAATATTGATATTTAATGAGAAAGTTCAGATCAATATTCCAATGAAACGATACTGGATGAAGCGCAAAACTTCAAGGATATCCCACTAATTTTAGGGATTATAGAAGCAATACTTACCATAGTAAGTTTAGATGAAAAAAAATAACATACGAAACTGTAAATGGATTTTCACCCGTCATACGGTACGTAATCTGCATAAATAGGTTATTCCGACATATTAAAGGATAAATACGAAAAGTACTATTCCTTGTGAATATGAAAGAAATAATACCCCTTACTTTAGTAGAAAGCTGGATACTGCAAAAGTGAAGTAGCAGAATACTCTTCTTCTTGCTCTCTATAGTTTCTCTCTCTATAGTGTCTCATGTGAATCTCAGTGAATTGGTGAGAATGAAAGAAGAATTAAGCTTCTATTTATAAGAGAATGGACTAAATAGTAACAAATTCATGAACGGTCCAGATAGATTTACTATTAGAACGGATGGTCCAGATTGATTACTATTAAAACCACAACCGACGATCCAGATTAATTTACTTTTAAAACCACCACCGACGGTCCAGATTGATTACTTTTAAAACCACCACCGATGGTCCAGATTGATTACTATTAAAACCACCACCAACGGTCCAGATTGATTAACTATTAAAACCACCATCAATGGTCCAGATTGATTAACTATTAAAACCACCATCAATGGTCCAGATTGGTTTACTATTAAAACCACCATCAATGGTCCAGATTGGTTTACTATTAAAACCACCACCAATGGTCCAGATTGATTTAACTTATTACACTTTAGTACCCCTAAAGCTTTCCAAGTTTGCATTATTCCCCTCTAACTTTTGTAATTCACTTATCTTCAATAAACACATTCTTAATACTTCAACAATTACTCATCACTAATATTATAACTCACAATATTTAACAACCAGGTCGTTCCCAGGAAAGAGGGGGCTTTTCGATAAGGATTTTTCCTTATCATGCCAGCAATTAGTGACCAAACCTCTCATTGACATAACTTCTGTACATTTTCAATATTGCAAATAATAATATGAATAACTTTGTTGTCTCAATTATTGATTTAATAATATAAAATATTATACAGATGGTACTGTGACAATAATTGAATCAAATAACGTGAGATACTATGCAACAATTACTGTAGCAATAATTGAGTAAACTGAGTGGCTTCTTACGTAAACATCAATAATCAATACCGCTGCAGCTACTATGCAACCACGCCAGACATCGTATTTTTACCACCGGGTAGTTCAACAGTTGACGTTAAAACTTTCACCGTTATTTTTATAAAAAGATATTTCTGTCATTTTCTAACCACGACAATACTTGCGTTGTGGGGTCCACCAATGATTGTACCATCGCACAAATATTCCCTGTTAAAACGAATATTCCCCGACCAATCGAATATTTTATATCAACTTGCTTACTTTGCAAAATTTTCTAAATATTACCCACAACTATAACATTATATCATATCCACACCATAATATTCAAAAATATATTTCGAGAAAAATTATTCTTTATTTTAAAAAAAGTTGGGGTCTTACAGATAATACTTGCAGGACTAAATTAAAAATAAAGGAAAAGAGGAAGGTATTATACTGTAATATTTTGATTCCCAAAATGTATAATTATCGAAACTATATTTTCCTATAAATAGAAGCTCATTCCTTCATTATTTTTCACCAATTCACTAAAGCTATAGAGCAATTATTATAGAGAGAAATTATAGAGAGAAAGAAGAAGAAAGTCTCACACCTCACTATTCCAAAGATCCAGCTTTTCTTACGAGGTAAGGGATATTATTATTATAGTAATGGGTATTATTTCTTTTGTATTCATGAAGAGAGCTATTGTTATTCCATTCTTTATTATTATGTCTGAATAACTTGTCTATGCTGCAATCTACCGCATACATGGTGAAATTCTTACATTATTCCATTCTTTATTATTTTGTTGGAATATCCTCATCATGCGTGATTAAGCATGACCGTTCAATTCTTTATTATTCTGTTGGAATATCCTGTCTGTACGGATTATGCATGACCTGGTTCCATTCTTTATTATTCTATTGGAATACCCTGTCTGTGCTAATTACGCATGACCTAGTTCCATTCTTTATTATTCTGTTGGAATATCCTGCCTATGCGGATTACGCATGACCTGGTTCCATTATTTATTATTCTATTGGAATAACTTGTCTTTGCTGTCTATCGCATGCCTGATGATTTCTTCTGTTATTCCATTCTTTATTATTCTGTTGGAATAACCTATCTATGTGGATTACCACATGCATGGTGAATGATCCTTCATATTCATTCTTTATTAAATTGTGGAAATGATCTGTCTACGTGGATTACCGCATGGTGGGTGAAAATCTATTTGCAGTTTCGTATATTCTATTGTACTCGTCATGGAATATCATTTTCTTCGGTATTTTTTTACGATTTACTATTCACAGGTTACTATTCACCTGGTTACTATTCACTCTAGTATTATTTACTCGGGTATTCGGGGCACTTTTCGTGTCGGAGTACTATTTATGAGTTACTATTCACGGGTTACTAATCACCCAAATTACTATTCACCCAATTATTATTCACTCGGGTATTTGGGGTACTTTTCATGCCGAGGTACTATTCACGAGGTACTATTCTTGAAGTACTATTCATAGGGTACTATTGCGGGGTACTATTTAGCCGAAAAATATATTTCTTTTCTGTCCAAATTATTTTTAGTACATGAATATTATTATTGAATTTTACTCCACAAAACAGTATCATGTTGACAATTTGGATATTTTTAAACTCTGAATAAATTTAAAGTCTTTAATATTTATCCTTGATTTCGTTTGAGTAATGCTTATATCATTGTCGTCATCCTCATGATTATATTACGATGAAAGTCATCTTTGGCTTATGTGCAAAGATGGACTATTGATTATTGGTTTTACAATTGTATATCTTTGGCTTGCGTGCAAAGATGGACTGTTGATTATTGGTTTTACAGTTGTATATCTTTGGGTTACGTGCAAAGATGGACTGTTAATTATTGGTTTTACATTTGTATATCTTTGGCTTACGTGCAAAGATGGACTGTTGATTATTAGTTTTACAGTTGTATATCTTTGGCTTACTTGAAAAGATGGACTGTTGATTATTGGTTTTACAGTTGTATATCTTTGGCTTACGTGGAAAGATGAACTATTGATTGATGAGTATCTTTGGCTTATGTGCATAGATGAACTGTTTATTGGTATGATTATGACCAGGGATCACTCGGTATAATCATGACCCGTAATATTATAGATGATGTGGTAAAAGTCCTCATTGGCTCGTAGTGCATTGATGGACAATTATTGGTATGATTATAACCAGGGATTATTTGGTATAATTATAACCGTTGATTATTACATGACTATCCTTGGCCGTAGTGCAGGGATGATTCAATGATGTGGATTATTTATTAAGCTGAGTCTCGGCGATAAAATATTGATTATACACTTTTAATTCATAAAAGATAGTAGATATCATGCTCTACTTGACTCTTCTAAAATACAGTTGTATGTCTTTGGCCTGTAGTGCAAAGATGAATTGTTAATGAATATCTTTGGCCGTAGTGCAAAGATGAATTTATTAGTATGATTATGAGTAGGAATTTTGATTTGGTATAACCATGATTTTTGATGTTTCAGGTGAAGATAGGTCATGAAAATTATCTTCGTCCTGGGTGTGAAGAGGAGTTTAGAATCACAATTATGATTATGAGTTATTCATATGATTGTGGACAGGAATTGTTGATTGATGTTACAGGGATAAAACATTATTGGTGGACTTTTAACATAGATAAGATAATAGACCTGATGGTCTATTTGACTCTTCTAATGGATTGTTCGTTTCGCTGCAACTATGGTTTAAAAGTTTTATCATCTACCATATGTCCTAAATCTCTGATTTATTACTGATGAAGGCTATTGATGATGTAAATTATCTTTAGTCATGATATTCTTTGCTGAGCTAGTTGTGCTCACCTTTTTTGCTTCACAATTCCTTCGGAATAATAAGAGTGTTGCCAGGTCGAGCGGGGATAACAGGGGAATAGAACGGTGGTCTATAGCTGTTGAGGTTCTCCCTAAATAGTATGGAAATAATTTTGTTGAGAACTCTAGATAAGTGTGTCATTTTGTATACGTCATTTGATATTTAATTTTGGTGAACCGAATAGGGTGAGGTGAACCCAACTTTGGAAGGGTGTTTTGCCACTATCATACAAGATGTCTAATGACATACAACCTCGTGTTATCATAAGACAGGATTGTGCACATCCACTAGCTGAGTATATTTACGAGCACTACCTATATGATCTTGGAGTTTATTTCAAATATAATTTTCACTTGGAGACAACAGAGATAATTATATGTCAAGAGAAGACTCACCATTGGAAAGAAGATGATAGTAATCTTCTTGTTTTTCTTTGGGGACTTTTGGGTCAACCAAGGATAATTCTGTGGATATATGATATCTATCATAACGTAGACGCATGGCCTCCCATGTACGAAGGTTTCCTTGAGTATTTTCCAAAGATTTTAATTTCTAAAACAATTATTGATCGTACCTTTTATGTAAGGTACCATTGTAAGATCTTTTAATTCAAGGCACCACGAGATTTATATATATTTGTATTAAAACTCACGACTTATCTCGTTGTCGTACTCATTTACAGTTCAACGATTTGTATAAATAAAGTTTATATTTGATTTTTATAGTGCGATATCTCATGACTTTCGAATGGGTCGTGTGGACCTATTTTGGGGAGTCACAAATTGTATCGAGCTTAGGGATATGGTCGCTGGCGGAGATATGAGTCTAGAACTAGGAGGGGAGAGACGAGTAATATACTTCACTAGTGTGTGACTTACCTAAGCCAAAATTTTTACTTGATAAGTTGACAATTTGTAACATGTCAATTAACCATTGTTTTGAAGATATATTCTAGAATGATATCTGAAATACAGGAGATGAGCAATGGAAAAATTATGATACAGAAGATATAATTGGGAAGGTACAATCCGAAAAGAAAGCAAGGTATTCTCATCTCTTCGAATACCAGGTACGTACGTAAATTTCGGGGGTGAAATTTCATAAGGATGGGCGATTGTAAGACCCTGAATTTTATGAAATGAAAGTATTCAATTTTCTTATAATTATTATTTTATTATGTAAATGGTTAAATTGATAAAAGTTTAAAGTTAAGGGTGATATGTGGAATTTTTTGCAAAGTAAGCAAGTGGTTATAAAATATTCGTTTGGTCGGGGAATATCCGTATGACGGTACAATCATTGGTGGACCCCACAACGGAAGTATTGTCGTAGTAAGAAAACGACAAAATTATATTTTTATAAAAATAATGGTGAAAGTGTTACCGTTAAAACTGTTGAACTACCCGGTAGTAAAAGTATAGTAATACGCGTGGTTGTATAGTAGCACACGATATTGATTATTAATGCTTACGTAAGAAGTCACTCAGTTATACTCAATTATTGCTACAGTAATTGCTACATCACATCTCTTATATTATTGATTCAATTGTTATCACAGTATCATCTATATAATATGTTATATTATTAAATAAATAATTGAGATGACACAGTTATTCATATTATTATTTGCAATATTAACAATGTCTAGAAGTTCTGTCAAGGAGAAGTTAGATAATCTAATTGCGCGCCAATAAGGGAGAAATCCTTATCGGAAACCCCCCTCTTTCCTGGGAATGACCTGATTGTTAAATATTGTGAGTTATAATATTAATGATGAATAAGTTCGTGTTGATTAAAGATGAAATTGATAGTTCCATTGTGTTGAAATTATTAGTGTTAGTGAAAATTGACATTTATTTCGATAATAATTGATGTCTGGAGGTTATATTGACCACTCGGGTAATTAACCGGATAAATGAGTAATTAATTGCTATTGATTCACATGATTATAATTATTTGTTCACATGTGTGTACTACTGATTCACATTCATTTACTATTAGGGGAGTTGGTGCAAGATTGATAATACTTGCATGACTAAGTTAAAAATAGAGGTATAGATGAATGTACTATACTATAATTCATATTTTCACATGTCTAAAACTATTGATTCACATGATTAACTATTAGGGGAGGTGGTGCAAGTTGGATAATACTTGCAGGACTAAATTGAAAATAAAGGAAAATAGGAAGGTATTATACTGTAATATTTGGAGCCCCAAAACGTGCAATTATCGAAACTATATTTTCCTATAAATAGAAGCTCATTCCTTCATTATTTTTCACCAATTCACTAAAGCTATAGAGCAATTATTATAGAGAGAAATTATAGAGAGAAAGAAGAAGAGAAGTCTGCTACCTCACTATTCCAGTATCCAATTTTCTTCTAAGGTAAGGGATATTATTATTATAGTAATGGGTATTATTTCTTTCGTATTCATGAATAGAGCTATTGTTATTCTATTCTTTATTATTATGTTGGAATAACCTGTCTATGCGAAGTTCTGCATACATGGTGAAATTCTTCTGTTATTCCATTCTTTATTATTCTGTTGGAATATCCTGTCTGTTTGGATTACGCATGACCTGGTTCCATTCTTTATTATTCTGTTGGAATATCCTATCCATGCGGATTACGCATGACCTGGTTCCATTCTTTATTATTCTGTTGGAATATCCTGTCTGTGCGGATTACGCATGACCTGGTTCCATTATTTATTATTCTGTTGGAATAACCTGTGTGTGTGGTCTATCGCATGCTTGGTGAATTCTTCTGTTATTCCATTCTTTATTATTCAATTGGAATAACATGTCTATGTGGATTACCACATGCATGGTGAATGATCCTTCGTATTCATTCTTTATTAAATTATGGAAATGATCTGTCTACGTGGATTACTGCATGACGGGTGAAAATCCATTTGCAGTTTTGTATATTCTATTATACTCGTATAGATATCATTTCTTTTGTACTCGTCATGGAATATCATTTTCTTTGGAATTTTTTTACGAGTTTGTATTCACGGGTTAATATTCACCTGGTTACTATTAACTCTAGTATTATTCACTCGGGTATTCGGGGCACTTTTCTTGTCGGACTACTATTCACGAGTTACTATTTACGGGTTACTATTCACCCAAATTACTATTCACCCAAATATTATTCACTCGTGTATTTGGGGTACTTTTCATGTCGGGGTACTATTCATGAGGTACTATTCCCGAAGTACTATTCATAGGGTACTATTGCGGGGTACTATTTACCCGAAAAATATATTTTTTTTCTGTCCAAATTATTTTTAGTACATGAATATTATTCTTGAATTTTACTCCACAAAACAGTATCATGTTGACAATTTGGATATTTTTAAACTCTAGATAAATTTAAAGTCTTTAATATTTATCCTTGATTTCGTTTGATTAATGCTTATATCATTGTCATTATCCTCATGCTTATATTATGATAAAAGTCATCTTTGGCTTACATGCAAAGATGGACTGTTGATTATTGGTTTTACAGTTGTATATCTTTGGCTTATGTACAAAGATGGACCGTTGATTATTGGTTTTACAGTTGTATATCTTTGGCTTACGTGGAAAGATGGACCGTTGATTATTGGTTTTAAAGTTGTATATATTTGGCTTACGTGCAAAGATGGACTATTGATTATTGGTTTTACAGTTGTATATCTTTGGCTTACGTGCAAAGATGAACTATTGATTGATGGGTATCTTTGGCTTATGTGCATAGATGAACTGTTTATTGGTATGATTATGACCAGGGATCACTCGGTATAATCATGACCCATAATGTTATAGATGATGTGGTAAAAGTCCTCATTGGCCCGTAGTGCATTGATGGACAGTTATTGGTATGATTATAACCAGGGATTATTCGGTATAATCATAACCATTGATGATTACATGAATATCCTTGGCCGTAGTTGTGACGCCCCCAAAATAGGTATACATTACCCATCTTGAGTCGCCAAATACATGGTACAAAATTCAAATACAACTTAATTATATAACAGTCGTATAAATACGAGAAAACATAATCTAAGAGTTTTAATAAGAATATTGTCATCTAGACAATATCCACTCAATGGAGTCCTTATTACATTTATTGTCACACTATTTAACAGAATAGTGAGGACTTCTAATGCTATCATCTGGACCGTCACTCCATTCCCCAACTAATCCCGGCTTCATTCTCATTTCCTGAAGAGAATAATGAAAGAATGGGTGAGCTCAACTAGCCCAGTAAGAAATATTATAACTAAGATAATGCAGAATAAATTATCATTAGCCTTCAACAGTGTTAAACTGATAAAATATAATAAACATCAAGTTTAACAGCAGCGGAACAAGCAATTCATTAGAAGAGTCAAGTAGAGAATAAAATCTACTATCTTTTATAATTTAAAAGGTTTTTCATCACTTTTATCGCTGAGACTCAGCTTAATAAATAAACGACATCATCCCTGCACTACGGCCAATGATATTCATTAGTACCACGACCACAAATTATCCATGCACTATGGGCCAAGGATATTTGTGTATTCATCAATGGTCATGATCATGCCAACAACTGTCCATCAATGCACTACGGCCAATGAGGACTTTTACCACATCATTTGTAACATTACGATCATGATTATACCGAATAATCCCTGGTCATAATTATACTAAGTCCATCTATGCACTACAGGCCACAGATGTCTTTCAACATATTATAAAAATGAGGATGATGACAATGATATAAGAATTCAATAAAACAAGTTCAAGGATAAATTTGTAAAGATTTATAATTTAATTTATCCAGAAATCAATAACGTCAAAATTGTCAACATGATACTGCTTTGTGGAATAAATTCAAGAATGCTCAGAAGAATATTTCCATGAAAAGATACTGGATGAAGCGCAAATAACAAGGATATTCCACTAATTTCATGGAGTATAGAAGCCAAAACTTTAATAAACTGAGTATAATAGAATATATGAAACCGCAAATGGATTTTTTCCGCTATTCGGTAATCCACGTAGAGATTATTCCAATAGAATAATAAAGAATGAAATAACAGAGAAATTCACTAAGCGTGCGTAATCCGCACAGACAGGTTATTCCAATAGAATAATAAAGAATGGAACCAGGTCATGCGTAATCCACAAAGACAGGATGTTCCAACAAAATAATAAAGAATGGAACAAGGTCATGCGTAATCCGCACAGACAGGATGTTCCAATAGAATAATAAAGAATGGAACCAGGTCATGCGTAATCCGCACAGACAGGATGTTCCAACAGAATAATAAAGAATGGAATAACAGAATAATTTCACCATGTATGCGGTATTTCGCATAGATAGGTTATTCCAACATAATAATAACGAATGGAATAACAAAAGAATTTCACCATGTATGCGATACTTCACATAGACATGTTATTCCAACATAATAATAAAGAATGAAATAACAACCCTTACGAGTATTAAAAGAAAATAACTCTTTTTATGAATACGAAAGAATAATACCCCTTACCTTAGAAAAACTGGATACTGGAATAGTGAGGTAGCAGACTTCTCTTCTTCTTTCTCTCTATAATTTCTCTCTATAATAATTGCTCTAAAGCTTTTGTGAATTGGTGAGAAATGAAGGAAGAATGAGCTTCTATTTATAAGAAAATATATTTTCGATAATTGCACGTTTTGGGGCTCGAAATATTACAGTATAATACCTTCCTCTTTTTCATCATTTTTAATTTAGTCCTGCAAGTATTATCAAACTTGCACCACCTCCCCCAATAGTAAATAATGTGAATTAATAGTTCATTCATGTGACTCAATAGTATAATCATGTGAAAAATCTATTTATAGTATAGTACCTTCAATTATACCTCCATTTTTAATTTAGTCATGCAAGTATTATCAATCTTGCACCACCTCCCCTAATAGTACATGAATGTGAATCAATAGTATTCACATGTGAACAAATAGTTATAAACATGTGAAATAATAGCAATTAATTGCTCATTTATCCGATTAATTACCCGATTGGTCAATATAACCTCCAGACATCAATTATTATCGAAATAAATGTCGATTTCCACTAACACTAATAATCCCAACACAATGGAACTATCAATTTCATCTTTAATCAACACAACTTATTCATCATTAATATTATAACTAAGAATATTTAACAACCAGGTCGTTCCCAGGAAAGAGGGGGCTTTCCGATAAGGATTTCTCCTTATTGGCGCTCAATTAGGTGACCAAACCTCTACTTGACAGAACTTCTAGACATTGTCAATATTGCAAATAATAATATGAATAACTTTTTCGTCTCAATTATTGATTTAATAATAATAAATATTATACAAATGATACTATGATAATAATTGAATCAATAATATGAGAGATATGATGCAACAATTACTGTACCAATAATTGAGTATAATCGAGTGACTTCTCATTTAAGCATCAATAATCAATACCGTGTGCTACTATGCAACCATGCGTATTACTATACTTTTACTACCGGGTAGTTCAACAGTTTTAACGGTAACACTTTTGCCGTTATTTTTATAAAAAGATAATTCTGTCGTTTTCTAACTACGACAATACTTCCGTTTGTGGGATCCACCAATGATTGTGCCGTCGTACGAATATTCCCTGTTAAAACGAATATTCCCCGACCAATAGAATATTATATAACCACTTGCTTACTTTGCAAAATTTATAAATATTACCCACAACTATAACATTATATCAAATCCACACCATAATATTCAAAAATATATTTTGAGAAACTTATTCTTTATTCATAAAAGTTGGGGTCTTACAACCTCCCCTTCTTATGAAATTTCATCTTCGAAATTAGGGTACGTACCTGGTATATCGAAGAGGTGAGGATACCTTGATTTCATTTCAGATTCTAACTCCTAGGTCATTTCCTCAACATCATGGTTTCTCCACAAAACATTGACTTGAGGTATAACTTTAGAGCGTAGAATATAATCCTTCTTATCCAAGATTTTAACAGGCAACTCTTCATACGTTAAATCTTCCTCTATATAGTCTGGTTCTAATTCAATAATGTGTTTCGGGTCTTTCACATATTTACGTAATATAGATATGTGAAAAACGTTATGAACACGAGACATACTTGGCGGTAAGGCGAGTCTATAGGCCACAGTTCCTACTTGATCGACGATTAAAAATGGGCCAATGAATCGAGGGTTGAGCTTTCCTCTTTTTCCAAATCTCGTAACTCCCTTCCATGGAGCAACACGTAACAACACATGATCTCCAATATCGAATTCCACGTCCTTTCGATGAAGATCATCATAACTCTTTTGTCGATCTTGTGAGGTTTTTATACGTTGTCGGATCGTTTGAATCATTTTCGTAGTCATATGTACCAACTCCAGTCCCAACAACGTTGCTTCACCCACCTCATCCTAGCATACTGGAGAACGACATTTTCTTCCATACAACGTCTCAAATGGAGCCATGCCAATACTTTCTTGATAATTGTTGTTGTAGAAAAACTCCACCAATGGTAAGAACTTGTCCCAACTTCTTTTGAAGTCAAGGACACAGAGTCTTAGTAAATCCTCAAGAGTTTGAATAGTCCTCCCTGATTGTCCGTTCGTTTGATGCTGATATGCCGAACTAAATCGTAAATCCGTGCGCATAGCTTTTTTCAAACTAACCCAAAATCTTGAAGTGAATCTTGGGTCTCGATCAGAAACTATGGATACTGGCATACCATGCAATCTTATAATCTCGTTTATGTACATACGAGCAAGACGTTCAAGTGTATAAGTTTCTCGTATCGGTAAGAAATGAGCAGATTTGGTCAATCTATCAATAATGACCCAAATCGCATCTATGCCTTGAGAAACCTTAGGAAGACCGGTAACGAAATCCATGGTAATGTGCTCCCACTTCCATTTTGGAATTTCAAGTGGTTGCAATGGACCTTTTGGTACTTGATGCTTCGCCTTGACTCGTTGACAAGTTAAACACCTTGAGATAAACTCCGCTATTTCTCTCTTCATATTGCTCCACCAAAATGTATGTTGAAGATCACGATACATTTTGGTACTCCCAGGATGGATTGCAAACGGTGTGTTGTACGGTTCCATCATGATTTTATATTTTAAATCAGGGTTGTTAGGAACACAAAGTCTGGAGTTGACTCGAAGTATTCCTTCTTCATCGATTCTTGCATCTGACATAGCACCTTCTTGCACTTTCTTCCTCATACGCATCAGCTCCAGGTTTGTAGTTTGAGCAGCTTTAACTTTATCGATTAAAGTAGGTTCTACTCGTATATTCGCCATCATCACATGGGTCCCCAGAGTCTTTAACTCTATCTCCATCCTTTGCAAGTCACACAAAATGGGCCTTTGCGTTGACAATATCGCACTCGTACCCGCATATGATCTTCTACTCAATGCGTCAGCTACCACGTTCGCCTTTCCAGGATGGTATTGAATGGTATGATTGTAATCTTTAAACAACTCAAGCCATCGTCGTTGCCGCATTTGAGTTCCTTTTGAGTGAAGAAATATTTGAGGCTTTTATAATCCGTATAGATCTCCACCTTCTCTCCATACAGGTAATGCCTCCAAATCTTAAGCGCAAAAATGAAAGCTGCCAACTATAGGTCATGAGTTGGATACTTCCTCTCATATTCTTTGAGTTGTTGCGAGGCATAGGCTATGACTTTCCCATGTTGTATGAGAACACATCCTAACCCTTTGCCCGATGCATCACTGTAGATGACAAATCCCTCTGAGCCAGATGGTATTGTCAGAATATGTGCTGAAATGAGTCTCCTCTTGAGTTCTTGAAAACTCTTCTCACATTCCACGCTCCAACCGAATTTTATATCTTTCCAAGTCAGCTGAGTTAATGAAGTAGCGATTCGAGAAAACCCTTCCACGAATCTCCGATAATAACCAGCTAATCCGAGAAAGCTACGTACTTTGGTCACTTATTTAGGTTGCTCCCAGCTTTGAATAGCTTCAATCTTTGTCGGGTCAACAGATATTCCATGACTTGATACTACGTTCCCAAGGAATGCTACTTCCTCAAGCCAGAACTCGCATTTCTTTAGCTTGGCATAAAGCTTGTTTTCACGAAGCTTTTGGAGTATCAGCCTCAAGTGTTGCTCATGATCTTCCCGGCGTTTGGAATATATGAGGATGTCATCAATAAAGACGACCACAAAGTGATCCAAATATTCCTTGAATACTTGGTTCATCATATCCGTAAAGGCAGCATGAGCATTAGTCAATCCAAAAGACGTGACTAAGAATTCATAATGCCCGTACCGAGTTCTGAAGGCAATCTTTGGAATATCCTTAGTTTTAACCTTCAGCTGATGATATCCAGAACGAAGATTGATCTTTGAAAAGAATTATGCTCCGTGCAACTGGTCAAACATGTCATCAATGCGAGGTAACAAATACCTATTCTTGATGTTGAGATGGTTCAATTCCTGGTAGTCAATACATAGTCGCATACTCCCATCATTCTTCTTCACGAATAGAATAGGAGCACCCCAAGGAGACGTACTAGGACGAATGAAACCAATGTCTAACAATTCCTATAATTGGGTCTTTAACTCCTGAAGTTCAATTGGAGCCATTCGATATGGGGATTTGGAAATGGGTTTTGTACCAGGTTCAAGGTCGATACAAAATTCAATTTCACGCTCTGGGGGTTGGCCAGGAAGTTCTTCAGGGAATACGTCAGGAAATTTATTAACAATAGAAATATCTTTCAAATTTGACGTATTTTTGTTTAAATCTGTGACATGAGCTAAGAAAGCTTGACATCTGTTTTACAATAAACGAATAACTTTATGGCTTGAGATGACCGTGATTGTTTTAATGGTTTGGTCGCTTAAATTCGCATAATAGGTTGATTAGGAATATGAAAGCTAACAATCTTACAAAAACAATCAATTTTAGTATGATGAGTAGTTAACCAATCAATCCCTAGAATCACGTCAAATGCAATTATTTTCAATGAAATAAGATCAACAGGTAATGTGAGGGTACCGATTTGAACCAAACAAGACTTATAAACAGTGGATGTAATGAAGGTTTCTCCCAACGGAGTTTCCACAGATAAGTCAAAGTCTAATTTCTCTGGAATCAAATTTAATCGTTGAGCGTAAGTAGGAGAAATAAAAGAATGGGTAGAACTGGTATCAAATAAGGTATAGACTTCGCTAGAGTTTATGATAAGCTTACCCGTGATGACCTCATTCGGGTTCCTTGCTTTCTGGGAGGTCACAACAAACGCTCTCCCTTGAATTACTGGTTTTGACTTGTCTGGGACGGTATTTTGTGTCACCGTTCCAACTGGACTTGTCTTTGGTGCACGACAAAATCGGGCTAGGTGACCTTCTCTTCCACAATTATAACACGCTTTGGATGGCATCGCGCAGTTTGGACTGATATCTCCCTCCTCTCTGCATTTGAAGCATATGATAGGTGGTCATTTTCCTTCCTTAACCACGGGTACTGATGCTGATGTCTTTCCATTATTGTTGAATTTTCTCTTCTTGAAATGTCCATTTTTACTGTCTTAGCCATGATTACCACCGAAGTGGTTACCATTTCTGGCATGTTGATTCCCTCCACGTTTGTTGTCACCGCTTCGATGACTGCTACCACTGGTATTATCATTTTGTCGGCTGCTTTCTCTTGGTTGAGTTGACTCGTTATCGCGCTCCAATAACTGAGCCCTATTAACAACATCTGACTACAAACACAGTTTGTGAGAAATTAAGCATTGACGTATCTCGGGTTTCAAACCTCTTAGAAACATCCGCGTCATTCTCTCCTCATTATCAACCAAGTGAGATGCAAACCGGAACAACTCGGTAAACTTAGCTTCGTTGTAACAACCCGATATTTTCTATATAATTAAATCAGAAATTTTACGTATAATTTTTTTTTTATTTTAAGGATGAGGATTTGTACAAGATAAGGTGTATATGTATTTATGTGATAAATAAAAAATATATTTACTACATGAATATTTACAAATAATTTTATTTTAGAATTATTGATTATTATAAAGTATATTCTTATAATAATTAATTTTATAGTAGAAATGTTTTTATTGATTATTTTCCATGAAAATATAATTATATATTATTTAAATAATATATGAAATGATTTTTAGAATAATTATAACAATTATTTTATTATATGAATTTTGTATAAATTATTAAGTTAATTATTTTATCTTAATTATTAAGGTTAAATATGGAAGATAAATCAGATATGGAATCCAAACCCTAATTTTGGATTTTGATCAAGGAATAAGAATAATAATATAATATTAATTATATTTTTGATTTTCAGTGCTATAAATATGTACTGTATGTACGTATTGATAATGGTTGGTCAATTATGGTGTATTATGACCAAACCCTAGTGTTACTGATAACCTTAGTTTTGCAGTCAAATAAGACTTTAAAATCTGTCTAGTGATTATGTAATGTGGTATATGATATGTATTATTAAAATTTAATTATTATATGAAAAACCCTAATTAGTAACTTAAAAACCCTAATTTCTAAAAGTTAGAAACCTTAATTAGAAACCCTAATTTAAAACTCAATTTGAGTTCGAAACTGCTATGTAAGTGTGTGATTATGATTATGGTGAAGTATTATAGAATTTTATATTGATTAGGTAAACCCTAATTAATATTTAGAAATATTAAATTTCTAGAAAAATCCTAATATTTATATTACAAACCCTAATTTATAAATTGTAAACCCTAATTGTTAAATTTGGAAGTTTAATACTAATTAGTGTCTCTTAAACCTAATTAGCAAAGTGCTAAGTAATTAAAAACATAATTGATTAAGAAACCCTAATTTGCAAAAAAATAGAAACTAATATTATTTTTATTTTTGTGCAAACCCTAATTAGTAATTTTAAAAACCTAATTAGTAATTATAAACCCTAATTGTTTAATGATCAAGGTTAATTATAATTAGTAAATTTTAAACACAAATGTTCAAGTAATCGAATTAGAAAACTAATTATATTTAGTAAACTCTAATTTATATTTTTGGAAACTAAATTGTTATTTATTTTTAAATCCTAATTTTGGAAATCCTAGAATTTGTCTTTTAAAACCTAAAATGGTTCAAACCCTAAACCCAAAACCCTAAGGGTTTGTCAAGATTACAGAATGGCCATTAAAATTTTATGACAAATGACTATTATACCCTTATGTGCATTATTGAGTTTAACTTATCAACCTTTAGTGGTTGAACCACCCTAAACCTAGCCATGTCCTACAAACTCTACAAATCAGCCCAATTGTTAGCCATATACATTGCATACTAGTATTATATAAAGATCAAAGAGAAAGAGAAAGCCACATTTTGCTCAAATACCCAACCAATCCTCTCTCTTACTAAAACCCACAAAAATTGTAAGTTTTACAGTCACAATTCAAGCCCCACGAAATCCACTAACAAATAAGTAGCCAAGAATCATAAGATTGTCCATTGAAGGTATAAACCCTAATTGCAAATCTGACCATTAATCGGTTGTTAGATGTTATGATTCTGTGTTAATATATGTTGGTTATAGTATATAATGATGATCTGGGTTGATATTTGATAGATCCATAACATTTAAATACACAAAATTGGTGTTTTTCAAAATATGGGAAAATGTTATTTTGTATTCTGACAACAAATGTCAGTCGCCTTAGATCTCTACCTGTTTACTGTTTTTGTTGTTTAAGTGTTTGATCGTGAAGTATGTTATGAGTTCTTTTCTCTGGAACTCGAATCAAACCCATAGCATGTTCAGATTAAAAGTTACGGCTGGTCAAACATAGTTGACCGAGCATGACTTTCAATTTCTGGAAAACCCAGATCGTGCCCAAGAGGCTCTGACATGAGGTTTATGGGCACGGATCTTGCAAGTTGTTGATGATTTATGTTTTGTTTCTGTATTCATGTTATAGTATAGTATCTTTAATATAGATTAATACTTTTATATAGCTTATATGTCAAATAGATTAGATTTTCTGGATGGTCAAACCAAGCAGAATGTTCACGACTTGTGTTTTCTGGGTAACCTAGAAAACTCAAGAGCGTGACTTCTGACAATGTTTGACCAATCAAGTTCTGCTTACTTTGTTGTTGTTATGGTGTAATTTTTTTAATGGATCTATAGCTTGTTATGTTGTCTACAACCTGAAAGCCTAATAGCACGAAACCAGTTCATGTGTTGCAAGTTATAAAGATCGAAAGAAGGCAGTATAAACTGTTCTTCATTTCTGGAAAACCCAAAAATGAAGAACAACACTGACAAGGTTTTTGAGGGTCAAGATCTCTCTGATTCGTTATGTTTGGGCCATGAAACTTGATTTTTATTCTAGTATTACATATGTACTACAATACTAACACTTTATACCAACAAGAAACATTGCAAGAATGAATTTATTAGTGGTCAAACCACCTACCCTGCAAACTGTTATGAATTTCTGGGTTTCATGAAGAACAATCAAGAACACCTATAGCGACAGTTCTGTTGCTATAGGTAGTCTTTAGTGACAGTTTATTTCCAATATTAATTATTTTTATTAAATAATTAGTAATAAATAGTTTTTAATTATGAAAATACAAAATAAATTCTTAAAAATTATTTTAAAATCCGAATATTAGTTTTAATTATTTTGAATATATTTCAAAAATATTTAATATTTTTGGAATATTAAAAGTATTTAATTTATTTAATTATAATATTAAATAAATTATTTAAAAATGATTTTAATACATGAAAAATTATTTAAAATTATATTATGGTATAAAAAATAATTTAAGTTATTTTTGATAACTTTTAATATGTTGTGATGAATTTCATTAATTAATTAATATTAATGATAATTAAGTTATTTATTGAATATATTAAATAAATTGTGAAAAATAGAATTAAAGATTTAAAAATTATAAAAAATGATTTAAAGGTTATAAAAGTATTTTAAGTTATAAATATAACTTTTGATATTTTGTCATGAAAAATATTAATATTTTAATATTAATGATATTAGATTTATTTAATAATTATATTAAATAAATTAGTTTAAAAATGATTTTAATATTAGAAAAATCATTTTAAATGAAAATAAATAGTTTAAAATATTTTTAAGTTATAAAATATAACTTTAAATATTTAATGGTAAATTTCATTAATTATTTACTATTAATGATATTAGATTTATTTAATAATTATATTAAATTAATTAGTTTAAAAATGATTTTAATATTATAAAAATCATTTAAAATGAAAATAAAGTGTTTAAAGATATTTTAAGTTATAAAATATAAATTTCAATATTTAAAGGTAAATTTCATTAATTATTTACTATTAATGATATTAGAACTATTTAATAATTATATTAAATAAATTAGTTTAAAAATGATTTTAATATTATAAAAATCATTTTAAATGATAATAAATTGTTTAACGATATTTTAAGTTATAAAAGATAACTTTTAATATTTAAAGGATAATTTCATTAATAATTTAATATTAATGATATTAATTTAATAATAAATGATATTAAGTTTATTTAATAATTATATTAAATAAATAGTTTAAAAATGGTTTTATTTATTTAAAATCATTTCATAATGATATTAATGAATTAAAATATATTTTAAGTTATAATTAATGACTTTTAATATTTTGATAGATAATGTAGTAATATTTTAATATTAATAGTAATCACTTAAAAATGATTTTAAACGTTTTAAAAATCATTTAATGGTAATATTAATACTTTAAAAATATTTTGAGTTATTATAAATAACTTTAATATTTTGGCAATGATCACATTAATAGTTTGATATTAATTAAATATTAATGATAATAGAATTGTTTAATATTTAAATCATTTAATAATGATTCTGGTGTTTAAAAATTCATGATAAATTATAATAAATGTTTAAAAATTATTATAAGTCATTTAAAAATAATATGACTGATACTTACAGATATTGAACTACAGGATAGAGTCTTAGACTCGATAATTATCCGATAAAGCCGCTTTCAGATAATCGGCATATTTGTAAATTGATCTGGACTTAGATAATTTGATTATATATGTGTTTATTTGTGATTCAATGGTTGTGAACATATTTGACAATGTGATTAGGTTATGTGCTGACTTCAATAAGCAGTGCTATGTGCTATAGTATGTTATTCTAATCGATCCAATGATCTTATTACTGATAGGTGTTATATAAAGATAGAACTAAGTTACGAATTGTAAGCAGCGCATCATGCAAGTATCTTACCTTTGCATTTCCATTATGCAATGGACATGAGTAAGAAGTTTTAGAATTATATTATTATTATTATACTATATTATTAACCCTGTTGTGATATATTCTATATCCGATCATTGTTTATCAACATGTTAGTATACGGTAATTAATTCAGATATATATTGTGACGCCCCCCAAAATTAGGTATACATCACCCATCTTGAGTCGCCAGATACATGGTACGTAATTTAAATACAACTTAATAATACAAATCGTCGGTACAATACGACAAAACATAAACCGTGAGTTTGAATACAAATATTGTCTACTAGAGAGTATACAAACTCAAAAGGAGTTCTCATTACAATTATTATCACACTATTTCACGTAATAGTGAGGACTACTAATGCACCATCTAGGACCATCACTCTGTTCCCGACTAGTCCCATTTACGTTCTTATTTCTTGAAGAGAACGGTGAAAGAAAGGGTGAGCTCAACTAGCCCAATGAAGAAATATTATGACTAAGATAATGCGTAGATAATTTATCGTTAGCCTTTCAACAATTGTTAAACGATAAAATATAATAACTATCAAGTTTAACTAGCATGGAACAAGCAATCCATTAGAAGAGTCAAGTAGGGAATAAAATCTACTATCTTCTATGATTTAAAAGGTTTTTCATCACTTTTATCATTTGTGACTCGACAATAAATAATCCACATCATCGAATCACCCCCCCACACTACGATTCAATGATATTCTTTAGTATCACGACCACGAATTATCCATGCACTACTAGCTAAAGATAATCATGTTTTCATCAACGGTCCCCGATCATGCCATAAAAACAGTTCATCTTTGCACTACTACCAAAGAGAATCCATAGCCATAATCATACCAAAACTATCCATCAATGCACTACGGGCCAATGAGAACTTTTTTCACATCATTTGTAACATTACGATTATGATTATACCGAATAATCCCTGGTCATAATCATACCAAGTCCATCTATGCAGTACAGGCCACAGATGACTTTCAACATAATATAAACATGAGGATGATGACAATGATATAAGAATTCAATAAAAACAAGTTCAAGAATTAATTTATGCAGGAACTGATAATGTTCAAATTGTCAACATGATACTTCTTTGTAGAGTCAAATTCAAGAATGCTCAGAAGAATATTTCCATGAAAAGAAACTTGATGAATCGCAAATATCAAGGATATTCCACTAATTTCATGGAGTATAGAAGTCAAAGTTTTAACCAACTGATATAATAAAGAATGAAATAACAAAAGAAATCACCATGCATGCGATGCATCAAGATGCATAAAAGTTATTCTAACGTAATAATAAATAATGAAACCAGTCCACGCGTACGCATTGCATACATGATATTCCAACAAAATAATAAAGAATGGAACCAGGTCCGGTATAAACGCACAGACAGGATATTTTGACAAAATAATAAATAATGGAACCAGGTCCGGCGTAAACACACAGACAGGATATTCCGACAGAATAATAAAGACAGAATATTATAAGAATGTCACCAAGTATAGGGTAGTCCGCGTATACTGATTATTCCAGCAGAATAATAAAGAATGGAATAACAGAAGTTCTCTTCATGACTATAAAAGAAATAATACCCCTTACGAGTACAACAAATAATAGCCCTTACCGTAAAAGAAATTGAATATAAGAGTAGGGAAGTAGCAGAATACTTTTCTATAGTTTCTCTATAATTTCTCTCTCTAGAGTTTCAGTGAATTTGCAATAAATAATAAAGGAATGAGCTTCTATTTATAGGAAAATGGACTGAATAGTAACTAATTCATGAACGGTCCAGATTGATTTACTTTTAAACGGACGGACCATATTGGTTTACTATTAAAACTTAAAGCAACGGTCTATACTGATTTACTATTAAAACTTTAAACCAGCGATCCATATTGATTTACTATTATAACTTTCACCAAATGGTCCATACCGATTTATTATTATATCTTCAACCAACTATTCGAAAAATTATCACATCTCCTCATGGAATAATATTGTACCCAAAAATGATTTGGACCGAAAAGAAATATATCTTACAGGTGAATAGTACCCCGTGAATAGTAATTCGTGAATAGTAACTCATGAATAGTACTCTGACACAAAAAGTGTCCCGAATACCCGATTGAACAATACTGAGTGACTTCTCACATAAGCATCAATAATCAATACCGTACTACTACTATACGAACCACGCGTAGACATCAGACTTTTTTAAACACCTACTGCTTCAACAGCTTAACGGTAAAACTTCCGCCGTTATTTTCATAAAGTATTTTTGTCTTTTTCTCAATCTGACAATAATTCCGTTGCGGGGTCCACCAATGATTGTACCGTCTTACAAATATTACCCGACAAAAAGAATATTCTCCGACCAATCGAATATTATATAACTACTTGCTTACTTTGCAAAATTTATAAATATTACCCACAACTATAACATTACATCAAATCAACACCATAATATTAAAAAAAATTATTTCGAGAAAATTAAATCTTTATTCATAAAATCTGGGGTCTCACAATCTCCCCTCCTTATGGAATTTTGCCCTCGAAATTTACGTACGTACCTGGTATGTCGAAGAAGTGAGGGTATCTTGACTTCATTTCAGATTCTAACTCTTGAGGTATAGACTTTGTGCGTCAAATATGATCCTTCTTATCCAAGATGTTAACACATATCTTCTCATACGTTAAATCTTCTACTATCTCATCCGGTTCTAAATTAATAATATGGTTCGGGTCGTCCACATACTTACGTAACATCGATACGTTAAAAACGTTATGAACATGCAACATACCTAGCGGTAAAATGAGTCTATAAGCCACAGTTCCTACTTGATCGAGGATTTAAAATGGGTCAATTAAATCGAGGGTTGAGATTTCCTCTCTTTGTCGATTCTTTCTTCTAGAATAACGCCCTCTTGAACCTTCTTCTTCACATTCATCAGCTTTGAGTATGTAGCTTGAGCGGCTTTAACTTTATCGATTAAAGTCGATTCTAATCGTATATTCGTTATCTTCACGTGGGTTCGTATATTCGCACTTGTAACTGCATACGATCTTCTACTCAACGCATTAGCTACCATGTTCATTTTTTCCTACAATGGTATTGAATGGTACGATCGTAATCTTCAACTGCTCGAGCCAACGTCTTTGGCGCATGTTACGTTCGTTTTAAGTAAAAAATATTTGAGGGTTTAAGAAATGGGTTTTGTACTAGGGTTAATACAAAATTCGATTTCACGCTCTAGGGGTATGCTAAGAAGTCTTCAAGAATACGTCAGGAAATTTATTAACAATAGAAATATCATTCAAAACTGTGACTCTCATCCAAGACTTGGATAGTACGTCACATTGATACCTATCAACTTGCCATCGTCATTCACGACATCGCCTATAGAAAGTCTGGCTTCGGTGCATTCCACACAAGAAAGTCAACAACGAAAGGATCGAGGCTCTTTACTTATGGCTTGATATGACAATGATTGACTTTAGTGGTTTGGTTGCTTGAATTCGCATAACATGTTGGTTAGGAATATGAAAGCTAACAACCTTACGAAAAGCATGATGAATAGTTAACCAATCGATTCCTAAAATCGCATCAAAGGCAAGTATTTTCAAAGAGACAAGATCGACACGTAACGTGAAAGTGTCAATTTGAATTAAACAAGATTTATAAATAGTGGATGTAACGAAGGTTTCTAATATCGAAGTTTTAACTAATAAGTCAAAGTCTACTTTCACTGAAGTCAAATTTAAACGTTGAGCGCAAACAAGAGAGATAAAATAATGGGTAGAACCGATATCTAATAAGGTATAAACTTTGCAAGAGTTTATTATTAACTTACCCGTAATAACTTCGTTCGGGTTCCTCGACAAACGCTCTCACTTAAACTACTGGATTTGACTTTGTTATAGGGTACATTCCACCCTTAAGTGCTTCTTCACATTCCTGATCCATGATTTGAATCATTATTCTCTGATCCATATCGAATTGGGGTTGACCGCTATGCACAGGATAATTCTGAATTCGATGTTGGATTCTCCCAATTGTTGTCCAAAAAGAAAAATCCATTTCATCTATTTTGACTTTATTAGATTAGACGTCTTTTCGACAATATCAACGCGTCGTGCGGCTTTTACCCACGCATCATCTATTCTCCTTCATTCAGTTGTTTCTGCTTTCATCAGAACTTTGATCATAGCATTCTCAGATTCCAGCTCTAATATCTTATACTCTTCCAATGAGTGCTTATGTTCAAGCGTCGCACATCGGGTAACACAATTTTGAATTTTTACATCTCTTTGCTCCACGACCGCCTGCCTTTCTTCAGCATGCTCTTCTAACTCATGAATACGATTTTGTAATGCTAAATTTTGATCATAAAATTCTTCTAATAAATTCTCTTCAGGTTCCTCTTCTTCCTCACTCTCAGTTGCTACCTCTGCAACTAGCTCAGGTGCAACTATTAGTTCTTCACGCACCACGTAGATATCTCTAATTTCTTCTTCGTCTGACATCATATTAACCTGGTTAGTGATTAAAGGTGTCTCAACGGTCTCATGTGCTTCATTGCTTATCTCAACATTTTCGGATGCCATTTGTAAATACTGCCACAAAACAAAGGTTAAATTGACATGTAACATATTATCCATATACTCGACCGACCAATTAAATATCAAATAAACTTAGGTAGGTCATACTAGCGAAGGAATTCTGCCTCTCCTCCTAGTTCTAGTCTCACATCTTAGCCAGGGATCATATCCCTAAGCTTTGATACCAACTGTGACGCCCCCAAAGTTAGGTATACATCACCCATCTTGAGTCGCCAGATACATGGTACAGAATTCAAATACAACTTAATAATACAACTGTCATGTACAATACGACAAAACATAAACTGTGAGTTTGAATACAAATATTGTTTACTAGAGAGTATACAAACTCAAAAGGAGTCCTCATTATTGTAATACCTGAGAAATTCCTCATATTATTAAATAAATATGCTAATGAAGGTAATATTTATATGAATAAAAGTGTTAACATTTTATTGAGATCAATTGATTCGTATTAGATCAATGTGCATTGAGAAGCTTAGTTTAAGCTTGGAAGATTATGCCGAGTGTGGCATTGAGATGTAAATAATTATTGCATATGATGATAAGCTTAACTTATACAATTTATTATGTGAGTGGAATTATTAATTGAGGGATAACTTAATATTGAATCTAGGATTATCCGAGCCCAACCTTAGTATGTAGATTGGGAGTCTAGCCCAATAACTTAATTGATGGACTTTTGAGTTAGCCCAATAACTTGGAACATTTAAAGACCAATTTCGAACCCAACATAACAATTGGTACAAGGGTTGACTTTTAAAATATGGCGTAGGGCAGTGTGCCTGACCGACCACCCCATGCTTATGTCTGAGATCGCTTCTCTTGTCTCAAGTTAGGGGTCACCAAGTACAAAGACAAGAGCCTAAAACTCTCTTTACGTAAACTTTCAAGTCGCTAATCCTAGGTAATCATGGCTAATGAGTGGGTCGGTATGAAGTGGTTAAACAACTCCTTAAACAACCATTGTTCCTTTCTATTGCTACCATGGATCCCACATTGTGTAAAGCAATGGTCTAGTCCATGCTTTCCTCTATAAATACGAGTACCGCCTTTGCAAATCTGTTATATTGTTAAGAGTATTGGAGACATCCGAGTGAAGAATTCTTAGTCGCTAAGCATTTCAAGCCAAATCGCAGTGAGATATCAAGGTTGAGAAGGTAAAATTTCTACTCAGACTTAACTTGAGTCCGGTTTGATCCTTGGTTTTCCTAATTAATAGGTCAAGTATGATGAACTAGCATGTTACAAGGCGTTAGGAAGTTCACTTTCATGCATGAACACGTTAATAAAAAATTATTAGAATTAAAAGTTAGACTTGATGCTTCGACATAGGTCGATGACACTCTACTATCCAAATCATAGTGTCACGTCATATTGGTGCTTTGGTCTTTTGGAAAACACTACGATTGCTCACTTAACATCTCGCAAAGTGTCCGGACTACTCTACGATTCCTGGAAAGGTCGACCATGTAGATGACTACGACTGTAGAGTAAGATTGTTGATCGTAGAGTGATAGCCAGACTGACTACGACCGTAGAGTAAGATTGTTGATCGTAGAGTGATAGCCAGACTGACTACGACCGTAGAGTAAGATTGTTGATCGTAAAGTGATAGCCAGATTGACTACGATCGTAGAGTAAGATTGTTGATCGTAGAGTAATGGCTGATTGTCGACCGTAGAGTAATATTGTTGATCGTAGAAGTAATGGCTGATTGTCGACCGTAGAGTAATATTGTTGATCGTAGAGTAACGTAATAATTGGGTTTGGGCGTGTGAGGCCATGAAACAAGAAGTGTTGTCTTCGGACAAGAAGTATTGTCTTCGGACAAGAAGTATTGTCTTCGGACAAGAAATGTTGTCTTCGGACAAAACGTAATGTCCTCGGACGAGTCGTAACGTCTTCGGATATGGCCGATGCCCTCGAGATGACAGATAACTTCGGGTTTGGATAGGCGAGATGTCTTGGGACTCTGAGACGGAGACCATAACTTGAAATAAGGATGAACTTATGTATATCCCTTACTATTATAAACTGTTATCACCCGAACTAAAATATAAAGTTTTACTAGCTTCGGGAAAACAATTCTAATACCTGCAAGCATGCGTAGAAAAGGTCATTCGTCAAGAGGGGTATGATTAAAGAGATGTTAATGGATGCAATATTCATAGATAGAAGAATGTATAATGAGTACATATTATTTATATATGTATATATCAAGTGTGTTTGGCTAATGAATACCTATACTTATGTAAATAGGACAACATAGTTCATTGATGTGATTTTTGCTATAAGTGGTAATCAGCGCTAAAGGCAAGTTCCCTAACCTTACTCAAATTTCATTGAGCAAGTTTCTAAACCTTATCTTGTTACATTGAGCAAGTTCTTACCCTAAACCTCGTTGACCAAGTTTATTATCCCTACTTATTATCGTTATATAAATTGATTGATTCATCTTTCTACATTGAAAGCAAGTTATCATTATTATAAATCTAGCCATGTCTTGTATATTAAAGTTTATTAATCCTTCAAGCGGGATGTTGATATATAATAATTATTCTATTAGATACCTTTGAGATTTTATCCAAGTTGAATTATCTCATTATTGTTAAACATGGTTAGACTAGCAAACCCCTATTGATTCGCCTCAGTCCATAGTTGATGAGCGTTCTAAATTTCGTAACCCTTGATGAATTATCCAAACCAAACTTCCTTGGTGCGGACCCAACGTTAAACCGAAATGAACAACCCTCATAGGAGGAAATGATATGTTGTCGGAAACCGACGCGCGCGCACCTAAGTATGATTAAATGTTATAATAACATAGGTACTTTTAAATGATCACCTGATGTACTCTTTTATTGTGGATTACAGTGTAATACTGTTAATTCTAGTAAGAGTTCTTAGTCCTTAGTGACTGCTTAGTACTCATTGATGATGAACCTCGAGAGGAGTAAAATCCTGAAATTGTGATATACTTCAGTCCATAACGACACCTATTGAATACTCTTGATGTTTCTTGATATTCTGGAACTACTTATCATTTTTGAAATCCTGAGAATTTTAAATGCTATAACCGCTTGTCCCTCACTTGTCAAGGGCAAATTTGTTGCTCATTCTTGCTTCCTAAAACATTACAGCTTAAGGCGTAGCAAGCGGTACTTCAGAAAAGGACAAGGGAAAGGGCAAGGCTACGTAATAATTTAGCCCTTAAGACTAGAAGTATTATTATTATCGTTATTATGATGTATTCAAGAATGATTAAGCTATGTTAAGCTAATCACAGAATTGTAATAGTAATGGTTACGGTACCTTGGGACGCAAATATTTATATTATATCAATGTAATTATTCTATTATTTCCGTTGTTAATGATTTAGCAAGATATTCGTAGTTGTACGTGATGCACCGAATTCGAGATATGGTTGTCTGAATTTTGGGGGCGTCACAATTATAATTATTATCACACTATTTCACAGAATAGTGAGGACTACTAATGCACCATCTAGGACCATCACTCTGTTCCCCGACTAGTCCCAACTACGTTCTCATTTCCTGAAGAAAACAGTGAAAGAAAGGGTGAGCTCAACTAGCCTAGTAAGAAATATTATGACTAAGATAATGCAGAATAATTTATCGTTAACCTTCAACAGTGTTAAACTGATAAAATATAATAACTATCAAGTTTAACTGCAGCGGAACAAGCAATTCATTAGAAGAGTCAAGTAGGGAATAAAATCTACTATATTCTATGATTTAAAAGGTTTTTCATCACTTTTACCGCTGGGACTCAGCTTAATAAATAATCCACATCATCGAATCACCCCTGTACTACGGGCAAGGATATTCTTTAGTATAATGACCACGAATTATCCATGCACTACGGCTAAAGATAATCATGTTTTCATCAACGGTCCTGATCATGCCATAAAACAATTCATCTTTGCACTACGGCCAAAGAGAATCCATAGCCATAATCATACCAAAAATTGTCCATCAATGCACTACGGGCCAATAAGGACTTTTCCCACATCATTTGTAACATTACGGTTATGATTATACCGAATAATCCCTGGTCATAATCATACCAAGTCCATCTATGCACTACAGGCCACATATGACTTTCAACATAATATAAACATGAGGATGATGACAATGATATAAGAATTCAATAAAAATAAGTTCAAGAATTAATTTATGCAAGAACTGATAATGTTCAAATTGTCAACATGATACTTCTTTGTAGAGTAAAATTCAAGAATGCTCAGAAGAATATTTCCATGAAAAGAAACTTGATGAATCGCAAATATCAAGGATATTCCACTAATTTCATGGAGTATAGAAGTCAAAGTTTTAACCAACTGAGTATAATAAAGAATGAAATAACAAAAGAAATCACCATGCATGCGATAGACCACACATGCAGGTTATTCCAACAGAATAATAAATAACGGAACCAGGTTCGATGTAAAACGCATAGACAGGATACTCCAACAGAATAATAAAGAATGGAACCAGGTCCGGCGTAAACGCACAGACAGGATATTCCGACGACAGAATAATAAAGATGAAATATTAGAAGAATGTCACCATGTATAGGGTAGTCCGTGTATACTGGTTATTCCAGCAGAATAATAAAGAATGGAATAACAGAAGTTCTCTTCATGAATATAAAAGAAATAATACCCCTTACGAGTACAACAAATAATATCCCTTACCGTAAAAGAAACTGAATATAAGAGTAGGGAAGTAGCAGAATACATTTCTATAGTTTCTCTATAATTTCTCTCTCTAGAGTTTCAGTGAATTCGCAAGAAATAATGAAGGATTGAGCTTCTATTTATAGGAAAATGGACTGAATAGTAACTAATTCATGAACGATCCAGATTGATTTACTTTTAAACGGAGGGTCCATATTGGTTTACTATTAAAACTTAAAGTTAATCTGGCCTATATCTTGATTTACTATTAAAACATTAAACCAAATGATCCATATTGATTTACTATTATAACTTTCCACCAGCGGTCCATATTGATTCACTATTATATCTTCAACCAACGGTCTGAAAAATTAGCACATCTCCTCATGGAATAATATTATACCCAAAAATGATTTGGACCGAAAAGAAATATATCTTACGGGTGAATAGTACCCTGCGACGCCCCCAAAATTAGGTATACATCACCCATCTTGGGTCGTCAGATACATGGTACAAAATTCAAATACAACTTACTAATACAACTGTCGTGTACAATACGACAAAAACATAACTCATGAGTTTGAATACAATTATTGTCTACTAGAGATTATACAAACTCAAAAGGAGTCCTCATTATAATTATTAACACACTATTTCACAGAATAGTGAGGACTACTAATGCTATCCTCTGGACCGTCACTCCGTTCCCCGACTAGTCCATGTTATGTTCTCATTTCCTGAAGAGAATAGTGAAAGAAAGGGCGAGCTCAACTAGCCCAGTAAGAAATATTATGACTAAGATAATGCAGAATAAATTATCGTTAGCCTTCAACAGTGTTAAACTGATAAAATATAACAACATCAAGTTTAATTGCAGCGGAACAAGCAATCCATTAAAAGAGTCAAGTAGAGAATAAAATCTACTATCTTTTATGATTTAAAATAATCCACATCATCGAATCACCCATGCACTACGCCAAGGATATTTTTTAGTATCACGACCACAAATTATCCATGCACTACAGCCAAGGACATTCGTGTATTCATTAATGGTCATGATCATGCCAACAACTGTCCATCAATGCACTACGGGCCAATGATAACTTTTACCACATCATGTGTAACATTACGGTCATGATTACACCAAATAATCCCTGGTCATAATCATACCAAGTCCATCTATGCACTACAGGCCATAGATGACTTTCAACATAATATAAACATGAGGATGATGACAATGACATAAGAATTCAATAAAACAAGTCCAAGAATTAATTTATCTAGGAACTAATAATGTCCAAATTGTTAATATGATACTGCTTTGTAGAGTAAAATTCAAGAATGATCAGAAGAATATTTCCATGAAAAGAAACTGGATGAAGCGCAAATATCAAGGATATTCTACTAATTTCATGGAGTATAGAAGTCAAAACTTTAACCAACTGAGTATAATAAAGAATGGAATAACAAAAGAAATCACCATGCATGCGGTACTTCGCATAGACAGGTTATTCCAACAGAATAATAATAACGGAACCAAAGTCGTGCAAAATTTATGTACCGGCAGGATGTTCCAATGAGAATAATAAAGACGGAACCCGTGTTCTTGTGAAACACACAGGCATGTGATGTTCCAACGGAATAATAATAAAGACGGGAACCGTGTCCTGTGTAAAACATGTATATGATGTTCCAACAATAATAATAAAGATTTTAACCAAGTCCGTGTAAAACACACGCATATGATGTTCCAACAGTAATAATAGAAGAATGTCACCAAGTATAGGGTAAACCACGTATACAGGTTATTCCAACAGAATAATAAGCAATGGAATAACAATAGTTCTCTTCATGAATAAGAAAGAATAACACCCCTTATATTAGTAGGAGATTGAATACTGCAGGAGTGTAGTAATGTAATACTCTTCTTCTTTCTCTCTATTCTCTCTCTATACTTTCTCTCTATATAAGCTTGAATGAATTCGTTAAAAATAATGAAGCACTAGGCCTCTATTTATAGAAGATTTCTAGCTTAGCACTTGAAATGTGAAAAGGCAAGTGGCTTGACGACTGGTGATGTGAAAAGAAAAGTGGTTTAACGCCTGTAATGTGAAACACCAAGTGGTTTGACTCCTGTAATGTGAAACGACAATTGGTTCGACGCCTGTAATATGAAACGACAAGTGGTTTGACGTCTGGTAAAGGTAATTACTATTGACGAAGGTAATTACTATTGACAAAGGTAATTACTATTGACGAAGGTAATTACTATTATGACGAAGGTAATTACTATTGATTTAAGAGACTCTTAGATGATGACATATGGCCCCCATAAAATAACCAAACTTACCACAAACATCTCATAATAGACTCTTTATATACATCAAGGATTGAATAAATATTACCACAAATAATTTTATTTTTAATCAACACATATTTAATCTTTCAACAATTATTAATCATTTATAACTTGTCGTCTCAATTATTGATTTAATAATATAACATATTATATAGATGATAATCATGACAATAATTGAATCAATAATATAAGAGATATGATGCGCGAAATTCATCGTAATAATAATTGAGTATAGCCGCAGACTTCTCAACGTAAGCATCAATAATCAATACTGCGTGCTACTATGCAACCACGCCAGACATCGCATTTCTTTTACTACCGGGTAGTTCAATAGTTTTAACGGTAACACCTCCGTCGTTATTTTCATAAAGTATTTTTATCGTTTTCTCAATCTGACAATAGTTTCGTTATGGGGTTCACCAATGATTGTGCCTTCGTACGAATATTCCCCGACAAAAAGAATATTCCCCGACCAAACGAATAATTTATAACAACTTGCTTACTTTGCAAAATTTAAAAATATTACCCACAACTATAACATTATATCAAATTTACTCCAAAATATTCAAAAATAATATTTATAGAAAATTCATCTTTATTTATAAAATTTGGGGTCTTACAACCACCCCTTCTTATGAAATTTCGCCCTCAAAATTAGGGTACGTACCTGGTATGTCGAAGAGGTAAGGATACCTTGATTTCAGTTCAAATTCTAAATCCCAAGTCATTTCCTCAACATCGTGGTTTCTCCACAAAACTTTGACTTGAGATATAACCTTGGAGCGTATAATATGTTCCTTCTTATCCAAGATTTGAACAGGAACCTCTTCATACGTCAAATCTTCCGCTATTTCATCCTATTTCTAACTCAATAATGTGGTTCGGTCTTTCACATATTTACGTAACATGGATATGTGAAAAATGTTATGAACACGAGACATACTTATTTGAGAAAAGCGAGTCTATAGGCCACGCTTCCTACTCGATCGAGGATTAAAAATGGGCCGATGAATCGAGGATTGAGTTTTCCTCTCTTTCCAAATCTCGTAACTCCTTTCCATGGAGCAACACGCAACAACACATGATCTCCTATATCGAATTCCACGTCCTTTCGATAAAGATCATCATAACTCTTTTGTCGATCTTGTGAGGTTTTTATACGTTGTCGGATCGTTTGAATCTTTTCTGTAGTCATATGTACCAACTCCAGTCCCAACAACGTTGCTTCACCCACCTCATCCCAGCTTACTGGAGAATGACACTTTCTTCTATACAACACTTCGAATGGAGCCATGCCAATACTTGCTTGATAACTATTGTTGTAGGAAAAATCCACCAATGGTAAGAACTTGTCCCAACTTCCCTTGAAATCAAGGACACAAAGTCTTAATAGATCTTCAAGAGTTTGAATAGTCCTCTCCGACTGTCCGTCCGTCTGAGGATGATATGCCGAGCTAAATCGTAAGTCTGTGTCCATAGCTTTTTGCAAACTCACCCAAAATTGTGAAGTGAATCTTGGGCCTCGATCAGAAACTTTGGATACTGGCATACCATACAGTCTTACAATCTCGTTTATGTACATACGAGTAAGACGTTCAAGTGTATAAGTTTCTCGTATCGGTAAAAAATGAGCAGACTTGGTCAATCTATCAACAATGACCCAAATCGCATCTATGCCTTGAGAAACCTTAGGAAGACCGGTAACGAAATCCATGGTAATGTGCTCCCACTTCCATTCTGGAATTTCAAGTGGTTGTAATGGACCTTTTGGTACTTGATGCTCCTCTTTAACTCGTTGACAAGTTAGACACCTTCGATAAACAACGCTATCTCTCTCTTCATATTGCTCCACCAAAATGTATGACGAATATCATGATACATTTTGGTACTCCCAGGATGGATTGCAAACGGTGTGTTGTGCACCTCCATCATGATTTTATACTTTAAATCAGGGTCATTAGGAACACAAAGTCTGGAGTTAACTCAAAGTATTCCTTCTTCATCGATTCTTGCTTCTGGCATAACACCTTCTTGCACTTTCTTCCTCATACGCATTAGCTCGTGTCCAGAATTTGAGCAAATTTTAAACTTTATTGATTAAAGTCCTGCTTCTACTCAGATATTCGCCATCATCACATGGGTCCTCTCGGAGTCTTTAACTCTATCTCGCATCCTTTGAAAGTCACATAAAATGGGACTTTGCGTTGACAATATCGCACTCGCATTTCTTGCATATGATCTTCACTCAATCGCCGCCTACCACGCTAAACTTTCTAGGATGGTATTGGATGGTATGATCATAATCTTTCAATAGTTCAAGCCAACGTCGTTGTCGCATGTTGAGTTCCTTTTGAGTAAAGAAATATTTGAGGCTTTTATGATCCGTAAAGATCTCCACCTTCTCCCCATACAAGTAATGCCTCCAAATCTTTAGTACGAAGATAACAAATGCTAACTCTAGATCATGAGTAGTAGGATAATCCTCTCATATTCTTTGAGTTGTCTTGAGGCATAGACTATGACTTTTCTATGTTGCATGAGAACACATCCTAACCCTTTGCCCAAGCATCATCAGAGATGACAAATCCTCCGAGCCGATGTTATTATTGTTTAACAAAAGCCGAAATGAGTCTCCTCTTGAGTTCTTGAAAACCTTTCTCACATTCTTCGCTCCAACCGAACTTTGTATCTTTCTGAGTTAGCTGAGTTAATGGAGTAGCAATTTGAGAAAATCCTTCCACGAATCTTCGATAATAACTAGCTAAGCCGAGAAAGCTACGTACTTCGGTCACTGATTTAGGTTGCTCCCAACTTTGAATTGCTTCAATCTTTGCTGGGTCAACAGATATTCCATGACTTGATACTACGTGCCTAAGGAATGCTACTTCCTCAAGCCAGAATTCGCATTTCTTCAACTTGGCATAAAGCTTGTATTCACGAAGCTTTTGGAGTGTCAGCCTCAAGTGTTGCACATTATCTTCACGGCTTTTGGAATAAATAAGGATGTCATCAATAAAGATGACCACAAAGTGATCCAAATATTCCTTGAATACTTGGCTCATCATATCCAAGAAGGCGTTAGGAGCATTAGTCAATCCAAAGGACATGACTAGAATTCATAATGCCCTTACCGAAGTTCCGAAAAGCCGCCTTTGGAATGTCATCGGTTCTAATCTTCAATTGGTGATATCCTAACGAAGATCAATCTTTGAAAAGAATTTGGCTCTTGCAATCGCTCAAACAGTCATCAATATGTGGCAATGGATACCTATTTTTATGGTGACATGATTCAACTCCCGATAATCAATACAAAGTCGCATACTCCCATCTTTTTTTCTTCACGAATAGAACAAAGAGCAGACCCCAAGGAGAAGTACTAGGACGAAGAAAGCCGATGTCTAACAATTCCTGCAGCTGGGTCTTTAACTCCAAAGTTCAATAGAGCCATTCAATATGGGGCTTTGAAATGGGTTTTGTCTCGGGTCAAGGTCGATACAAAATTCAATTTCACGCTCGAGGGGTAGGCCAGGAAGTTCTTCGGGGAATACGTCACGAAATTTATTAACAATAGAAATATCATTCAAAACTGAAGTATTTTTGTTTAAATCTGTGACATGAGCTAAGAAAGCTTGACATCCGTTTTTCAATAAAAGAATAGCTTAATAACTTGAGATGACCGTGATTGATTTTAATGGTTTGGTCGCTTGAATTCGCATAATAAGTTTATTAGGAATATGAAAGCTAACAACCTTACGGAAATAATCAATTTTTGCATGATGAGTAGTTAACCAATCAATCCCTAGAATCATGTCAAATGCAAGTATTTTCAATGAAATAAGATCTACAGGTAATGTGAGGGTACCGATTTGAACCAAACAAGACTTATAAACAGTGGATGTAATGAATGTTTCTCCCAACGGAGTTTCCACAGATAAGTCAAAGTCTAATTTCTTCGGAGTCAAATTTAATAGATGAGCGCAAGTAGGAGAAATAAAAGAATGGGTAGAACCGGTATCAAATAAAGTATAGATTTCGTTAGAGTTTATGATAAGCTTACCCGTGATGACTTCATTCGGGTTCCTTGCTTTCTCGGGAGGTCACAACAAACGCCTCCTTGTACTTCTGGGCTTGACTTTTCCGGGACTACCTTTGGTACCTCCATCCTAGTCAATTTATCTTCTGGTGAAACGACAAAATCGGGCTAAGTGACCTTCTTCCACAATTATAACATGCTTTGACTATCACGTAGTTTGACCGATGTGCCCTCCCTCCGCATTTGAAACATATGATAGGTGGTCGCTCTCCTTCCTTAACGACAAGTCTTTGTGCCGACGCCTTTCCATCATTGTTGAATCTCCTCTTCTTGAAATGTCCATTCTTATTATTTTGTCCCTCGATTACCACCAAGTGGTTACCATTTCTCGCATGTTGATTCCGGCCCACGCTTGTTGTCACCGCTCGATGATCGCTCTCACCGGTATTATCATTTTGCTTACCGCTTCTTTTTAGTTGCGCTTGACTCGTTATCGCGCTCCACTAATCGAGCCCCATTTATAACATCTAAATATAAACACGCTTTATGAGAAATAAGATGTCGACGTATTCCCGCTTCAAACCTCTTAAAAACATCCGTGTCATTATTCTTCATTATCCACCAAGTGGGACGCAAACCTGGATAACTCCGCAAATTTAGCCTCGTATTGCGACACCGTCATATTGTTTTGTTCCAACTTGATAAACTCCACCTCCTTCATGTGACGAATACTTTTGGGAAAGTATTTGTCATTGAACAGCTCTTGGAACTTCTCCCAAGACATCTTCAGTATGGCAGGTTGAGTAAGTTTTACCGATTCCCACCAGTAATCTGCCTCTCCGCGCAACATAAAGGCGGCAAAGGGAACCTTTTGCTCCTCGGAGCATCCCAAGACATCAAATATCTTGGTGATCTGCTTTATCCATGCTTCCGCCATAAGTGGTTTTGGTTCTCCCTTAAACTCTGGTGGTCCCAGCTCCTTGAACTATTTAGCGGTGACCGCCCGAGAGTTTCCAGTGTTTCCACCTGCATGTTGGACAGGAGCCGCTCTCGCCTGCTGTTGCATGAATTGAATAAAGCCCCTAAACATTTGATCATTCATCATTTGGTCAGTGTTGTTGTTTGCATGAGGATTGTCGCCTTCCTGATGCACATTATCCTGATTATTAATATATGGTGAATCAACGGTCGCCTGTGCTCCATTGCTATTCTCAACATTCTCGGATGTCATTTTCAGATACCACCACAAAACAAAGGTTAATTGACATGTAACATATTATCCCTAAATTCTGATCGACCAATTAAATACCACATAAACTTAGGTAGGTCATACTAGAGAAGGAATTCCCCGTCTCTCCCCTCCTAGTACTATTCTCACATCTTAGCCAGGGATCATATCCCTAAGCTTTGATACCAACTGTGACGCCCCCAAAATTAGGTACACATCACCCATCTTGGGTCGTCAGATACATGGTACAAAATTCAAATACAACTTACTAATACAACTATCGTGTACAATACGACAAAACATAACTGTGAGTTTGAATACAATTATTGTCTACTAGAGATTATACAAACTCAAAAGGAGTCCTCATTACAATTATTAACACACTATTTCACAGAATAATGAGGACTACTAATGCTATCTTCTGGACCATCACTCCGTTCCCCGACTAGTCCATGTTATGTTCTCATTTCCTGAAGAGAATAGTGAAAGAAAGGGTGAGCTCAACTAGCCCAGTAAGAAATATTATGACTAAGATAATGTAGAATAAATTATCGTTAGCCTTCAATAGTGTTAAACTGATAAAATATAACAACATCAAGTTTAACTGCAGCGGAACAAGCAATCCATTAAAAGAGTCAAGTAGAGAATAAAATCTACTATCTTTTATGATTTAAAATAATCCACATCATCGAATCACCCATGCACTACGGCCAAGGATATTCTTTAGTATCACGATCACAAATTATCCATGCACTACAGCCAAGGACATTCGTGTATTCATTAATGGTCATAATCATGCCAACAACTGTCCATCAATGCACTACGGGCCAATGCAGTAGTCAAAATGGTCATCTTAAGTACTGTTGTGTTTTCGGGAGCAATCGTAGGGCGTCGGGCATGCACATATGCATGTGTAGTGCTCCTGATGATAAAAGATGATGTCCTAAGTTATAAACCGTGTATGTTAGTAAATATAATGATGCTTAACATTTATAAATGATGGATTAGATAAGTTATAGAAGCATAATAAGCATACACAAGAGATGCAAATCCAAGCGTAGGATTTATCGAACGTCGAAACGTCGTGCCAAGTGTTAATGAGCTTAAAAGTGTTTCAATTCAATTGAAATGAATATTATAGGATATGAAATGGGTTTAATATAAAACCAATAAGTAGTCCTAGCAAGACTTAAGTACTTGAATGAACTTCGATTATGAAATATAGTGAGATATAAGTTGAAAGTTAACACAATCTAATTGAACATTGTGTGCTAATTAATAGAAAAGATTATGAGATGTGGAGTAGAGTTTACATTACAATTACTATGTGTTGTTATATGACTAATAGTTGATGTGTATGATTATATAATTGTGTAGGGCACGTGAAGTGCAGATAACTGTAAGCTGTTAATCTATTATTGGTAAACAACGATCAAGGCAAGTCTTTCGGTTCCTATTTTCTACGTGGACTTGATGAACTGTTTTAAATTGTATGATATGTTATACATGTTGAAATCATGAAATGTTAAAGTCAATTTATGACTGCATTGTTTTGGTTAAATAAAGAGTATTGAGTAAGGAACTCAATCTTTATATTTTCTATGTGAATTAAAAGCATGTATGCCATGTTACTTTAATGAGATGTATATCGAGCATGTTATTATGTGCTATGTGATGCATGAAAACTATTAGACTTTGCTGGGCTGTCGAGCTCACTCTTGCAAATAACCACTTTTGCAGGTCAAGGAATTAAGGTAAGGATATGTGCTAAGTGAGTTATAGAGATCTATATTCACGAAGGTTACTTATGTTTTGTGAGAAATGTATGTAAGATTTTGAATGTAACATGTTGTTGAATTGTAAAGTTGAGTTATCCAAAGGTATATGGATATCTATTTATGATGTAAGACTTTGTATAGTCATTTTATTGTAACGGTTCATGATATAAATTTGAATCAAGAGATGTAATGTAAAGGTTACGATTTAGGGCAAGATGTATGAAATGTATAAAAGTTTTAATTAATCCGCAATTTTAGTGATTTTAATATCGAATAATGATGTAAAATTAGAGATTTAATGTATGGTTAACGATCGAAGTTGAGATTTAAATTGTATGGATTTTGAGGTCATATGCTTAAACACATGTTGATATATATATATATATATATATATATATATATATATATATATATATAGAGAGAGAGAGAGAGAGAGAGTCCTGCTCAAAATGGACGTCCGATTTTAGTCCTCGTCCGACTTCGCTTTTTTAAAACAAAAAAAAATAATTAATATTTTATGGAATTGAATTTTTTCATAAAATGTTGTTTTGGGCGTGATTTTGATACGTATAACAAAGATGTATGTGCATGCATGCGCGCATCGTACCACCATTTTTGGTATAGGAATTCAAATCACCCCAAAAACATCAGTATTATGGAAAAATTTCAGTTCCATAAAATATTAAATATTTTTTTAGTTATTTTTTTTAAAAAAAAGCAAAAATAAAAATAAAAATTGGGGTCCATTTTTCATCGTGCCTGGGAGTCCTGGACCGATCCATTGGTAATGTGTGTGTGTATATATATATATATATATATATATAAAGCCGTCTAAGCTATTTGACCCAACTAGATACAAATTCAGAAATATCGTTGTATATGATAAAACCTTATTGTATCCAATCAAATTTCTTTGGTTTGGATTCACGACTAAGTATGAACATCTCGATCACGGGAAAACTTTTATGCACCCAAGGCGGACAAAGTGAACGATCCTATCGTTCTTGTAATGTAGTATTGATCAATACAGGGCCAATGGGAAGTACAACCTAACGCCCGTAAGTTGTGACCGTTTGCAGATGAAGTTCTGCTAAACCTTAGCAAAAACTAAAAACAATGGTCATAATCTGTCGACTAATACCTATATATATAGTCAATACGTAGTTTCAAAATTTTGAGATAGAATTGTTATGTTGTTATTATTGGTTCAGTTTACTTCAAACCTATAAATTCGTTGTAGAAGTGATGTACAAAGAAAACATTTATCTCTTTCAACTAATTATATTCATAATTGTTATTACTTGTTGGGCACCCAAATGCTCATTCTTGCTTTAAAATTAAATGTTTTCAGCTAGGCATGATCAACCCGAAGGTTCAGACAAGATCAAATAAAAAAGGAAAGCAAACAGAACATGTTTAATGGTATCTTTTGTAATAATTAGACAATATATAGACAATGATATGTATTATATATCATGTAAAGAATTATTGTAAAGGTTGCGTAATTGGGATTAGACTCTGATAAATATAAATTAAGTTTGATTTTTATATTATTATTATTATTATTATTAGTATTATTCCGCTCATAGAAATGGTATCGTAAAGCACCGAGTTCGGGTTTCAAGTACCCGAGTTTGGGGACTTTATAAGTTGGTATCAGAGCTTAGGGTTAAAAACCTTAGGTGGGCTAGACCTTAGGCTATAACCTTGGAATAGAGGGAAACGTTGAAAATACAAATAACTCATATAGAGTTTAAAAAGGGAGATGAATTGAATAAGTTCATCGTCAAATCAAATAAAAAATAACTTATATAAAACTATTAATTGTTGTGTGTATATATTAAGTGATAATCAAGATAGTTTGTGTGTAGATGTCAGATAGAAAAGGATTAGGATACCCTGAAATCGTAAAGAAGAAGTCAACCTCCATAACCGACCCAATATCAAAGCCAATAGCTGAAATAGAGGCTCACATTGAAAGCTACCTCAAAGAGGTGGTTATTTAGAAAGTGTAGTACCGAACCCTGAAACGATAGTATAACTGATAGGTAAAGTATAGTTAAAGAATATGTGGTCAATGTCGAGTTCTTAAACTCATATGTTTGTGGTGAGTTCCTAAACTCATAATGTGTTGTAAGTTGGACGAACTAGGTATAGTTAGGTGTGAATGGATTATAGAGGATAATGGGAATAATATAAAATACTAAGTAATTGATCCTTAGTGATTGTGTAAAAGATAAGTAGTATTAGTATTACTTGAACATGTATGATTCTATGTTATGTATATGATAGGTATGTTTGTATAAGGTAATATTTTTCAAATTTTGTATAAGTTGTGGCAGCGATTCCCGACTTTTGAGTCACAAAGGGATAATGGATGTTTAAAGCAATATGTGGTAAGGTATGTCAAGTGTTATGAGTATGAATTTATATGGGATTAATGAAATAAGTTGGTATAAAGATAGTAGTTAATTATATGAGTATTGGTTAATGTAGAAAACCAAAATTTTAAAATATATAAAATTTTGAGTACATGACTATTTGAATAGAAAATTTCGCGTTATATGTTAAGCGTATACGATAAGGCTTAGAATGTAAGTTAATAAAGAATAATTTATGATAATGCCGCCAAGACGAAAACAAAATACACAGATAAAAGAACCTGTCAACGAAGCTGGAAGACAACCAGACCCGAAACAGAATTTTGCGAATATGGACGATCAAGCTATGCAGATTGGAATACCAGTCGTTGGAAGATCAGCTAGATAATCGATCGATGAACGTCAAAGACTTCAAGGCAATCGTATTGCCAGGATTTAGAGGATCAACTGACCCTGTAGCAACGTTTGTGATAGCTAGGATAACGGAGGGGCAAAAGATAGTTTGGTCACCTATACGATAAAAATGAAAAGAGATAAAGGGCAAGTCTGTGTGATTTAAGTGTGAATCAATGGAGTATAAGGTGGAAGACCATACAAGAAGGAGAATGGAGGCAAGGAATGCGAATATGGATAAAAGCAGCAGGACATTGGCGATAACGGGACCGACTTCAACAAACAAACCAACAGAAATCAACCGTAAGCGTCTTCATCATGACCGTTCAAGATATCGTGGCAGCCGGAGATGCAACTCCAGGTATGATTCTAATCAATTTTATTTTCTTATATATATAGTAAAATTATTTTATAAATTATTTTAAAGGAGGAAATTGAGTTCTATTAGAAATCAATTTCCCGTATAAGCAGATAGATAAGCTTTATGTTGAATAGTTAGGAGATCAGTTTGATCAATTTTGATCGAGATCTACTCTCAAAGATTGTGTATGCTATGTACCCTGGTATGTATAGGTTTTAAAACGGTGATTCTGGGGACGGAATCATTATAAGGGAGGGTGAATGTAACAACCAGATATTTTCTATATAATTAAATCAGAAATTTTGCGTATAATTTTTTTATTTATTTTAAGGATGAGGATTTGTACAAGATAAGGTGTATATGTATTTATGTGATAAATAAAAAATATATTTACTACATGAATATTACAAATAATTTTATTATAGAATTATTGATTATTATAAAGTATATTCTTATAATAATTAATTTTATTGTAGAAATTTTTTTATTAATCATTTTCCATGAAAATATAATTATATTATTTAAATAATATATGAAATGATTTTTAGAATAATTATAATAATTATTTTATTATATGAATTTTGTATAGATTATTAAGTTAATTATTTTACCTTAATTATTAAGGTTAAATATGGAAGACAAATCAGATATGAAATCCAAACCCTAATTTTTAATATTATGGTGTTGATTTGAGATATTGTTATAGTTGAGGATAGTATTTATAAGTTTTGAAAAGTATGCAAGTTGTTGTATAATATTCGATTGGTCGGAGAATATTCTTTTTGTCGGGGAATATTTGTACGATGGTACAATCATTGGTGGACCCCACAACGGAATTATTGTCGGATTGAGAAAATGACAAAAATATTTTTATGAAATTAACGGCGGAAGTTTTACCGTTAAAACTGTTGAACTACTCCTTAGTAAAAAAAGTACAAAGAATACTGCATGGTTGCATAGTAGCACACCTGTATTGATTATTGATGTTTACGTGATAAGTCACTCAGGTTTTTGTTTTATTAGTATTATTAATGTAATAAAATGTAAAAACTTTTTATATAAAACATAATACTTTTATAAAGTTATTCAATAAATAGAATATATTATATTCTATTATGCATAGTATTTTGCACAAGAAAAATCTTTTATATAAAATGTAATACTTTTATAAAGTTATTCTATAAATAGAATATATTATATTTTATTATGCATAGTGTTGCATAGTGCTCGCATAGTGTTTTTCAGCATAGTAAAATCTTTTTATATAAAATGTAATACTTTTATAAAGTTATTCAATAAAAAATATATTATATTCTATTATGCATAGTATTTTGCATAAAGAAAATCTTTTTATATAAAACAAAATACTTTTATAAAGTTATTCTATAAATAGAATATATTATATTTTATTATGCATAGTGTTGCATAGTGCCTGCATAGTGTTTTGCATAGTAAAATCTTTTTATATAAAACAGAATACTTTTATAAAGTTATTCGTTTTATTAGATTATAAATAGAATATATTATATTTTATTTAAAAGATTTTGCTTTAAATATGGACCGTCCGATTAAAAGTAAATCAATTTGGACCGTCCATGAATTAGTTACTATGCAGTCCATTCTTCTATAAATAGAAGCTCATTCCTTCATTATTTCTTACAAATTCACTAAAACTCTAGAGAGAGAAACTATAGAGAGAGTTCTTCTTCTATAATCTTGAGCGTATTTCTTTAGAGTTTAAGAAATCTTTGAGCGTAGTGCAAGTTTTCTTCGAGTATATCCTCGCCCTACTAGTCGGAATACTCTTCTTTCAAAAGTAGGAGATATTATTTGTTGTACTCGTAAGGGATATTCTTTCTTTTGTACTCACGAAGAGAACTCCTCATTATTCCATTTTTATTATTCTCGCTGAATAACTCAGATACGCTGCTACCCTATACTTGGTGAAATTCTTCTCATTATTCCATTTTTTATCATTATGTTGAATAACTCCTATGCAAGTCATGCGATGTACCGCATACATGGTGAAATTCTTCCGTTATTCCATTCTTTATTATTCGTTGGAACATCCTGTCTGCAAGGCTTACTCATGACACGGTTCTGTTATTTATTATTCTCATTGAATATCCACATTTGTGCGTTCGCATGACTGTTCCATTATTTATTATTCTTTTGGAATATCCTCATGCATATGCTTTATGCATGACCGGTTCGATTATTTATTATTCTTGGAATAACCTATCTGCAAGGCCTATCACATGCCTGATGATTTCTTTTGTTATTCCATTCTTTATTATACTCAGTTGGTTAAAGTTTTGACTTCTATACTCCATGAAATTAGTGGAATATCCTTGATATTTGCGCTTCATCCAGTATCTTTTCATGGAAATATTCTTCTAAGCATTCTTGAATTTTACTCCACAAAGCAGTATCATGTTGACCATTTAGACATTATTGGTTCCTAGATAAATTAATTCTTGAACTTGTTTAATTGAATTATTATGTCATTGTCATCATCCACATGTTTATATTATGTTGAAACTCATCTGTGCCATGTAGTGCATAGATGGACTTGGTATGATTATGATGAGGGATTATTCGGTATAATCATGACCGTAATGTTACAAATGATATGGAAAAAGTCCTCATTGGCCCGTAGTGCATTGATGGACAATTTTTGGTATGATTATGGCTATGGATTCTCTTCGGCCAAGGGTTCAAAGATGAATTATTTTATGGCATGATCAGGACCGTTGATGAAAACATTATTATCTTTGGCCCGTAATGCATGGATAATTCGTGGTCGTGATACTAAAGAATATCCTTGGCCTGTAGTGCAGGGATGCTTTGAATATGTGGATTATTTATTAAGCTGAGTCTCAACGATAAAAGTGATAAAAAAACCTTTTAAATCATAGAAGATAGTAGATTTTATTCTCTACTTGACTCTTCTAATGGATTGCTTGTTCCGCTATAGTTAAACTTGATGTTTATTATTTTATCAGTTTAACACCGTTGAAGGCTAACGATAAATTATTCTGCATTATCTTAGTCATAATATTTCTTACTAGGCTAGTTGAGCTCACCCTTTTGCTTTCATTGTTCTATTCAGGAAATGAGAACGTAGCAGAGACTAGTCGGGGGAAACAGAGTGATGGTCCTAGATGGTGCATTAGTAGTCCTCACTATTCTGTGAAATAGTGTGATAATAAATGTAATGAGGACCCCATTGAGTTTGTATATTGTCTAGATGACAATATTTGTATTAAAACTCACAACATATGTTTAGTCGTATTTTACACGACTGTTGTATAATTAAGTTGTATTTGAATTTTGTAACATGTATCTGGCGACCCAAGATGGGTGGTGTATACCTGTTTTGGGGGCGTCACAGTTGGTATCAGAGCTTAGGGATATGATCTATGGCTAAGATATGAGACTAGAACTAGGAGGGGAGAGACGGGGAATTCCTTCGCTAGTATGATCTACCTAAGTTTATTTGGTATTTAATTGGTCGGTCAGAGTATAGTGATAATATTTAAATGTCAATTAACCCTTGTTTTGTGGTAGTATCTGAAAATGACATCTGAGAAGGTTGAAAATAACAATGGAGCACAGGAGACCGTTGAGTCACCATAAATCAACACCCAGGATAATGTGCATCAGGAAGGCAATAATCCTCAGGTGAACAACAACAACGATCAAATGGCAAACGACAGAATGTTTAGGAGCTTTCTGCAATTCATACAACATCAGGAAAAAGAGACTCCTATCCAAAATGCAGGTGGAAACAGTGGCAACTCTTGGCCGGTCACCACTAAACAGTTCAAGGAGTTGGGACCACCAGAGTTTATTGGAGAACCAAAACCACTTAAGGCGGAGATGTGGATAAAGAAGATCACCAGGATATTAGATGTCTTGGGATGCTCCGAGGAACAAAAGGTTCCATTTGCCACCTTTATGTTACGAGGAGAGGCAGATTACTGGTGGGAATCGGTAAAGCGTACTCAACCTGCCGCACTGAAGATGTCTTGGGAGAAGTTCTAAGAACTGTTCAATGACAAGTACTTTCCCAAAAGTATTCGTCACATGAAGGAGGTTGAGTTCATCAAGTTGGAGCAGAATAATATGACCGTGTCATAATACGAGGCTAAATTTGCGGAGTTATCCCGGTTTGCATCCCATTTGGTCGATAATGAGGAGCGAATGACGCGGATGTTTCTAAGAGGTTTGAAACCCGATATACGTTAATACCTCATTTCTCACAAACTTTGTTTATATTCTGATGTTGTGAATAGGGCTCAGTTATTGGAACGCGATAATGAGTCAACACAACCTAAAGGTAACGAGCAACAACACGATAATAATCATACCGGTGGCAACGGCCATCGGAACAATGATAACCATTGTGGGGGAAATTATCATGCTAAGAATGGTAACCACTTCAGTGGTAATCATGACCAAGATAATAGAAGTGGGAATTTCAAGAAGAGAAGGTTCAATAATAATGGAAAGACAAGAAGACCAACAACAGGGTTTCAAAGGAAGAAGAACGACCACCGTCAGATGTTTCAAATGCGACAGAGAGGACACATCCGTCTAAACTGTCTGCAAAGAATCCAAAGCGTGTTTTAATTGCGGAAGAGAAGGTCACCTAGCTCGATTTTATCGTATGGTGAAGTCAAGTCTAGCTGAGATAGTGATGCCAAAGGATGTTCCAGACAAGCCAAAAGCCGGTAGTTTAAGAGAGGGCATTTTTTTTTAAGAGGAGCCTGAATAAAAATATCACGGGTAAGTTAATCATAAACTCATGCGAAGTCTATACCGTGTTAGATACCGATTCTACTCACTCTTTTATTTCACCTAGTTATGCTCAATGTTTGAATTTAAATCCGGAGAAGTTAGATTTTGATTTATCTGTTGAAACTCAGTTGGGAGAAACTTTCGTTACATCCACTATTTATAAATCTTGTTTAATTCAAATTGACACTTTCACGTTACCTATCAATCTTATCTCCTTGAAAATACTTGCCTTTGATGCGATTTTAGGAATCGGTTGGTTAACTACTCATCATGCTTTTCGTAAGATTGTTGGCTTTCATATTCCTAACTAACCAGTTATGCGAATTCAAGCAACCAAACCACTAAAGTCAATCATTATCATATCAAGTCATAACTAAAGAGCCCCGGTCCTTTCGTTGTTGACTTTATTGTGTGGAATGCACCAAAGCCAGACTTTCTGTAGGCGACGTCGTGAATGACGATGGCAAGTTGATAGGTATCAATGTGATGTACTATCCAAGTCTTGGATGAGGGTCACAGTTTTGAATGATATTTCTATTATTAATAAATTTCCTGATGTATTCTTAAAGACTTCTTAGCCTACCCCTAGAGCGTGAAATCGAATTTTGTATTGACCCCAATACAAAACCCATTTTTTAAACCCTCAAATATTTCTTCAACTAAAATGAATGTAACATGCGCTAAAGACATTGACTAGAGCTGTTGAAGATTACGATCGTACCATTCAATACCATCGTAGGAAAAGCGAACATGGTAGCTAACACGTTGAGTAGAAGATCATATGCGGTTACAAGTGCGAATATACGAACCCACGTGAAGATAACGAATATACGAGTAGAATCGACATTAATCGATAAAGTTAAAGCCGCTCAAGCTACACACCTGGAGCTGATGAATGTGAAGAAGAAAGTTCAAGAGGGCGTTATTCTAGAAGCAAGAATTGATGAAGAGAGGAAATCTCAACTCTCGATTTAGTTGGCCCATTTGAAATCCTCGATGAAGTAGGAAATGTGACCTATAGACTCGTTTTACCGCCAAGTATGTTGCGTGTTCAGAACATTTTCTTTCGTATCGAGGTTACATAAATATGTGTACGACCCGAACCACATTATTAAATTAGAACTAAACGATATAGCAGAAGATTTAACATATGAGGAGATACGTGTTAAAATCTTGGATAAGAAGGATCGTATTCAACACTTAAAGGTTATACCTCAAGAATTAGAATCTGAAATGAAGTCAAGATATCCTCACCTCTTCGGCATACCAGGTATGTACGCAAATTTTGAGGGCAAAATTTCATAAGGAGGGGAGATTGTGAGACCCCAGATTTTATGAATAAAGATTTAATTTTCTCGAAATATTTTTTTTAATATTGTGGTGTGGATTTGATATAGTGTTATAGTTGTGGGTAGTATTTATAAATTTTGAAAAGTATGCAAGTTGTTGTATAATATTCGATTGGTCGGGGAATATTCTTTTTTATTGGGGAATATCATAACCATGCACTACAATCATTGGTGGACCCCACAACAGAATTATTGTCGGATTGAGAAAATGACAAAAATATTTTTATGAAATTAACGACGGAAGTTTTACCGTTAAAACTGTTGAACTACTCGGTAGTAAAAGTACAGTAATACGCATGGTTGCATAGTAGCACACTGTATTGATTATTTTATGTTTACGTGATAAGTCACTCAGTTTTATTTTATTAGTATTATTAATGTAATAAAACAGAAAAGCTTTTTATATAAAACAGAATACTTTTATAAAGTTATTCTATAAAGAGAATATATTATATTCTATTATGCATAGTGTTTTGCATAGTAAAATCTTTTTATATAAAATAGAATATTTTTATAAAGTTATTCTATAAATATAATATATTATATTTTATTATGCATAGTGTTGCATAGTGCTCAATAGTGTTTTTGCATAGTAAAATCTTTTTATATAAAGCGTAATACTTTTATAAAGTTATTCGTTTTATTAGATTATAAATAGAATATATTATATTTTATTTAAAAGATTTTTCTTTAAATATAGACCGTCCGATTAAAAGTAAATCAATCTAGACCGTTCATGAATTAGTTACTATGTAGTCCATTCTTCTATAAATAGAAACTCATTCCTTCATTATTTCTTACGAATTCACTGAATTTCTAGATAGAGAAACTACAGAGAGAGTTCTTCTTCTATAATCTTGAGCGTATTTTTTTAGAGTTTAAGAAAGCATTGAGCGTAGTGCAAGTTTTCTTCGAGTATATCATCGCCCTACCAGTCGGAATACTCTTCTTTCAAAGGTAGGGGATATTATTTGTTGTACTCGTAAGTGGTATTGTTTCTTTTGTATTCATGAAGAGAACTCCTGTTATTTCAGTCTTTATTATTCTGTTGGAATAACCTATATACGCAGGCTACCCTATACATGGTGAAATTCTTCTGTTATTCCATTCTTTATCATTATGTTGGAATAACTTGTCTATGCGAAATAACGCATACATGGTGAAATTATTCTGTTATTCCATTCTTTATTATTTTGTTGGAACATCCCATGCATGCGGCTTCTGCATGACCGAATTCTCATTATTTATTATTCTGCTGGAATATCATATACGTGTGTTTATGCATGACTTTAGTTCCATTATTTATTATTCTGCTGGAATATCCCATCATGCGTTCTGGCATGACACAGGAATTCGATTATTTATTATTACATTGGAATAACTTTATGCATGCGGTCTATCGCATGCACGATGATTTCTTTTGTTATTCCATTCATTATTATACTCAGTTGGTTAAAGTTTTGACTTCTATACTCCATGGAATTAGTGGAATATCCTTGATATTTGCGCTTCATCCAGTATCTTTTCACGGAAATATTCTTCTAAGCATTCTTGAATTTTACTCCACAAAGCAGTATCATGTTGACCATTTGGACGTTATTGGTTCCTAGATAAATTAATTCTTGAACTTGTTTAATTGAATTATTATGTCATTATCATCATCCTTATGTTTATATTATATTGAAACTCATTTGTGGCCTGTAGTGCATAGATGGACTTGGTATGATTATGATGAGGTATTATTCGGTATAATCATGACCGTAATGTTACAAATGATGTGGAAAAAGTCCTCATTGGCCCGTAGTGCATTGATGGACAGTTTTTAATATGATTATGGCTATGGATTCTCTTTGGCCAAGGGTGCAAAAATGAATTGTTTTATGACATGATCAGGACCGTTGATGAAAACATGATTATCTTTGGCCCGTATTACATGGATAATTCGTGGTCGTGATACTAAAGAATATCCTTGACCGGTAATGCAGGGATGATTTGATGATGTTGATTATTTATTAAGCTGAGTCTCAGCGATAAAAGTGATGAAAAAACTTTTAAATCATAGAAGATAGTAGATTTTATTCTCTATTTGACTCTTCTAATGGATTGCTTGTTCCGCTGCATTTAAACTTGATGTTTATTATATTTTATCAATTTAACACCGTTGAAGGCTAACGATAAATTATTCTGCATTATCTTAGTCATAATATTTTTTACTGAGCTAGTTGAGCTCACCCTTTTCCTTTCATTATTCTATTCAGGAAATGAGAACGTAGCAGGAACTAGTCGGGGGAAACAGAGTGATGGTCCTAGATAGTGCATTAGTAGTCCTCACTATTCTGTAAAATAGTGTGATAATAAATGTAATGAGGACCCCATTGAGTTTGTATATTGTCTAGATGACAATATTTGTATTAAAACTCACAGCATATGTTTAGTCGAATTTTACACGACTGTTGTATAATTAATTAAGTTGTATTTGAATTTTGTAAAATGTATCTGGCGACCCAAGATGGGAGGTGTATACCTGTTTTGGTGGCGTCACATGTTATGTGGTATATGATATGTATTATTAGAATTTAATTAAATTATGTGGAAAACCCTAATTAGTAACTTAAAAACCCTAAATTCTAAAAGTTAGAAACCTTAATTAGAAACCCTAATTTAAAACTCAATTTGAGTTCGAAACTGCTATGGAACTGTGTGATTACGATTAAGGTGAAGTATTATAGAATTTTATATTGATTAGGTAAACCCTAATTAATATTTAGATATATTAAATTTCTAGAAAAATCCTAATATTTATATTACAAACCCTAATTTATAAATTGTAAACCCTAATTATTAAATTTGGATGTTTGATGCTAATTAGTGTATCTTAAACCTAATTTGCAAAGTGCTAAGTAATTAAAAACATAATTGATTAAGAAACCATAATTTGCAAAAAATAGAAACTAATATTATTTTTATTTTTGTGCAAACCCTAATTAGTAATTTTAAAAACTTAATTACTAATTATAAACCCTAATTGTTTAATGATCAAGGTTAATTATAATTAGTAAATTTTAAACACAAATGTTCAAGTAATCGAATTAGAAAACTAATTATATTTAGTAAACTCTAATTTATATTTTTGGAAACTAAATTGTTATTTATTTTTAAATCCTAATTTTGGAAATCCTAGAATCTGGGAAAAAATTATTTTGTATTCTGACAACAAATGTCAGTGGCCTTAGATCTCTACCTGTTTACTGTTTTTGTTGTTTAAGTGTTTGATCGTGAAGTATGTTACGAGTTCTTTTCTCTGGAACTTGAATCAAACCCATAGCATGTTCAGATTAAAAGTTATGGCTGGTCAAACAGAGTTGACCGAGCGTGACTTTCAATTTCTGGAAAACCCAGATCGTGCCCAGGAGGCTCTGACAGGAGGTTTAGGGGCACGGATCTTGCAAGTTGTTGATGATTTATGTTTGTTTCTATATTCATGTTATAGTATAGTATCTTTACTATAGATAAATGCTTTTATATAGCTTATATGTCAAACAGATTAGATTTTCTGGATGGTCAAACCAAGCAGAATGTTCACGACTTGCGTTTTCTGGGTAACCCAGAAAACTCAAGAGCGTGACTTCTGATAAGGTTTGACCGATCAAGATCTGCTTACTTTGTTGCTGTTATGGTGAAATTTTGTAATGGATCTATAGCTTGTTATGTTGTTTACAACCTGAAAGCCTAATATCACGAAACCAGTTCATGTGTTGCAAGTTATAAAGATCGAAAGAAGTCAGTATGAACTGTTCTTCATTTCTGGAAAACCCAGAAATGAAGAATAGCACTGACAAGGTTTTTGAGGGTCAAGATCTCTCTGATTCGTTATGTTTGGGCCATGAAACTTGATTTTTATTCTAGTATTACATATGTACTACAATACTAACACTTTATACCAACAAGAAACATTGCAAGAATGAATTTATGAGTGGTCAAACCACCTACCTAAAAAGCTGTTATGAATTTACAGGTTTCATGAAGAAGACACCTATATGCGGCGAGTTACAAAGCCATATAGATAATCTTAGTGATGATTTATTTCCAAAATTAATTATTTTATTAAATAATTAGTAATAAATAGTTTTAATTATGAAAAATACAATATAAATTCTTAAAAATTAATTTAAAATCTAAAAATTAGTTTTTAATTATTTTGAATATATTTCATAAATATTCAATATTTTGGAATATTAAAATTATTTAATTATAATATTAAATAAATTATTTAAAATGATTTTAATACATGAAAAATTATTTAAAATTATATTATGGTATAAGAAAATAATTTAAGTTATTTTTGATAACTTTAAATATTTTGTGATGAATTTCATTAATTAATTAATATTAATGATAATTAAGTTATTTATTGAATATATTAAATATATTATGGAAAATAGAATTAATGATTTAAAAATTATAGAAAAATGATTTAAAGGTTATAAAAGTATCTTAAGTTATAAATATAACTTTTGATATTTTGTCATAAAAAATATTAATATTTTAATATTAATGATATTAGATTTATTTAATAATTATATTAAATAAATTAGTTTAAAAATGATTTTAATATTAGAAATATCATTTTAAATGAAAATAAATAGTTTAAAAATATTTTTAAGTTATAAAATATAACTTTCAATATTTAAAGGTAAATTTCATTAATTATTTACTATTAATGATATTAGATTTATTTAATAATTATATTAAATAAATTAGTTTAAAAATGATTTTAATATTATAAAAATCATTTAAAATGAAAATAAAGTGTTTAAAGATATTTTAAGTTATAAAATATAACTTTCAATACTTAAAGGTAAATTTCATTAATTATTTACTATTAATGATATTAGAACTATTTAATAATTATATTAAATAAATTAATTTAAAATGATTTTAATATTATAAAAATAATTTTAAATGATAATAAATTATTTAAAGATATTTTAAGTTATAAAAGGTAGTTTTAATATTTAAAGGATAATTGTGACAACCTAGATTTTGTAATTTAATTTTAATATTTATTGGATTGAATAAATATTTTTCGATGAATTAATTATTAGATTAAATAATTAATTGATGAAATTATAGTAGATTAATTTAATTATATGTGTTACATTTATTAAATTAATGTGAAGAATTTTATTATCAAGTATGTGATTATGAGAGCTTATTGTATTAAAAGAAATATTTAATAAGCTTTATTGGTATTTTAATTAATTTAATTATTAATTTGAGAGTTAATAATTTGACATTATTTATTAATGAGAAATTTAATTATGTGACTATGTGAATTTATGAGAAATTATTATATTTTATTTAAAGTAAATTAAATAAAATATTGGATTTATTTTATAAGGAGTGTGACATTTTCAAACTATATGATAAGGTTTATTAAATTAAATGGCTTTTGAAATCTATTCTAGCTAGCCAAACGAGCCCTAATGGGAGTTGGGAGCGATTAACCCATGATGGGTAACTCGACCTCCATAACGCATACGTCGCCTTTCTCCTTTATTATTATCGTATTCTTCTTCTTTTCATTATTGCTAAGTCTGAAAAGCAAAGCCGAGAGCCGAGAGAGATTTTAGAGAATTGAGAGAATTTTGTGAGAAACTCAGTGATTGAAGAAAGCATCTAAGCCTACAAATATACACTTTATACTCTGGGTAATTTCTCCAAACCCAATTCCTCTTTTACGTCATTAAGATTTCATGAAAAATGACTTTCAAAGTTTTTGTTTAAACCTCTGTATTTGGGAAAGGAGTAATATTTATGGGTTGTGTATGTATTAATATGTATCAAACCGTATTCAATTATATATTATATAGCTTGCCATATCATCAGTTTAATGAAAATACATAGTATATGATTGCTTCAAAATTTACAGAGTACGTTATATGGCCATATGGCCCTTATACGTAACTTTAATATGTCAACCATAAATTTTTCTATAAAATTTCCACTTATATGTGATTATGCATGATAAAATGAACAAAACAAATTTGAATGGTTGGATTTGGTTTTATAACGAACCCGTGGCGTTGAATTTTAGGAATTTATGTTCAACAATTCAAGAACATCAAGAATAGTACAATTTGCATAATTTAATTATGTGATTATGTGTTTTAATGGGTTAAAATCACTCTATAAATGTTGGGTATTGATTATATATGAATTCTAACATGTGGGTATGTTTAATTTGGAGAATTAATGATTATGTAGTGTTTATTTCGCTGAATTCAGAATTTGGAGTGTCGCGCCGCGGCACCAACTCCTAGTTCATTTCATGACATTGCATTTGCAAGTACCAGTATTGTCACAAGACCCAGATACAAAAGTGGCCATGCAATACCACTTACCGTAAATGTCCAAAAAATGCTTTTTTTTAATGTTCAAGTATAGAAATTTGTTAGTAACCTAGTCTAATGAATATAAAAACCTGTTTGATATATAATGAGATATTAAAGTGAGTTTTTACCAAGTCAAGAAGACAATTACCTGTTGATTGAATTATTGATTATATACTTAGCTTGTTGTTCGTATAGTGTAATATTATGTGGAAACCAGTATGGTAATATGACTAAGTATAGTCCTGAATTCGAGTTAGACAAAGAATAAACGTGTGATGTTTAGTAAGTTATAATTGACTGGTATTGTGAACGTAATTGATATGTAGGAATTAAATCAAAGAATGAGTTTAGTTAAAGTGTAATCTACGCACGAGGCAAGTCTCCTAACCCTACTTGTTATCGTTATATAAGTTGATTAATTCACTTTTCTACATTGAACAAGTTCTCATTATTATTGATAAGTCTGCCTTGTATATTAAAGTTTATTAATCTTTCAAGCATGATGCTGATATACAATACTTATTCTATTGTATACCTTTTGAAATTCTATTCAAGTTATGTTATCAATTATTGTTAAACCTTGTTAGACTAGCAAACCCTTTTTATGATTCGACTAGTCCATAGTTGATGAGCGTTCTAAATTTCAGAACCCTTGATGAATTATCCAAACCAAACTTCCTTTGGTGCGGACTCGAATGTCAAACTGAGATGAACAACCTCAGATAGGAATTACTTATCGTTAGCGTTAAGATATTGTGCATACTATGGTACTAAGGGCTGATCCCCCTAAGTACGAGAAGAAGAGTTCATAGTCTTATGACTGTTAAAGGTTTCAAGAATAAACACTTGACTACCTAGGACATAGTTCAAGGTCTTACAACCCTCAGAATTTCTTTTGATTCTCGTTATTCATTCTTGATTCAAAAGTTGAACTTTTATATTCGAAGTTATTATTTCTCTCGCATGTTATTATTCATTGTTATATTGTTATACTTGTGGGCAATCGTGCTCACTCTTGCGTAATAATAACATTTTAGTAAAGAACGAAAGAGCAGACGAACCTTCCACTAGTAAAGGCAAGGGCAAGCTTAACAAGTAATGAAGATTGATTATTTATGTGGTTATGTAATGATAATTAGAATTGATGTTACTTAAGACTTATTTATTTATGTTTCCGCATAGATGATTTAAGGTTAGAGTAACCTGGGATTTATTTATTATGTAGTTGATGTAACCCCATAAGGGGAGATTTATTATTATTTCTATCTATTGGATGGTTTGCATTTATTTATGGGTATATAGATGGATGATGTTTGTACAGTGAACACCAATCCTGTGGAAATGAAAGTACCGGATTTGGGGGTCTCACAGGTTGGTATCAGAGTTGTAGGTTATAAACCTTAGATGGGGGAACAACCTTAGGTAGTAGCCTTTTAGGAAGAACATAGTGATGGAAAACTCTTATCGAGTTCTAAGAAATGAATTTCTTTAATTCATTGAAGATAATAAAAGACTTTATGTGCTTATGTGTTAAATTATGTGCTCACTAGTACGACTTAGTAACTAAAACTTGAAATTTTGTTGTCAGGATGTCGGATGTTGGAGGAACTAGTTGAACTGGGGAGGAAGAACCCCGAGTACCTACAGTACCTACAGAGGAGGAACCCCGAGACATTCATGTCATTAGAGAACAGTTGGTACAGAGGGAGTCATCTCCATTGATCACCGTTGTTGGTCAGGAGCTTGAACCTGAGACTGATCCTGAGGAGGATCCTAAGGAGGAATTTGACGAGGAAGAGGAAGAGGAAGAAGAGGAGTTTCCACAAAGACTCCATTAATCTTTGAGATGTACGACACATTATCTGACCAAGTAGTGTGGAGTTACTGAGATGAGTCTTGAGGATCTGTTGAAAGCGAGCTATTATTCAAAGAGTTACTCTAGAGTAGAAAGAGAGGGAGATTTTGACTCTTCACTCACGACTGGGAAATGTAGAATGTGATTTGGTCCACTAGAAGGGTCAAATCGAAGATAAGACCGCAGAGATAGAAAAGTTGAAGAAGGAACTGAAGGAAAGCTTTGAAAGGCTGATCATAGCAGAGGAAGGCTGGGTGAGAGAGTCACGTCGTGCTGATCTTGCGGAAGAGGATGGTCGTGCAAAGAAGGCAAAGCTTGGAGAGACATACTCTACACTTAATCATGCAATGGATGAGGCCCAGGATTGAGTTTTGAGGTACCCATCTAGTTCGAAGGACTTCCATCGTACATGCTAGATCGTAGGACGATGTCTCGTATCATGGAAGAGGAGCGTAGCAAGGCTATTCAGCGCCTTGACAGACCGTGATATAATTTGTTTAATTATGTGAAAGACTTAATTAGTTTTTATATGTAAATTTCGATGTGTTTATGAACGAAGGAATATTTTAATATTTTAAATCCTGTAGATTCTTTATCTCATAATAGATGATGTAAATAGCAGTGACGTTATCTTATGATGTTAAAACTTTTGAATTGAATGAAATGTCAAAGTTTATTTAAATTGACGTGTTAAGTGAATTATGATTAAATGTTCTAGCTAAGCCTTAAATGTTTGAGGAATTGAATAAAGACCTAATAAGCGTATATTCTTAACAGAAATATGCCGCTTAGACGAAGACAAAATCATCAGCAAGCCCAGGAAGGGTCAACGAATAACAACAACAACAATGACGCCAATGCTAACCTCGTTCAGCAATTGGTGAACCTTTTAGCTGGAGCACTTAATAATCAACCACAAGATCCACCAAACACATCGTTCAAGGACTTCAAGGCAGTGGGACCGCCAGAGTTTAAGGGTTCCATAAACCCAATCGAAGCTCAGACCTAGGTGATGGAGATGGAGAAGGTGTTCGATGTGGCTAGCGTAAGGGAAGACCAGAAAACTGCGTATGCGATGTTCATGATGAAGTCTGAAGCCAGCTACTGGTGGCAGGCAAATAAAGTACGGGGAGGTGAAGGTGTAATAACCTGGGAGAGATTCAAAGAAATGTTCTTCGAGATGTACTTTCCAACCAGTTCACAAAATCAGATGGAGGTTCAGTTTCTAGAGTTGAAACAGGGGAATATGTCAGTAGTTGATTATGCGGCAAGGTTCAATGAGTTGGCTAGGTTTGCCACATACCAAGTACATACCGATGAGAGGAAGGCAAGACGTTTCGAACAGGGACTGAAGCCCTGGTTGTATAGCAAGGTGTCAATGTTCCAATTGAACACTTTTGCTGGAGTGTTAGAGAAGGCCATACTCGCTGAGGGTGGAACCGATGCAGTAACAAAGTATAATAAAGAGCAGAAGAAGAAGAAAAAGAAGAAGAGTGAGAATGAAGGTAATAACAAGACTGGAGGGAGTAGCACTGGGGGTAGTCATAATCAGAAGAGGAAGTAGATAGATAACTCGTCAGCTGGAAGTCAACAAGGAGGGAAGAAGAAGAAGATCGAAGCGTGCTCAAGCTGCGAAAAAGCTCATTTGGGAGTTTGCATGAAAGGGAAGCGAGTGTGCTACAATTGTGGTCAGGAAGGCCACATAGCACCAAACTGTCCAAACCCAAAGAAGGGTGCCTGGTTCACTTGTGGTTCAAAGGATCATCTTGCAAGGGATTGTCCTAAGAAGGGATCTGGGGGAACGAGTTCAGGAGGAAATAGAGGAAATACCCGTGGAAGCACTTTGACTATCGCAGCACCAACCGCAACCAACCGACCGACTGCCAGAACATTCAACATGACGGTACATGATGCAGTTCAGTCTCGTGATGTGGTGTCAGGTATCATTCCGATCAATAAAATTAATGCTTATGTTTTATTTGATTCGGGTGCTACTTGTTCCTTTATATCCGATGACTTTGCTAAGAACTTAGATTTGCCTAAGGATGAATTAGATTACCCCATGAACATAGAAATTGCGAATAGAGAAATAATCCCTGTTAAGTTTGTACATATGAACTATAGAGTGGATATTAAGGGTAATATCATGAACGTAGATCTTATCCCTATTCGACTTGGGGAATTTGACGTTATATTGGGAATGGACTGGTTATTCAATTATGGGGCGATAATTGACTGCCAGAAGAAGCGTATTAACCTTATGACTCCGTCAAAGGTTGTGTTTTATGGTAGCAAGTCGCCTAGACAAGCGAGTTGTTTGACGATGATGCAGGCCAGGAGGTTGTTAAGGCAAGGCTGTGTAGGATATCTAGCTTACATAGTCGATAGTCGTAAAGAGAATCCAAAAATAGATGAGATACCAGTAGTGAGAGATTTTGCAGACGTATTTCCAGACGATTTGCCAGGACTTCCATCGTATAAAGAGGTAGATTTCGTGATCGATTTGGCGCCCGGAACTGCTCCAATATCGAAGGCACCATACCGAATGGCACCAGTAGAGATGAAAGAATTAATGGTACAACTAAAAAGAATTCTTTGGACAAGAAGTACATTCAACCGAGCGTATCGCCGTGGGGAGCGCCGGTGTTATTTGTGAAAAAGAAGGACGGATCAATGCGGCTCTGCATTGACTACAGAGAACTGAATAAGGTCACGATTCAGAACAGATATCCATTACTGAGGATCAACGACCTGTTTGATCGATTGATAGGAGCGAGATACTTTTCCAAGATAGACTTGAGAAACGGTTATCATCAACTGAAGGTGAGGCGGAGGATGTCTCAAGATGCCGTTCGAACGCGATATGGTCACTTTCTGAATTTTAAGTAATGTCGTTTGGTCTTACGAATGCTCCTGCAGCATTTATGGGACTAATGAATGGTGTGTTCAAGCCGTTTTTGGACAAATTCATAGTGGTATTTATAGACGACATTATGGTATATTCAAAAACCAAAGAAGAACACGAAGAGCATTTGAGATTAACGTTGGAGGTATTGAGAAGGGAGAAGTTGTATGCTAAGTTTTCAAAATGTGAATTTTGGATCGAAAGGGTACAATTTCTAGGACATGTGATTGATAAGAACGGAATTTCGATAGATCCATCAAAAGTCAAAGCCGTGATTAACTGGGATCAGCCGAGAACGCCGTCGGAAGTAAGAAGTTTTCTTGGATTGGCAGGATATTATAGAAGATTCATTCAAGACTTTTCCAAGATCGCAACTCCGCTAACGAATTTAACTCGAAAAGCTGTGAAATTTATTTGGACGGATAACTGTGAGGAAAGTTTTCAAGAATTGAAGAAGAGGTTGAGTACGGCACCTGTGTTATCTCTTCCGGACGATACATGAAATTTGTTGTTTATAGTGATGCGTCTCATAAAGAACTTGGATGTGTGCTGATGTAAAATGGCAAAGTCATTGCGTATGCATCACGACAATTGAAGGATTACGAGAAGGGATATCCGACCCATGACTTGGAGTTAGCTGCAGTTGTTTTTGCTTTGAAAATTTAAAGGCACTATCTTTACAGGGAGAACTGTGAAATATATATGGACCACAAGAGTCTGAAATATATTTTCACACAGAAAGACTTGAACATGCGCCAAAGAAGGTGGTTGGAGTTAATTAAGGACTACGATTGTGAGATTCTATACCATCCGGGTAAAGCGAATATGGTTGCCGATGCCTTAAGTAGAAAGGGTCGGGAGAAACTGATGATGTTGACCGCGCTTGAGGAGCTAATTGCAGCAATGGAAAAGCTGGAATTGGAAGTGAAATATCCTATGGAAATTGATGAGAAGCTATTTCAGATACAATCTGGTACAACTCTACTAGACAAGGTTAAGGAGGCTCAACTTCAGGATGATGAATGTAAAACAGTGAAAAAGAAGATATCTGAAGGAATCGAATCAAGATTCTAGATGGATAAGGAAGGAATATTGAGGTTTGAGAATAGAATTTGGGTACCACCAGTACCAGAGATTAAGGAAGAAATTTTGAGCCAAGCACATAACTCACGATATTCGATTCACCCTGGTAGTACCAAGATGTACCAAGATCTTCGAAAACACTTCTGGTGGCCAAATTTGAAACGAGAGGTTGCAGAATGTGTTGCCAAGTGCGACATATGTCGAAAAGTGAAAGCGAACATCGTAGGCCGAGTGGGGTTACTACAACCTTTAGAGATTCCGAATGGAAATGGGAACATATTACGATGGATTTCGTGGTTGGCCTACTGACAACTCGACTAAAGGCTACTGACACGCGATATGGGTTATTGTTGACCGATTGACGAAATCCGCACACTTCCTTCCGATCAAAATTAGATTCAACTTAGATCCGTTGGCAAGGTTATATGTGAAAGAGATTATTTCAAGGCATGGAGTTCCGGTGTCAATTGTTTCTGACAGAGATCCACGTTTTACGTCAAACTTCTGGAAACGTCTATAAGAATGCATGGGTACACAATTGCGAATGAGTATGGCATATCACCCTCAAACGGATGGACAGAGTGAAAGAACAATTCTGACGTTGGAAGATATGTTAAGAGCTTGTATAAGAGACTTTAAAGGAAATTGGGATGATCATCTACCGCTCGTAGAGTTCGATTACAACAACAGTTACCACGCTAGTATAGGCATGCCGCCTTACGAAGCGTTATACGATAGAACTCCACTTTATTGGGATGAAGTTGGCGAAAGACAATTGTTAGGCCCAGAATTAGTACAACAAACAACAGAAATAGTCAAAGTGATCCGAACAAGATTAAAAGCAGCTCAAGATAGACAGAAGAAGTACGCAGATCCACACCGTAAAAATGTTGAGTTCGAACCAGGTAGTTATGTGTTCTTAAAAGTCTCTCCCTGGAAGGGAAAGATCAGGTTTGGAAAGAAAGGGAAATTAAGCTCAAGATTCATTGGACCCTTTGAAGTTCTGAGAAGGGTCGGAGAAGTTGCTTATGAGGTAGCCTTACCTCCAGCTCTAGAGAATGTCCACAACATTTTCCATGTCTCAGTCCTACGACCCTACAAACCCGATTACAAGCACGTCATTGAATATGAACCCCTACATTTCGACAAAGACTTATCTTACGAAGAAATTCCTGTTCAAATTGTCAACCAAAAAGAACAAGTTCTGAGAAATAAAGTAATACCTTTTGTTAAGGTAATTTGGAGGAACCACAACGCTGAAGAAGCTACATGGGAACTCGAAGAGAAAATGATAAAAAAATTACCCTCATTTATTTACTTAGATTAGTATAATCGATTCTGGGGACAGAATCTTTGTAGGGGGGGGGGAGAATGTAACGGGACGAATTGTTTGAATTGTGATTCTGAGGACAGAATCGATTCTGAGGACAAAATCGATTCTGAGGACAGAATCCTTTTAAGAGGGGAAAGATGTGACAACCGAGATTTTGTAATTTAATTTTAATATTTATTGGATTGAATAAATATTTTTTGATCAATTAATTATTTGATGAAATTGTGGTAGATTAATTTAATTATATGTGTTACATTTATTAAATTAATGTGGAGAATTTTTATTATCGAAGTATGTGATTATGTGAGCTTATTGTATTAAAAAAAATATTTAATAAGCCTATTGGTATTTTAATTAATTTAATTATTAATTAGAGAGTTAATAATTTGACATTATTTATTAATGAGAAATTTAATTATGTGACTATGTGAATTTATGAGAAATTATTATATTTTATTTAAAGTAAATTAAATAAAGTATTGGATTTATTTTATAAGGAGTGTGACATTTTCAAACTATATGATAAGGTTTATTAAATTAAATGGCTTTTGAAATCTATTCTACCTAGCCAAACGGAGCCCTAATGGGAGTTGGGAGCAGTTAACCCATGATGGGTAACTGACCTCCATAACGCACATCAGTCTTCTCCTTTATTATTATACGTATTCTTCCCATTTCATTATTGCTAAGTCTGGAAAAGAAAAACTGAGAGCCAGAGAGATTGTAGAGAGAATTCAGAGAATTTTGTGAGAAACTCAGTGATTGAAGAAAGCATCTAAACCTACAAATATACACTTTATACTCTGGGTAATTTCTCCAAACCCAATTTTTCTTTTACGTCATTAAGATTTCATGAAAAATGGCTTTCAAAGTTTTTGTTTAAACCTCTATATTTGGGAAAGGAGTAATGTTTATGGGTTGTGTATGTATTAATATGTATCAAACCGTATTCAATTATATATTATATAGGTTGCCATATCATCAGTTTCATGAAAATACATAGTATATGATTGCTTCAAAATTTACAGAGTACATTATATGGCCATATGGCCCTTATACGTAACTTTAATATGTCAAACATAAATTTTTCTACAAAATTTCCACTTATATGTGATTATGCATGATAAAACGAACAAAACAAAATTTGAATGGTTGGATTTGGTTTTATAACGAACCCGCGGCGTTGAATTTTAGGAATTTATGTTCAACACTTCAAGAACATCAAGAACAATACAATTTGCATAATTTAATTATGTGATTATGTGTTTTAATGGGTTAAAATCACTCTATAAATGTTGGGTATTGACTATATATGAATTCTAACATTGGGTATGTTTAATTCGGAGAATTAATGATTATGTAGTGTTTATTTCGTTGAATTCTGTGTTCTTCTTGAAACTAGGAATTGATGCAGAGTGTCAGTAGACATGGCGCCAACTCTCCTAGTTCATTTCCCATGCATGACATAAGTACTGTCACGGTATGTACTACTGCTATTACATCATCGCCAAGACCCAGTACAAAAGTGGCGCCACAACGCCACTTAGCAGAATGTCCAAAAAATGCATTTTTTTAATGTTCAAGTATAGAAATGTGTTAGTAACCTAGTCTAATGAATATAAAACTTGTTAGATATATAATGAGATATTAAAGTGAGTTTTTACCAAGTCAAGAAGACAATTACATGTTGATTGAATTGTTGATTATATACTTAGCTTGTTCGTATAATGTAATATTATGTGGAAACAAGTATAATAATATGACTAAGTATAGTCCTGAATTCGAGTTAGACAAAGAATAAACGTGTGATGTTTAGTAAGTTATAATTGACTGGTATTGTGAACGTAATTGATATGTAGGAGTTAAATAAAAGAACGAGTTTAGTTAAAGTGTAATCTACGCACTAGGCAAGTCTCATAACCCTACTTGTTATCGTTATATAAGTTGATTAATTCACCTTTCTACATTGAACAAGTTCTCATTATTATTGACTAGTATGTCTTGTATATTAAAGTTTATTAATCTTTCAAGCATGATGCTGTTATATAATACTTATTCAATTGTATACCTTTTGAAATTCTATTCAAGTTCATTTATCAATTATTGTTAAACCTTGTTAGACTAGCGAACCCTTTTTACGATTCCACTAGTCCATAGTTGATGAGTGTTCTAAATTTCAGAACCCTTGATGAATTATCCAAACCAAACTTCCTTTGGTGCGGACTCGAATGTCAAACTGAGATGAACAACCCTGTATAGGGGAATTACTTATGCGTTAGCGTTAAGATATTGTGCATAGTATGGTACTAAGGGCTGATCCCCCTAAGTACGAGAAGAAGAGTCCATAGTCTTATGACTGTTAAAGGTTTCAAGAATAAACACTTGATAACCTAGGACATAGTTCAAGGTCTTACGACCCTCAGAATTTCTTTTGATTCTCGTTATTCATTCTTGATTCAAAAGTTGAGCTTTTATATTCGAAGTTATTATTTTTGTCGAATATTATTATTCATTGTTATATTGTTATACTTGTGGGAAATCGTGCTCACTCTTGCGTAATAATAACATTGCAGTTAAGAATGAAAGAGCAGACGAACCTTCCACTAGTAAAGGCAAGGGCAAGCATAGCAAGTAATGAAGATTGATTATTTATGTGGTTATGTAATGATAATTAGAATTGATGTTACTTATGACTTATTTGTTTATGTTTCCGCAAAGATGATTTAAGGTTAGAGTAATCTGAGATTTATTTATTATGTAGTTGATGTAACCCCATAAGGGGAGATTTATTATTATTTCTATCTACTGCATGGTTTGTATTTATTTATGGGTAGATAGATGGATGATGTTTGTACAGTGAACACGAAATCCTGTGAAAATGGAAGTACCGGATTTGGGGGTGTCACAATAATTTCATTAATAATTTAATATTAATGATATTAATTTAATAATAAATGATATTAAGTTTATTTAATAATTATATTAAATAAATAGTTTAAAAATGGTTTTATTTATTTAAAAATCATTTCATAAGGATATTAATGAATTAAAAATATTTTAAGTTATAATTAATGACTTTTATTATTTTGATAGATAATGTAGTAATATTTTAATATTAATAGTAATCACTTAAAAATAATTTTAAATGTTTTAAAAATCATTTAATGATAATATTAATACTTTAAAAATATTTTGAGTTATTATAAATAACTTTAATATTTTGGCAATGATCACATTAATAGTTTGATATTAATTAAATATTAATGATAATAGAATTGTTTAATATTTAAATCATTTAATAATGATTCCGGTGTTTGAAAATTCATGATAAATTATAATAAATGTTTAAAAATTATTATAAGTCATTTAAAAATAATATGACTGATACTTAGAGATATTGAACTACAGGATAGAGTCTTAGACTCGATAATTACCCGATAAAGATGTCGGTACACCGACATATTTCAGAAATTGATCTGGACTTAGATAATTTGATTAGATATGTGTTTATTTGTGATTCAATGGTTGTGGAACATATGTGATAATGTGATTAGGTTATGTGCTAACTGCAATAAGCAGTGCTATGTGCTATAGTATGTTATTCTAATCGATCCAATGATCTTATTAATGATAGGTGTTATATAAAGATAGAACTAAGTTACGAACTGTAAGCAGCGCATCAGACAAGTATCTTACCTTTGCATTTCCTTTATGCAATGGACATGAGTAAGAAGTTTCAAAATTATATTATTATTATACTATATTATTAACCCTGTTGTGATATATTCTATATCCGATCATTGTTTATCAACATGTTAGTATATGGTAATTCAAATATATATTGTGTTCGTTAATTTCTAAATATGGTTACACAAGTGTCCCCACTTGGATAATCATTATAGTAAACACATGTTGATATATATATATATATATATATATAGCCGTCTAAGATATTTGACCCAGCTAGACACAAATTTAGAAATATCATTGTATATGATAAAACCTTATTGTATCCAATCAAATTGCTTTGGTTTTGATTCACGAGTAAGTATGAACATCCCGATCACGGGAAAACTTTTATGCGCCCAAGGCGGACAGAGAGAACGATCATATCGTTCTTGTAATGTAGTATTGATTAATACAGGGCCCATGGAAAATACAACCTAACGCCCGTAAGTTATGACAGTTTACAGATGAAGTTCTGCTAAACCTTAGCGAAAACTAAAAATAATGTTCATAATCTGTCGACTAATACCTATATATATAGTCAATACATAGTTTCAAAAATTTGAGATAGAATTGTTATGTTGTTATTATCGGTTCAGTTTACTTCACAACTATAAATTCGTTGTAGAAGTGATGTACAAACAAAACATTTATTTCTTTTAGCTAATTATATTCATAATTGTTATTACTTGATGGGCACCCAAATGCTCATTCTTGCTTTAAAATTAAATGTTTTCAGCTAGGCATGATCAACCCGAAGGTTCAGACAAGATCAAGTGAAAAAGGAAAGCAAATAGAACATGTTTAATGGTATCTTTTGTAATAGTTAGACAATATATAGACAATGATATGTATTATATATCATGTAAAGAATTATACTAAAGGTTACGTCATTGGGATTAGACTCTGATAAATATAAATTAAGTTTATTTTTATATTATTGTTATTATTATTAGTATTATTCCGCTCATAGAAATGGTATCGTAAAGCACTGAGTTCGGGTTTCAAGTACCCGAGTTTGGGGACTTTATATTTGTACTGTGACACTTTCATATTGTTCTGCTCCCACTTGATGAACTCTACCTCTTTCATGTGATGAATACTTTCAGGAAAGTACTTGTCGTTGAATAGTTTTTGGAACTTCTCCCAAGACATCTTCAGTGCTGCAGGTTGAGTACGCTTTACTGATTCCCACCAGTAATCTGCCTCTCCTCGCAACATAAAGGTGGCAAATGGAACCTTTTGCTCCTTGGAGCATCCCAAGATATCAAATATCTTGGTGATCTGCTTTATCCATGTCTTCGCCTGAAGTGGTTTTGGCTCTCCAATAAACTCCGGTGGTCCCAGCTCCTTGAACTGTTTAGCGGTGACCGTCCGAGAGTTGCCAGTGTTTCCACCTGCATTTTGGACATGAGTCTCTCTTGCCTGATGTTGTACGAATTGCAGAAAGCTCCTAAACATTCCATCGTTCGCCATTTGGTCGGTGTTGTTGTTCACCTGAGGATAATTTCCTTCATGATGCACATTATCCTGGGTGTTTATCAGTGGTGACTCAACGGTCTCATGTGCTCCATTGCTATTCTCAACATTCTCGGATGTTATTTTGAAATACTGCCACAAAACAAGGGTTAATTGACATGCAACATATTATCCATATACTCTGACCGACCAATTAAATACCAAATAAACTTAGGTAGGTCATACTAGCGAAGGAATTCCCGCCTCTCCCCTCTAGTTCTTGTCTCACATCTCACCGGGTTCATATCCTAAGCTTTGATACCAATCGTGGCGCCCCAAAAATAGGTATACATTACCCATCTTGAGTCGCCAAATACATGGTACAAAATTCAAATACAACTTAATTATACAACAGTCGTGTAAAATACGACAAAACATAATCTAAGAGTTTTAATAAGAATATTGTCATCTAGACAATATCCACACTCAATGGAGTCCTCATTACATTTATTGTCACAATATTTAACAGAATAGTGAGGACTAGTAATGCTATCATCTGGACCGTCACTCAGTTCCCTGACTAGTCCCGGCTACATTCTCATTTCTTGAAGAGAACAGTGAAAGAAAGGGTGAGCTCAACTAGCCCACTAAGAAATATTATGACTAAGATAATGCAGAATAAATTATCATTAGCCTTCAACAGTGTTAAACTGATAAAATATAATAAACATCAATTTAACTACAGCGGAACAAGCAATCCATTAGAAGAGTCAAACAGAGAATAAAATCTACTATCTTCTATGATTTAAAAGGTTTTTCATCACTTTTATCGCTGAGACTTAGCTTAATAAATAAACCACATCATCCCTGCACTACGGCCAATGATATTCATTAGAATCACGACCACAAATTATCCATGCACTACGGGCCAAGGATATTCGTGTATTCATCAATGGTCATGATCATGCCAACAACTGTCCATCAATGCACTACAGCCAATGAGGACTTTTACCACATCATTTGTAACATTACGGTCATGATTATACCGAATAATCACTGGTCATAATCATACCAAGTCCATCTATGCACTACAGGCCAAACATGAGGATGATGACAATGATATATGAATTCAATAAAACAAGTTCAAGGATAAATTTGTAAATATTTATAATTTAATTTATCCAGAAATCAATAACGTCTAAATTGTCAACATGATACTGCTTTGTGGAGTAAAATTCAAGAATACTCAGAAGAATATTTCCATGAAAAGATACTGGATGAAGCGCAAATATCAATGATATTCCACTAATTTCATAGAGTATAGAAGCCAAAACTTTAATTAACTGAGTATAGTAGAATATATGAAACCACAAATGGATTTTTGCGGCTATGCGATAATCCACGTAGACAGATTATTCCAACAGAATAATAAAGAATGGAATAACAGAGGAATTCACCAGGCGTGCGTAATCCGCACAAACAAGTTATTCCAACAGAATAATAAAGAATGGAACCAGGTCATGCATAATCCGTATAAACAGGATGTTCCAATAGAATAATAAAGAATGGAACCAGGTCATGCGTAATCCGCACAGACAGGATGTTCCAACAGAATAATAAAGAATGGAACCAGCTCATGCGTAATCCGCACAGACAGGATGTTCAACAGAATAATAAAGAATGGAATAACAGAAGAATTTCACCATGTATGCGGTACTTCGCATAGACAGGTTATTCTAACATAATAATAAAGAATGGAATAACAAAAGAATTTCACCATGTATGCGGTACTTTGCATAGACAGGTTATTCCAACATAATAATAAAGAATGGAATAAAAACCCTTACGAGTATTAAAAGAAAATAACTCTCTTCATGAATACGAAAGAATAATACCCCTTACCTTAGAAAACCTGGATACTAAAATAGTGAGGCAGCAGACTTCTCTTTTTCTTTCTCTCTATAATTTCTCTCCATAATAATTGCTCTAAAGCTTTTGTGAGTTGGTGAGAAATGAAGGAAGAATGAGCTTCTATTTATAGGAAAATATAGTTTCGATAATTGCACGTTTTGGGACTCGAAATATTACAGTATAATACCTTCCTCTTTTTCTTCATTTTTAATTTAATCCTGTAAGTATTATCAAACTTGCACCACCTCCCCTAATAGTAAATAATGTGAATTAATAGTTCATTCATGTGACTCAATAGTATAATCATGTGAAAAAACTAATTACAGTATAGTACCTTCAACTATACCTCCATTTATTACTTAGTCATGCAAGTATTATCAATCTTGCGCCACCTCCCCTAATAGTACATGAATGTGAATCATTAGTACACATATGTGAACAAATAGTTATAAGCATGTGAAATAATAGCAATTAATTGCTCATTTATCCGATTAATTACCCGATTGGTCAATATAACCTCCAGACATCAATTATTATCGAAATAAATGTCGATTTCCATTAACACTAATAATCACAACACAATGGAACTATCAATTTCATCTTTAATCAACACAACTTATTCATCATTAATATTATACCTCACAATATTTAACAACCAGGTCGTTCCCAGGAAAGAGGGGGCTTTCCGATAAGGATTTCTCCTTATTGGCGCGTCATTAGGTGACCAAACCTCTCCTTGACAGAACTTCTAGGCATTGTCAATATTACAAATAATAATATAAATAACTTTGTCGTCTCAATTATTGATTTAATAATAATAAATATTATGTAGGTGATATTGTGACAATAATCGAATCAATAATATGAGAGATATGATGCAGCAATTACTGTAGCAATAATTGAGTATAACTGAGTGACTTCTCACGTAAGCATCAATATTCAATACCGTGTGTTACTATGCAACCATGCGTATTACTGTACTTTTACTACCGGGTAGTTCAACAGTTTAAACGGTAACACTTTCGCCGTTATTTTTATAAAAAGATAATTATGTCGTTTTCTAACTACGACAATACTTCCGTAGTGGGGTCCACCAATGATTATGACGTCGTACGAATATTCCTTGTTAAAACAAATATTTCCCGACCAATCGAATATTATATTACCACTTGCGTACTTTGCAAAATTTGTAAATATTACCCACAACTATAACATTATATCAAATCCATACCATAATATTCAAAAATATATTTTGAGAAAATTATTCTTTATTCATAAAAGTTTGGGTCTTATAGTAGTGCAGGGATGATTCAATGATGTGGATTATTTATTAAGCTGAGTCTCAGCGATAAAATATTGATTATACACTTTTAATTCATAAAAGGTAGTAGATATCATGCTCTACTTGACTCTTCTAAAATCTGAGGTTGTATGTCTTTGGCACACGTAGTGCAAAGATGAATTGTTAATGAATATCTTTGGCCATAGTGCAAAGATGAATTTATTAGTATGATTATGAACATGAATTGTGAATTGTTATAACCATGATTTTTGATGTTTCAGGTGAAGATAGGTGATGAAAATTATCCTTGTCTTGGGTGAAAAGAGGAATTTAGAATCACAATTATGATTATTAGTTATTCATATGATTGTGGACAGGAATTGTTGATTGATGTTACAAGGATAAAACATTATTGGTGGACTTTTAACATGGAGAAGATAATAGACCTGATGGTCTATTTGACTCTTCTAATGGATTTTTCGTTCCGCTGCAACTATGGTTAAAAAGTTTTTATTATCTACTATATGTCCTAAATCTCTGATTTATTACTGATGAAGGCTATTGATGATGTAAATTATCTTTAGTCATTATATTCTTTGTTGGGCTAGTTGTGCTCACCCTTTTTGTTTCACAATTCCTTTTAGGTAATAAGAGTGTTCTTAGAATTCGGCGGGGATAACGAGGGAATAGAACGGTGGTTCATAGTCATTGAGGTTCTCCTAAATAGTATGGAAATAATTTTGTTGAGAACTTTAGATAAGTGTGTCGTATTGTATACATCATTTGATATTTAATCTTGGTGAACCAAATAGGGTGAGTTGAACCTAACTTTGGAAGGGTGTTTTGCCACTATCATACAAGATGTCTAATGACATATAACCTCGTGTTATCATAAGACAGGATTGTGCACATCGACTTGCTGAGTATATTTACAAGCGCTACCTATATGATCTTGGAGTTTATTTGAAATATAATTTTCACTTGGAGACAACGGAGATAATTATATGTCAAGAGAAGACTCACCATTAGAAAGAAGATGATAGTAATCTTCTTATTTTTCTTTGGGAACTTTTGGGTCAACTAAGGATAATTCTGTGGACATATGATATCTATCATAACCTAGACGCATGGCCTCCCATGTACAAAGGTTTCCTTGAGTATTTCCCAAAGATTTTAATTTCTAAACCAATTATTGACTGTACCTTTATATAAGGTACCATTGTAAGCTCTTGTGGTCAAGGCACCACGAGAGTTATATATATTTGTATTAAAACTCACGACTTATCATTTGTCGTATTACTTGCTAAACAGGTTCAACAGTTGTATAAATGAAGTTTATATTTGATTTTTATAGTGCGATATCTGGCGACTCAGAATGGGTCGTGTGGACCTATTTTGGGGGCGTCACAAATGGTATCAGAGCTTAGGGATATGGTCGCTGGCGGAGATATGAGTCTAGAACTAGGATGGGAGAGACGAGTAATATACTTCACTAGTGTGTGACTTACCTAAGCCAAAATTTTTACTTGATAAGTTGACAATTTGTGATATGTCAATTGACCTTTGTTTTGAAGATATATTCTAGAATGATATCTGAAATACAGGAGATGAACAATGGAATAATCATGATACAGAGGATATAACAGGGAAGGTATAATCTGAAGAGAACGCAAGTTATTCTCATCTCTTCGAATACTAGGTACGTACGTAAATTTCGAGGGCGAAATTTCATAAGGAGGGGAGATTGTAAGTCCCCGAATTTTTTAAAATGAAAGTATTCAATTTTCTTATAATTATTATTTTATTTCGTAAATGGTTAAATTGATAAAAGTTTGAAGTTAAGGGTGATATTAGAAAATTTTAGTCGGGAAATATTCTTTTTGTCGGGGAATATCCGTACGACGGCACAATCATTGGTGGACCCCACAACGGAAGTATTGTTGTAGTAAGAAAACGACAAAATTATCTTTTTATAAAAATAATGGCGAAAGTGTTACCGTTAAAACTGTTGAACTACCCGGTAGTAAAAGTACAAGAATACGCATAGTTGCGTAGTAGCACACGATATTGATTATTGATGCTTTACGTAAGAAGTCACTCGGTTATACTCAATTATTCTTTGCGATAATTCTTTGCGCATCATATCTCTCATATTATTGATTCAATTGTTGTCACAGTATCATCTGTATAATATGTTATATTATTAAATCAATAATTGAGCTGACACAATTATTCATATTATTATTTATAATATTGACAATGTCTAGAAGTTCTGTCAAGGAGAGGTTAGATAATCTAATTGCGCGCCAATAAGGAGAAATCCTTATCGGAAAGCCCCCTCTTTCCTGGGAACGACCTGGTTGTTAAATATTGTGAGTTATAATATTAATGATGAATATTGATTAAAGATGAAATTGATAGTTCCATTGTGTTGGAATTATTAGTGTTAGTGAAAATTGACATTTATTTCGATAATAATTGATGTCTGGAGGTGATATTGACCAATCGGGTAATTAACCAGATAAATGAGCAATTAATTGTTATTGATTCACATAATTATAACTATTTGTTCACATGTCTGTACTATTGATTCACATTCATTTACTATTAGGGGAGTTGGTGCAAGATTGATAATACTTGCATGACTAAGTTAAAAATTGAGGTACTATATTGTAATTCGTATTTTCACATATCTAGAACTATTGATTCACATGATTTACTATTAGGGGAGGTGGTGCAAGTTTGATAATACTTGCAGGACTAAATTAAAAATAAAGGAAAAGAGGAAGGTAATATACTGTAATATTTTGAGCCCCAAAACGTGCAATTATCGAAACTATATTTTCCTATAAATAGAAGCTCATTCCTTCATTATTTTTCACCAATTCACTAAATCTATAGAGCAATTATTATATAAAGAAATTATAGAGAGAAAGAAGAAGAGAAGTCTGCTACCTCACTATTCCAATATCCAGTTTTCTTCTGAGGTAATGGATATTATTATTATAGTAATGGGTATTATTTCTTTCGTATTCATGAAGAGAGCTATTGTTATTCCATTCTTTATTATTATGTTGGAATAACTTGTCTATGTGAAGTACTGCATACATGGTCAAATTCTTCTGTTATTCCATTCTTTATTATTATGTTTGAATATCCTGTCTGTGCGGATTACGCATGACCTGGTTCCATTCTTTATTATTCTGTTGGAATATCCTGTCTGTGCGGATTATACGTGACCTAGTTCCATTATTTATTATTCTGTTGGAATAACATGTCTGTGTGGTCTATCTCATGCCTGGTGAATTCTTTTGTTATTCCAATCTTTATTATTCTGTTGAAATAACCTGTCTATGCGAAGTACAGCATACATGGTAAAATTATTCTGTTATTCCATTATTTATTATTATGTTGGAATATCCTGTCTGTGCGAATTACGCATGACCTGGTTCCATTCTTTATTATTCTGTTGGAATATCATGTCTCTGTGGATTACGCATGACCTGATTCCATTCTTTATTATTATGTTAGAATATCACATGCATGCGGATTACGCATGACACAGTTCCATTCTTTATTATTCTCATTGGAATATCCTCATGCTGCATGCGGATTACGCATGACCTAGTTCCATTATTTATTATTACATTGGAATAACTCATATGCATGTGGTCTATCGCATGCCTGGTGAATTCTTCTGTTATTCCATTCTTTACTATTCTGTTGGAATAACCTATCTATGTGGATTACCACATGCATTGTGATTGATCCTTCATATTCATTCTTTAATAAATTGTGGAAATGATCTGTCTACGTGGATTACCGCATGGCCGGTGAAAATCCATTTGCAGTTTCGTATATTCTATGATCGTCATGGAATATCATTTTCTTTGGTTTTTTTTTTATGAGTTACTATTCACGGGTTACTAGTCACCCAGTTACTATTCACTCTAGTATTATTCACTCAAGTATTCGGGGCACTTTTTGTGTCAGAGTACTATTCACGAGTTACTATTCATAGGTTAATATTCACCCAAATTACTATTCACCCGAATATTATTCACTCGAGTATTTGGAGTACTTTTCATGCTGGGGTACTATTCATGAGGTACTATTCCCGAAGTACTATTCATAGGGTAGTATTGCGGGGTACTATTTACCCGAAAAATATATTTCTTTTCTGTCCAAATTATTTTTAGTACATGAATATTATTCTTGAATTTTACTCCACATAGCAGTATCATGTTGACAATTTGGATGTTTTTAAACTCTGGATAAATATAAAGTCTTTAATATTTATCCTTGATTTTGTTTGATTAATGCTTATATCATTGTCATCATCCTCATGCTTATATTATGATGAAAGTCATCTTTGGCTTACGTGAAAAGATGGACTGTTGATTATTGGTTTTACAGTTGTATATCTTTGGCTTACATGCAAAGATGGACTGTTGATTATTGATTTTACAGTTGTATATCTTTGGCTTACTTGCAAAGATGGACTGTTGATTATTGGTTTTACAGTTGTATATCATTGGCTTACGTGCAAAGATGGACTGTTGATTATTGGTTTTACAGTTGTAAGTCTTTGGCTTACGTGCAAAGATGGACGGTTGATTATTAGTTTTACAGTTGTATATCATTGGTTTACGTGCAAAGATGAACTATTGGTTGATGAGTATCTTTGGCTTATGTGCAAAGATGAACTGTTTATTGGTATGATTATGACCAGGGATCACTCGGTATAATCATGACCCGTAATGTTATAGATGATGTGGTAAAAGTCCTCATTGTCCCGTAGTGCATTGATGGACAATTATTGGTATGATTATAACCAGGGATTATTCGGTATAATCATAACCATTGATGATTACATGAATATCTTTGGTCGTAGTGCAGGGATGATTCAATGATGTGGATTATTTATTAAAATTTGAGTCTCGGCGATAAAATATTGATTATACACTTTTAATTAAGTAAAAAGATAGTAGATATCATGCTCTACTTGACTCTTCTAAAATACGGTTGTATGTCTTTGGCACAAAGTGCAAAGATGAATTGTTAATGAATATCTTTGTCGTAGTGCAAAGATGAATTTATTAGTATGATTATGAGCGAGGAATTACGATTTACGTCAACCATGATTTTTGATGTTTCGGTGAAGATAGGTGATGAAAATTATCTTCGTCCTGGGTGCGAAGGGGAATTTAGAATCACAATTATGATTATGAGTTATTCATATGATTGTGGATATGAATTGTTTATTGATGTTTGTTGGTCGATTTCACAATCAATGAATACGTGCAAGTATACACGGTCAACAAGTAATAAAGTGAAAGTAGAGTATCGTTCCCACAAGGAATTATTTAATAAAAATTACCAAGTACTAATTCTTAACCAAACTAATTTTATTTAAACAACCTTAAATCATGATTTTTCTAATTAAGAAAATTAAATTAAACAATTAAAACTAGGTTACTTTATAAATGAATTCAAATAAATAAAGGTTAAAACTTCAATATCCCCAATTATGAACTATAAATCAATTATCCAATTATCCCAATTATTATGTCTACTGAATTGTTAACAGGAATTCTCAAATGTCAAAAGTCCTTTTTCCAAGTGATCAATTGCCTTCTATTTAATCCAGATTAATCTTGCTATATTCCTATGCAAAACAATTGAATTAAACTCCTTCTAATCCCAATTCCTTATGTGTTACATGCGGTGAACAAATATTTCCATTCAATTCACAAACCTAATTATTCACTTTGCAAATAACTAAGTCACATGATATCATGTCCAGTTCTAACCCTAGAATTCCTTTTTCAATTCCTTCTAGAGTAACAAGGTAATTACTGATCAAATAATTAAATAATAAGCACAAGACAAGATAAACAATTCACCTTGACGCAAATAATTAGAACAAATCAAATAACTACTTTATAGACATAAAAGGTTCAATTGAAATCTTAATGAAAGAGTTAGTTCATAATTAATGAATTAAAATCAAGAATCCACAACTTAATAGACATTAAAAGATAAAAGTATGATAAGAGAAGAGAATAGAATCTGTTGTCAGCAAATCTGATGCTCCCCTCTTGCTCCTGCTCTTGATCTTCAATAATCTCCAAGTTGCTTCAATATCCAAAACTAATAAGAACTAGGGTTATGTTCTAATCTAATGGAGTGTATCTCAAATCTAATCTATGTAATCTCCCTTTATTTTATGCCTTACATCATGTATTTATAGGTTACAAGTGCAATTTTTAGCTTAGAAACAAACCCAATCCAATTTGGAGTAAAAAAGGTGTCAAAATTCGCCCCAAAACGCTTCCAAGCCTGACCAAACTTTTCCCCAGCGCCCGGCGCTGGCCGCTAGGTGCTGCACATCGATTCTGCCCCTAAGCGCCCGTGCCTGAAATGGCCTTGGTTTGGGCGCCCCGACGCTGGCACATGTTCTGACATTTTCTGCTCCGACGTCCTTTGGAAAAATGGCCATAACTTCTTCGTTCGAACTCCGATTTTGATGATTCAAGATGTTCCGAAAAGAGAAGAAGTAGATCTACAACTTTTACTCTTTGATTGTTTCGAAATAAGGTTCCTAACAATACTCAAATTGGCTCTGAAGTGACTGCTGTGTAAATGGCAAGCCGAAAACGCGTATCTAGCAACCCCAAACGTCGATCCAAGTAACTTTTGTCCCAATTCCTATAAGACAACATAAAAAATGCATGAATAGAAATAAACACTTAAAAACTATTCTAAAAGAATTGAGAACAACAATAAATTAAGCCCGAACGCACTCAAATATGGGTATAAAACCCACTCATCAAATACCCCCAAACTTAAACCTTTGCTTGTCCTCAAGCAAAAACACAAAAGAACTAAAAATAAATAACATAAATTAACTACATGAATGCATATGCATGATCTACTTCCTAATATACCTACGAATCTAGTAATAAATCAGTATGATATATAGCAACAGGCCTCAAAGATACCATTGATACTCAAATAATTTATCCGATCAAATCAAAGTCCATAACTCTAACCAGTTAGTCAATCCAAACCTGTCATCACCCATGTTGTGCGTGTGTGCTTGTTAACCATTCTAACCAACCACAGTTCAAGATAATCACATAACAAACTTCTTAGAAGGAAAATTTCACTTCCAATTCAATTACTTTTGTGAACATGACAACTCCGGTTAAAACTAAGCAATTACCAAGTCTTAGGGTAAATCCAAGATTTATTTATACTTTTATTCAACCACGAGGGCATTTTTGCTCTTTCTCGTGTTTTATTCATTTTTTAAAATTTTTTTCTCATGACTGTGCAATGTCTTATTCCCTTAGGCTTTTCAGTGCTACCTTAACGAGCTTTTGACCAACGACTCCCAAGCCATTAAGACCTTAGGGCACTAGGTGTAAAGACAATCCCCTCGGGCTTACTTACTCAAGTAACAAAGGCCACAAAACTAGACAAGCATGCCACGGTGTTTATTCATTTTTTTTTCTTTTTCTAGATTTTCTATTTTTTTTCTTTTCATCATTTATTTTTTTTTCATTTTCATTTTGTATATATATATCCCATAAATTCTCCCAAACTCAAGCTTTTACGTCATTCCAACCTTTACCGCCATTTCACTATTTTTCTTAAATTTTAACCAAGATTTTCCCCCAGAAACAAATTATGAAACCCTTGAACCAAGTGGATTAAAACAGTTAAACTTTAAGTGCTAACCGGTAACATAAGTTTCAGACAGGCTCAGATTTTCTTCATGTTTAAAATTAGAACTCATCATCAATTATCAACACTGTTCAAGTTAACAATTAATACCAATCTTATCATAGGCCGAGCTAAGACCACACCAACCGATCACACAGATTCATTCAAAAAAAATATA